>CAEMYA010000455.1:3278191-3298914 GCA_903131615.1 Diplodus sargus
TGCACATTAAAGAACAACACAGTCTCTTCTGTTGTCAAGAACAAACATGCAAATAAAAAACCAAAACTTTCGTTTCGGCTAAGATCACAGCACCCTTAAAAGAGACCAATTATGCTTTTTTGTTTTTTTCCTTCCCTTCATTGATCTGTTTAGCATTTGTTCTTGCAGATCTAAAAAAGTCATGAAAGTTAAAAAAATCCAAGTCGGCACCGACAGAAGCTCCTCTCTCCCACAGAAAACGGTGCTCATGAACGCCTCATCAGTAGCCCCGCCTTTAATTCTGTGACTTTATGATGTCACACTGCATCACCATGTCACACATTTGCATAATTTTTGCCCAGCTGCTAGTCTGGCATGTAAGAATTGATTTAGCACTGTTGTTGTTCGCGGTGCTGGCTCAGGCATGTGTGAGCGGACCAATCAGAGCAGACTGGGTATTCAGGAGGGAGGGGCCTTAAAGAGACAGGAGCTAAAACAGAGCGAGAGGGGGAAAAACAGAAATACGAGAAAACCAGTGTGTTTTTGAGGGCTAAAGCCTGTAAACCTATTTTAGTAGTAGCCCAGAATATCACTATAAACATCAGACAGGATTCAAACTGTGGTCCTGGACCCTCCATGAGTCTTTGTCCTGCTGTTTCAGTCATTATCGCCCCCTGCTGATACTAAACCTTCACACATGTGCGTAACTTTCGTACCTAGTGGATCTGCAGGTTTTTGCACTGATCCCTCCATTATAAAAAGAATCTTGCTCTTAATTAAACAAGGTTTTTCTGTATGCATTTCTGGTATTAGACATGTGATCAGCGAGTGTCATGACCCGACAGTGAAGAATGAGCGAAGAAATCAACTCACCCACAAATTGAAAAGAGCATTTTCGTCTCCTGGCCGTTTATCATTCTGTGGTTTTGGAGTCTCTGTCTTTTGCCTGATTTTTATTTTTTTTCTGTTACTGTAAGATTAGGTCATTTTAAAATAAGCAATCACTGTGATATGAGCCTGCTGGTTATCTCTTCCTGGGTTATCACTGGAATTCTTCTCCAGTAATCATTTTCAAAGCAGGAGGGTGTGTTTTCAATACAATGCTGCCATGAAGCCATAACAGCAGGAAATGGTCACATTCCCTCCAGACTCAAAGACCCAAAGCCATCACGCAACGTTGTTCTGTAACACCATCACAGTCTCATTTTTTTTTTTAACTGCATGCTTGAAACATTTTTGGTTTTCTCATAAATCTGGCTGTTTCCGACGTGGTAGGTGGAGACCGGTTTCATCATTAACTGGCGGTAACGTCGTGGTCACTGACTTTATTGAATCGTTGCATCGTATGTGAGTCCGTGGACGTTGAACAGAGATATCAAATTTACATTCAAAGGGTTTTTTTCTTGTGTGTTCTCTGACGGGGATTATAGAGTCGACAGTTTCATGGGAATCCCCTGTTTTAAAGCGTTGGAGGAAAAGTTTCCTTTCACACATCCAGCTGGGCACGGCTGGCAAGCAGAGCTTTTTTCTTTTTTTATGTGAAAGCTGTTTGGACCGAATGACAAAAGGCTCATTTTAGACAGTTTGCAGCACACATGGCTCTTTTATGGAGTGTCAAATGTTCCATACAATGGAGGGAAAAACTACCGCTGTCACACTTTCTCTCTTGCTTGTGTGAAAGTTTTTGTGTTAATTCTGACAAAGACAGAAAAATGAATTAACTGACAGAGGACGCGTGGATCTTCTGCAGCCTCAGTCTAATTTAATTGGCCTGTTCTTTGTCTGTGCATCTGTCTGGAGCAGAAAACGTGGGACTGTGACACGTGAGACCACTGGTTGATTTATGTTTCCTACAAACAGCCAGCGTTGGTTTCTTTTAATCGTGACCACAACTGTTTCCTGACCAAGTCGTTTCATTTGTGCCTAAATCTCACCAAACTTTAACCATAGTGGTGTCGGATCAGAAGACTATTTCATTTTTTGCTGACAAATGACAGAAAAATGACGTCTTTGTGCCAGAAGGGGCGCCTGCAGGGTTTTACAAAAGACGTAGTTTGTTTGGTTTGGATGACTTGCATAGCTCAGACTTCACTGCTAGAAAATTCTGCTTGGTTTTGTCTGGTTGGTTTTTATAGTATCCTGCTTAGAATTAACAGCACTGACTCAGTATTTGAGAGCTTGTAAGTGTCACTTTTCCGCTGTGCTGAAGGAAGGAATAGTTTGATATTTTTGGAAAGACCAATTTTTCACATTCGTCCGTCTTCAACTCTCATCTGAGTGCTAAATATTTGGAAGTGTGTTAGCTTAGCAGACTTGGTACGAGTAAATCACACATCGTGAGCTTTAGACGCTCTGGAAGGAGGATTTTGTTATCTTCAGGGAAAATAAAACAATCTGTCCTCAGAAAAACAACCACATTGTCGTTGGTCAAACCAGTCGCCTGACTCAATGTTTGCTCACGTTTCTAGAAAAATGCTCCTTTACGTTTGTTTGGGTTAAATTGTCTATTTCTCTCTTGTCACATTGCTTAAGCTGGTTAGGTTTTTATGCACAAAAACCACTTGGTTAGGATTAGGAAAACATCATGGTTCGGCTTAGAGTGCCTGTTTTAGTCACCATGATCACGGATGGAGATGGTCAGACTTCCTGCAAGTAGCCGGTTTTGGTCGCCACAAAAACAGCTGGAAATGTCCCCAGTCCTGCTTGGAAAAACAACTTTTGAACTACGGTGGTCCGTTTGGCAGACATGTTGAATATATTAGGTGACTTCCAATCGACCTATTCAGTCATTTAGGTAGGAGGATGTGTTAGCTTTTTCACCCCATTTCCAGTCTTCATGCTAAACATAAAAGGCAGCTATTCCATTTAAGACGGACATCGATCTTCTCATCTCACCGTAATTCCTCAAAATGTTTGAGCGTATCTTCAAAACTTTGAGAACTCTCTCCAATAGTCAACATAAGTATGTGAATGTACTAAAACAAAGATGTGTGGTGATTCCTACCACACATAGCTTCCCAGCCTTCATGAAACCCCTCGTGTTCAGCTGATTGAATCCAGTTAGCTTTCTGCAGGCGGCAGGACAGGAATGACTGACATCTGCAGCCTTGAATTTGAAATGCAGCACTGACACGCAGCACAGTTATGCTCAAAGAATACAAACAGTAAAGATATTCTATATATATTATATAAGATAATTGGTCGGGAATGCAGTTTAACAGGGAAAATCTAAAGGATATTACACTTTACACTCCGACCCTCCTCAGGGTTCGATGTTCTCACCGATGCTTTCTCCAACAGCACTGGGTTACCGGGGGCAACAGCTGTGCGCATCATAGCGTTCCTTCCAGTTGCCTGTCAGCGAGTGTGAGCCAGGAGATCTCTGGTGATTAGTCTGTGTTTGTTGCACAAATCAGCTCCAATATTGGCAAATGAGCAGTGAAGGGTAGAAACGCCTGGAGAAATACGATCTCCTGTGTGTGAACAGGCTGGCAGCAGCATTCTGCACCGGCTGCAGACGGGGAGATGCTTCTCCTGTTGTGTCATCAATAGAGGGAGTTAACGGTAATTAAGCTTGGAGAAGCACAAAAACACTTTTCAGTGTTCTGTGAATGAATGTTGCTGATATGCCTTTGCTGGAAATGCTCGGACACAGAGAAACATCAGTAAGACATCCTCGTCTCCTCGGCCAGACAGTCAAAACAATGAGCTGAAAGCTGCTTCAGCGAGGTAAATACTTAACGTGAGGTGTTGATTCACAGCTGGATTGTTGGTGGTATCCGACCTGGTTCTCGGCCACAGGTCACGTGTTTTACCTTAAAAGAAAAACATGCTTAGTGCAGCTTTAAAGTGGTGTTTTATGTGGTCTGGGTGTCAATGGGTATTTCATTAGGAAGCTTCCTTCAGAGACCTTGAAGCCGCTTAATTCATTTCCTATTGGGCCACCTGGAATAAGATCAGTTTCCAGTTCACGCAAGAAAGGTGATGACAAAAAAAGAGAGTAAAGAAGTAACTTAATATCAACAGAACACATCTGGACATCTGGAAATTGAGTGCGCAATTGATTGCAGTGACAAACTTAAGCACCACGATTAGGACAAACTTAAGTCCCAGTTATCCAAACTGGACGCTGACCTTTTGACCTGCAGTCAAACCGCCATCCTGCAGCGGCTCTGCCTCTCTTAAATACAGCGCCGCAGCTCTGGAAGAAGACAACGCATTCCTTCAACGTGGTTGTTTGTTTTACTTCCCATGTTGAAGCGTTTGTCGTGCCTCTGACATTACGTAACAGCTGCTTCCCCTCCGAGTGAGACCTGTAAAGCAGAACATCCAGAGTCTTAAACATTATTCCACTCTGTCGGGCGCTTGGCTGTATACACTCCGCCACACTGTGCACCCTGCTGCATAGTTCAGGCTTCTCTTGATTATATGGTGCAGATTGTAAGATACCTTTTTTGTGTCAATTGAGTCATGTTTGGCTGCAAACTTTGTCCAGTCGCTAACAGCTGGCTGCCATGTTGATTCCATTTAAGTTTCATTTGCAGCGGGAGTGTTTTTGCGTGTTGAAAAGACTCTGAGTTTTGAAGTGCATAATGCTTCAGATTTGCATAACTATCAGTTTTGAGCTTTTCAGCACTCAAGCCCTCTTATCTAATTTCCCCTTCATCACTGCCTCCAGAGTGTGAAACTCAGCACTGTGCTTGACATTAAGAGAGAGACGGGAGAACAAAACCGTAAGCCTGATGAGGAAAGAATACTCCCAGATGTCGAGCAAGCCAACTCATTTATCCAAATCATGGAAATTATAACTTCTCAAGGTAAATACCACTCATGGAGCCGGGGTGGAAAAGGCGACGGTATAGTGAGTCAGCCTCTAAACATCTGCAGCTCTGAAGGGCCTTTTCAGGACATCTAAGGACCATGACACAGAGTGTGACCATGTTTCCATCTTAAATCCGGCTGAAAATGCATTTTTCATTCATGAATATGTACGTATGTAATTTATTGTGGAGTAGCCATGGCTACTGGCTAAAAGCATTAATAGATTCCAGCTGTCAATTAAAAGACACCCATTGAGGGTTCAATGGTGGGCATTGTTCAGTCGGATCGGTGAGTCAGAGAAGCACCAGGGGCGGAGGAGGGGGGTGGAGGGCTGTGGCTGCACTTGGCAGAGCGGGAGGGAGATGTGATACACCAGAAGCAACTTACAGCAACAGTTAAGTTTTGGACAGACATCCAGTCCCGGCCTCTTTTGTGGGGACGAGCGGGAGTCCAAGAAACTGCAGCTACTTTTTCTCAGAATAGACTAAAAACTAAGTATTCCCTCAAGTTATCAGACGTTTGGCCTGGAAACTATCGATAACACTAATCGTTCAAGTAGTCCACCAGTTAAAAGAGATTTGCTTTTAACAACAGTTTTATTCTTTAGTTTACCTCCCAGTGAGATTGAGTGGATGCTGTGGGAAGAAGGTGTGGTTAGTTGCTCCACCGTTGTCATGTAAGAGGAGGTGTAACAGGGGGCTTGAGGTTGGCCATGGGAAAACTAAGGGAGGAATATTCCAGAAAGGCTTTCCAAACCCCAAAATGGGTCTGGAAATATGTGCGTGTCACGTGATCGGCCATGTTAGCGAGCTCCTTCGCTCAAAGTGGTTTATAAAAAAAAAAAGATACAGTGGAGCCATGTGAATGGATTTCAAAGAGAAATAATTGAGTAATGACACTTGGATTGAGATGACTTGCATTTTCTACGGCATTAGTAATCCTCCCATCCAAATAAAAGCCCAGACAAGAGACACATGAAAGTCAAGTCTTTCATTTTAGTTAACAGCGTGTTTTGCATGAATGATCAGACACTAAACTGTCGCCGTTGAAGTTAGATTTCTAAATGGAAAGAAATGTGTTTCAATGCATGTTAAATACTAGAATGTGCTAAATTCACGGCGGTTGTCACCAAATACCGACAAAACTGAAGACATTCTCACCAGCTTTAGATGTATTTTGTATAGTCGCATGCTAACACACTAATTTATGATGCTAAACTTTCCCACTTAATGTCCAGAAGTGGCCATATTTGGACGAAAGAGTAAAGCTGGGAAGTGCTGCGACACCGGTGTACTGATTGATGACCGTCGAGGTCGCAACATGTCTGTCACAAATTAGCTTTAATCGTCTATTTCACTATAATAAACATCATGCTGCATTGAGAAAGACTTGAAAATAGCATTTGAGACCATAAACTCATCAGGAAACTGTTTGCTGAGGTCGTAAATCAACTGAGAAGAAGGGTAATTTTTTCATAAGCTCATATAGTATCAGACTTCTGTTTGAAACCAGTGGTGTTGCCTCCTGCTGGCTATTAGACAGAATGCAGGCTTTGAGGCTTTAACTTCACAAGCTTCATCTGTATTTTAAAAAGTCAATGTGAGTATGTTAGCATGCTTACGTTAGCATTTAGCTACGGAGCAGCTAGCATGACGGTAAACCAGTTGTTCCCCTTGAGGTCAAAGCTCAGGTTGAATGATTTCAGTCTCTAAATTGCAGTATCAAAAGCACATCAATGCAACAGAAGCTCAAGAAAATGTTGAACAGGAAACTAAAGTGCACGACTTTGCTGTCTCTTTTAATTAAGATGCTGTTGTGCAGCCACAGCAGCCCAGATGAAGATCCAGGTATGAAGCCGCGAGGCCACGTCACTGTGATGTCCACCAGCGTGGATCATCTGGACTGCCTGGTGTCGTTCCAGCATATCAGTGTTTAATCCCGATAAGAGTGAGGGAAATCAAAGGAAATGGGATCACTGACGGATGGTACGCAGCTGCGCTCCTCATGTGTGCAACACATTTCCATTTTATAACTCCTCGTGGGCCTAAAACATTTTTGCTTTTGCTCTTTTTTTTTTCTCTCCCCCTCTTCTTGGCCAGCTGTTAGAACTGTCTGCTTCCTATTTAGGTTTTGCCTTTCAAAATTTCTTCATTTCGCAGCGATCCCTCAGAGGGTGTTGAAACTAATCGCAAAAGTCATTATTCAATGCGGCAAATACTCTTTTGTTTCTCAACATCACATAAATAACGTCCTTTGTTTTAATATTTAATTCTCAGCTATAACGTTTTACTTTCGTGCTACTCGCTTTATGACCAAAACTAATCTATGACTTAGTCAGTTAATGAGTGATTAGCAGCTCGGTGCAGATGATGGATTACTCGCATATATCCAACAGCACGTTTTTCCAATTATGGTTGCCGGTGTTTGTCTCACAAACAAAACAACATGCCCAAATAAAAGACTTCAGAGCCCAGATACAGAGGTAGGTGGGACTGGGAGTCTCCCACTGAGCAGAAATAGCTAAATAAAAGACTGCTGTATACCTTCCTCCCACCTCAGTAACGATGACATGTTTCAGTGTTTGTTTATAACGTCCTCAGATGTTTTGAGACGACAAAGCAATAAAACGCTACAAGCCACGAGCCCCTTCGTCTCTCCCCGGTCATCGCTGCCGATCTGAAGAAATACAAATAAACAGAGATAAAGTGCAGTTTTGGAGGATTTGAGATTAAACAGATGCACAATGTGATGAGTTCATCTGCATTCTGCAGAATATCAAGTCTTTGGCAGATTTAAGGGGCTGGGTTCATCCCTGCAGAGGAAACGGCCTGTATAAATAGTTTTGGGTCCTTTTTTTTCTGGGTTTGTCCCCTAGCAACCCCGACAAACACACGCAAGAGAGTGAAAAAACTTTATCCATAAACAGGGAGTTTCACACACACACAGGTTTCTGCTTCTACGCTTACTGGAGACTGTGTCAGAAATGGGACGCAAGAGACAACTCAACACAACAGCAACCAAAACAACAGAAGATCTCACTAACTAAAGGATTCACAGCTGCGGGTCATCCGAAGACCGGGAATCTCCTCCTGCAGACCAAGAGTGATATCTATCAGCCGAGCAGCTGATGTCCCATCATTCAGCACCTGCAGCTCCAAAACAACCACAGCAGCAAGGAGAGACAGATACACCTCGGTATTAAAAGATAGAAGGGTCTGATCTCACCTTTGCATTCATACTTGGTATGTTTAATTAGTTCTCGTTATCTGTGTTGAGATCAGATCTTTGCTCTTCTGTCCATATTTTCAGACGGCTGCAAATCAGCGCCAGACTCCCTGGAGAAATCACAGCGTCATGGATTGCTGAGTTAAGGGAAACTTTATGAACTTGGTTTGAAACAATGTCTGCAATAAATTCTCCATTATCTCTTCCGTCTTGTTGGTTCAGAACATATATCAAGTTTTTCCAGCAAAAATACGGTGTTGGATTGTCCCGGTATGCAGAACTGGCGTGTTTTCTACTCTGTGACGAGATAAGATATAAAAACGCCGATCAGCTGCAGAGATGAGTTGCACCCACAGTTTTTTCTTTCTGTATATCACTCGTTTTCCACCTGCAACGCTTGAATGTATTACTGAGAGTTAGATTACAGAATTATATCGCCAGCAGCTGATTGGACTATCTTATTACAAAGATGGGAAACAGGAGGAAACATGTAGCCGGACTCTGTCCAGAGGCAGCAAACTCCAGCTACCAGCGCCTGAAATGCTCGCTAGATGTCAGCTAGATGTCAAGTAGCAGTCAAATACAGTATCAGCATGGTTTTCCTGCCAAGGCCCTGATGTCAGTCAGCTGATAGGACCGCCAACATTAGCTGCATGAATAAACAAGCAAGTGCTAACAGTCTAACAGAAGCTTAACTCAGTTAACGACTGCAGAGCTCGATTCTCTGTCGTCAGACCGGTCGCAGTTGGCCGGAGGTGCGTCTGGTCGCGACGCTGTGTGTTCACTCAGGGCCTGGTACAGTTAGCCTCTGTTAGCGGTTACGTTGGCAACAAGCACCACCATCTGTTCATCAGGAAGGTCTTTAAATCACCCAGAGTTCAGGCAGAGCAGCCAGAGGACATTCTGGGGGAAAAAAAAGAAAAACTGAAAACATTGTCTTCATAAAGCATTGATCCAGTTTCACCCAAAACGGAGAGCAAAGCGTGTAATCAGTGAGGAAATGAAATGTTAGTTGTGTGCCACTCTTGAAGTTAAGGACTGATTGATGCGCTGATGGCTTGATGTTGTTTTACAGGAAGAAAACTTGGCTGGAGTTTGATTTCAAAGATATTCGTGGATGTGATCTTAGTTGAATCCATCATTGTTATACAGAAACTCTTTCCCTTACGTCTCCCATCACTGCACAGCAGATCACATTTAAACTATCAAAGTATTCTGGTGGTTTAATAACGAACGTTTTCGATAAGATTTGCATCAATAAAAGAATGCTTCTGTTGATGAATCTATTTTAAATCCTCAGGCGCAGCCAGCGCTCGCCGTCTGGCCAGGATGACCTCACTTGACAAAAATGTTGTTGTTTTAACGGCCTAAAACCCAAATTGGTTTACACAAGCAGAGCAACACACTCGTATGCTCTAGTGCAGCCTGTACACAAACACAAATATGGCACTCGCAAGCAGAAATGACCTTTACAGAGAGAAGAAACACTGCGGACTGTGAAAAGTTTTTAAGAAATGTGACGGGAGAGACGAGTTTCTGTTTCCTAACTCACGGAGGACCAGCGTGCTTCCTCTCTGCTCTCAATCCTCACTCTGCTCTCCCTACGATGTCATCTGCAAACAGTTTGTTTCAACACCTGAACACACACACACACACACACACACACACACACACACACACACACACACACACACACACACACTAGTGCACATCTGGTGCATCTGTCAGAGTTAAGAGCTGCGTCCAGTTCTGCATCTCCTGCCTAATGGAGATCACAGCATCAGAGCGAACGCAGTGAGAGATGATTGAGTTTCTGCTGCGTCCTAAATGAGGTGAACTGATGAAATGTGTTTATACATCAGCTCATACAGGAGATCAGAATCACATCAAGCAACATTTATCTTTCTGCATCTGTTCCAGAAATATATCTATGAAATTCAGCGTTAAATCAGTGTTTTTATTCCTGATTCTTACTTCTTAAACTGATTCTACCTTTTATGTGTGTTTTCTTCTGTGGGTTTACACGTCCTGTCAGCTGTGCATAAACTGCATTAAGTGCAGACGAGATGTTCGATGCATATTTTGGTTATTCGGGCGTGTCGCATGTCAGGAAGTTTGGGTTTCTTTCTGTGACTAATCAGCTGATTACATTGTGCCCCTGTTAGATAAAGCGCAGGGGGTTTTCTCACTGACTGGTAAATGTCTCCATCTCTGTGGAAAGTCTTGATAAGAGAAATATGTTGATTATCTGGTTTGTGGCTGGAAAGCTGGAAGCTTTCGGCTTGAAGATTTGTCTCATGTCTTCAGAATCAGAAGCAAATATACACAATCTTAGAAGTTAAGTTGTAAAATCTTAGTCTGCAAATCCCTCATACGAAACCCAGACAAGAGTACAGAGACAATTCAACAGTTTAAGTGGGAGCGAATGAAGGAAGACAAAAAACTTGTGCCATGAACTATATATAATGTAGTATGTATATATATATATATATATATATATATATATATATATATATATAATAACTATATATAATGTTTGTCTATTTAAAAGGTAAGTTTCCAAGTCAAGAAAGTCGCAGTTTGTCGTAATTAAAGTAAAATATCATGTAGTTTTGTGTTAAATCGTCAGTGAACTACATCGTCTCGCTCAACACACGTCACCAACAGCAACATGGAGCAGCTCGTCACAGAAAAGGTGCTAAAAAGGATTAAAATCACAATAAATCTGCTCATATTGATCAGTTCTGTGAGCTGCTGATATTCAGGAGCAGCTCGACAATGTTTAAGTTACAGGTTTTGGCGAGCGTTCGATGAGACTGTTGGCTGTGTCGTCTTTATAATGACGTATTTTCACAGCCTGATATTTTATTAGTTTAATGACAAACTGAGACTTTATTGACTTGGAACATTATCTTTCAAACTGACAAACATCATATGTGTGAATCATGACACAATTCAAACAGGATCAATAAATTATTTGTCTCTCTTCTTTCAATACTGGACAGAGATTTTCTTCAGCTCTCTACTGTCTTTTTTATAGATGAATTTTAAAAGTTTATACGTCTGATTAATTGAAAATGCATGTTATTATTGTATCACTTGTGTTTCCAGCTCAGATGAGCTTGCAGTTACTTCCAAAGAGTCGACTTATCAGCTGACTCACAACTTCTCACAAGGATGAACAATAAAGACACTCACAGAGAACAGGATCCTATGGAGCAGGATGTCTTGTTATCAAGGTAACTTCAGGGTTATCTCTGTGTTTTCAGTGTCAAGAAGCTGCTTCGCTTCTTCGTACACACAGTGAAGGAACATATTTATTCCATGGGAGACACAAATATAACTGTAGTCAGATCTGCTCCTGGCTTAATGAATGGACGGTGATATTATAATTATGCATTCACACAGTCTGTTTTTGTCAGATGCAGTTCCTGCTGCTTGTAGCCTGGATCATGTGTTTAACTTCCTCCTCTGTTTGTCTGATAGTTAGCTCTTCTTCAGAAAGTGTCTGTTGCCAGTGATCGAGTTGATAATTATCTTCGTGTTAGCGTGAATCTGACTGTTAAGATTAGTGAAGCTGAAGAAATGCATCCTGGGTATGTTGGCCTCCGGTCTTCTGAGTTATTGTGGCCGTGACAACAAAGTCCGGATCCTTGTGAGTGCTGAAGTTTTGTTTATTTTTTCCTGATTAAACTTTCAGATCCATTTATTCTCATCCAGCAATATTCGCTGCGATGTTGCCACGTTTTCTTTTTAGACCTGAAGTCAGAGAAATTATTATGTCCTGTAGAATATCTCAGTACAACACCGTGTTTGTGTTTTTAGACGACAGAGATCAGCAACATCAGCAGCATAAATTTGTGAGGATAAACGTAATTATTACACTTAATAGTTTTCATTTGGCCACTTTAGAAATCCGTCCTGATTCTCTCAGTTCTGCCTTTGTGACCTTACAGTGTGAAAGTCTATAATAATCTGTTTATATCTGTATAAAAAACTCCATGAGGGGAGATTGCTGCTCTAACGCCGCGCTCAAATTGCCCCTCAAACAACAAAAAGCCTCCTAAGTACCAGCTTGGCCTCCGTCACCCTGTTGAGGAAAGCAGGAGCGATTACTCAGCATTTCACTCCAGCGAATGAAGCCTATAATCTGACCACTCATTCAAGTCGGGGCTCAACAGAATTGTCTTTAGATAAGTTCCATATTTAGACTGATGCCTCGGCTTGTACGGCCAGATGTGATCGTTATATCCCCCTTCAGGAAATGAACAGTAGCTCTGTGTCGGGATGCGGCCACCTGCTGAAAGCACAAAGCATTGTGCTGCACGGTGGACTTGAAGAGGTCGCAGATCTTTGAGTGAAATGACAAAAAAAAAAAATGCTTGTTTCATATTTTTATGAGTCACTGGGTGTTACTGAGTCAAAGTCATTGAGACGGTGGAAAGTACAGCACATGTGCCAGTCGGTATTATACCACCAACAACCGCAGAAGAGATCTGACTGATGATTATGACTTCGCGTTTCAGCCGTCCGTGTTTCTGGTGTTTTGTCAAACACAACACACCATTACGATGATCATTACAGACTGTTTAGTTGAAATGAAGCAGACCTACAGACGGAGCGGCTGCTCGTGTGCCACATGCTCGCGCCGTCACCCCATCAGGACCTGGACTGTAAGCGCTCGTACGATCCGGCTCTGAAAGGAGAAGCAGACCACTTCACCCGTCACGTCGCTGGCTTTCATTTAAATTCTCTGGAGCTCCGCCGTACTTTTGAACCTGGCCAAGTGTAAAACGGAATATTTGGCATCTGACCTCTTATACTGAACTGCGTTAACTCGTTCCTGCTGGAGGGCAGCGTGCACACATTTCTCCGTTTTTTTTCCATCACATTCTGACTTTCGTTCCCTCTTGTTGCCAAGTGGATCTCAGATTACAGGAGTCGTATCTTTATCTCTGAACTGACTGTTCAAAGGCTGCGAGGCCTTTAACTGTTTTCAAGTAATACAAATTCATATTACCAAACAATTTACAGTATCATTAAATCGGTCATGCAGTTTAAGAGCTTAGTAACAAGTGTTTAATGCTTTCCTCACCTCAACTTAAAGCAGAAACCTTTCAAAACCTTTGTTTCCCTGTTGTAACACTGTTAGCCCCACGGTCACAAAGAAAGCTTTAGCAACTTAGCTACCGCTAGCAGCCTGAGCGAAGCAAAAACAACCTTAAGAATCTCAATTTGACCTTGAAAAATACTTTATCAGTGACGTTATCAGTAATTCCAGTTGTGGAATGCCTCTTCCTGTTTTGGTTGCACACTTCCTCTGACCGCAGACCGGATCCATACGAGGATGGTGTCTACGGCCATTACGCTATTCAGTTGGTGTTTATTTTTAGAATGAAAAGTTCAAGTAAAAATGTAGTCGGTTGCCAGTTTGAATCAGAAAATGTTTATTCGTGGTAGTTATTCAGTTTCACACCTGTTAAATGTGATGTCAGCGCTCTCAATCCGGCTCTGATCAGGAGGAAACAACCTTCAACAACCCACTTCAGTCTCGAGCCAGATTATGGCTGAAGAGTTAAAAATGATGACTTCTTAATGTTATCCTCGCCTATTTTCACCTCCTTCTGTTGAACGTTTACCGTTGCTGTGGAGTATTAATACTTTCCTCATCAGACACGGGTGGAGTGAGGTAAGGCCAAGCATCTCCACCCATTTATTTGCTTATGCTCCAATGGAAATAAGTGTGTTGGTGGAATCAACACATGCCTTTTTCCCCCCTCAAGCTGGCGGGTGAACAGTTTGTTCCTAATGGTAACGTCTTCACAGGCGAGGAAAGCAACTTCAAGAATACTCCAGTTATGTGGAGGGGAGTCTCCTTGCTTTTATTTGAGAGTAGAATAAACACTGAGAGTGTGTTCTCTCTTTTATAGCGCTTCAGAACACATTTCCTTTGCTTTTCATAATTTCCACGAACTGTAGAAAACTCGTCACAGTACAGCCACACCCGAAAACATCATCGGGATGCTGAAGAAAACGTCCATTGGTTCAAGTTCCTTATGTGTAAAAGTTGAATGATTCGAACTTGTGTCGTCTGCATGTCTGTGTTATGAAAGCTGGCAGTTATTAATGAGAGACACAAGAGTCAGGGCACCTTTCATCCACCCGCATGAAGTCACCTTGGTGGGATGCATCGAAGAATCACCTTAGCACAGATGTCAAGTTCTGCCCCGCTTCGACATCTCAGACAGTCGTTTGAAGCTGTGAGCGTGACGCTGAAAACACCCAACAATCTCATTATTAGTCCACGTGACACTGCGACCGCGAAAGGTTTTAATTTTGAAGGGTCTGTGTCGGGTTAGAGCTCGCTCACAAGGGAACGTATGTAACATGTTTCCTGAACGATGAGGGAATATTTGGATCAAGCCGATCCGTCGGCCTCGTGCTTTGATCTTATCGGCAGACATTCTGCAGACGAATGCCTAAAAAAAGCACAATTCAATCCCAAAAATATAGTGACCGAGTTCTGTTCGAGAGAAAAGTTGTTCCTAATTTTTGGGGGTTGAATCGTCTGCTTATCAGATCTTCATGTTCTCTCAGAACATGCAACAGCTTGTTACTCAATGACTATTACACCAGCAGTTGCCTAGCACCATCATAACAGCGCCGCGCTTTGCAGGAAATGTTGGTGGCGTGAGTAATGACCTACAGACAACAGAACATGGATGTGATTGGCCGGTGTTATAAATACTTCCATATGGTGCGAGTAGGAGTCTGTTTTCCTGTGTTTGATGACCAAAGAAATACAGTAAAGATGCAGATAGTTCAGTGGGACATCAGAGATTAACCATTACTCACTTACTTCAGCGTTCGACTTTAATCCACACGGATATAACTGAGTTAATTTCACAGCACGCTGTCCTCTGGGAACAAAGTCTGTTTCAGCTCACTGGTAGAAAAATGCAGCAGCAGTCCTCCCTTAATTAATAGAGCTGCTGAGGTTTCTTTCCCGTCAGTGTTTTGTGCAGCGAGCTGTATTTATTCTAAAGCATTCCATACTGCTCTATACCAAAGATTTACATTACACACTGTTGATAGAGGTGGATATTATTTATACAAAGTATACGAACATGTGATGAAGTTAAAAATAATGTAGAAGTTCAGAATAATAAGCTGACATGTTTAAAGGTCCAGTGTGTAGGATTTAATGGCCTCCAGCAGTGTGGTTGCAGATTACAGCCCTGCAGTGGCCACTGAAGACACAAAGGGCCTCTCTACATGTTTGGTTTGTCTGCTCTGGGCCACCGTAGAAACATGGCAGTTATAAGTGTTGGACTCTGAAGCCAATCTGACCGAGTGGATGAAATTATTTCTTTCTTTTTTTTATTCCTTCAACCCCGATAACTGTGGAAAGTCCAGAAGAGTCACATCATGTCATTCTTTTATTCAAATTCAAGTTTACCAGAAGTTAGAAGGCTGAAGTCTCAAGAGTGCACAATTCTGTAGAAGTTGAACCTTTTTGGCGTCAAACTCCACTGAGTCACTTTCCTGGAGGAACCCGTGGCGAAATTAAAGAGGATCTCCTCCCTCTTTAGATAGAAAAGGCTCCAAGGTAACAAAAACACAATGATTGTTAGTTTCAGGTGATATTTGAATATTCAGGTGATTATTTTTTTACTTACTGCACATTTTCACCCTATTAAGGATAATATGGCAGACACGTTAGCAGCAGACACAATGAAAGAGACGCAGTAAAGTAAAATGGTCATTTCTCTTTTTGTTCTTTTTTGCTCTGCACCAACTTTAAACTAAAATGTCTCTTTAGCTGCTGAACGCTTTACTATGTTCTGAAAACAGAATCCTACTTGGACTGAAAACAAGGTTGATGAAAGCAAAGTCGCAGGAGGGAAAACCAGAAGAATGAGCTAAAAGAGGCTGAAAGGCTTCCATCACCATGAGCGACGGCTTTTATTTACACATCATGTGATCCATAATAAATAATAAATATCAGAATATTGACTTGTGCAGCTGCAATTCTGGAATATTTGAATATAGTTTCTTTAGTCCCAGTGTGACAAACAGCTCCAGTCTTTAATGATCTTCTACGAGCATATAAAGTTATATGTGTTTTGTTTTTGCACATAAATTCAGCAACATGCAGCTCTGTGAGGGGTTTGGTAATAAAAGTGAATTCATCGGCTGCGTTTGCTGATTCGGTCACGTTCGTGGCACCACATCACTGCTTCTCCTTCACAGCAGCTCCCAGGATGCTGATTTGTGAGTGTTTGATTTAGTGAGACTGACAGACAATAAATCATCTCATAGAAAAGTGTTGCTGTGTGCATTACTGACAAACTTGCATGTCCTCAATCATTTTATCAGAAAATGCTGGTTGGTTAAACCACAATAGGTCTTAAAGAGTAATTTCAATATAACTACAAAAATGCTGGAAAAAGTTTTTTCTGCCACTCCTTGATTTTTTTTCTTTGATTCTTTTTGGTTTAAAAACCAAAAAGAATCTCAAACCAGCTGACATGTAAGAAAAATGGCCCCACAGAGGTAGATGGAGAAATGGCAACACGTAGGAAAAGGTAAGGAGAAAATCCCGCTCCGGATCTGTGACATCATCCTCCCCACTGCTCACGTCCAGACCAAACAGGGCTATGTGTCTGGTTTTCATTTACGTCTTTTCTCTCCCCCCCCCCCGCTCTCCCTCCTCTCTTCTCTTTTTTCCCTTTCTTTAGAGAAGTGGGAGGAGGAAGAGAGAGGTGGCAGAACTCCAGGAGTTTGGAAGTTTGTCCCATCCCAGCCTTGAACTCAGCACCACAGCTCCTCTGGTTTGAGACCGGGCGGGTGTCTGTCTCTTTCTCTCTCAGCCGTCTCCCCCCTTCACTCAGGACCCCTCTTTCTGCTCATCTCTCATCAGTGACCTTTATCACCGCTTTTGCTCGGCAGCCTTCCTCTTGGAAGGTGCTGGAAAAGCCAGCAAGGGGGAATTTACCAGGAGGATAATGACCATAAGTCCAGCTTGCAGTCAATTTACATAACTGAATTTATTTTTTTCTTCAAAAACAAAAACAGTGGAGTACAGCTACTTCAGCTAAGGGTAAGTTTGAAATATTCTTCTTCTTGCAAAATGAGGTTTCTGCTTTCGTCTCACAGATTTCTACTTGCTCCATTTCTCAGTTTTTACTCCTTCAAGGATTCACCTTGTGTGCACTGTATGTTAAAAATAAAGCGCTGACCTTAGAGTAACTTCTGCTCACAACATGTTGAGTGTCATAATCACAAGGTTGCGCAGAGTTTTTGGCTTATAGCTTATAAATATCAGACAGCATGCGTTTAGCAGCATGGCTGCAACCTATACTTTAGTGGTGAGAGTGCTGCAAGGGCAAGAGGTGAGCCGCAGTTAGGGAGAGGAAGGAGACCTCAGCAATGTTATGTACGCTCCATGTGAGTGTGGAGGGGCGTGCATGCTCGCCGTCTCTCCGTCTTGAACTGCCGCCCTTCTGTTTGACGTCCTCGGTGTGTGCAAAGTTTAATTTACTGCACAGGTGTCGAGTAATTGTGGTGAGGGGAAAAATGTGAAATCCCTAAATTGCTCTGAAGTGTCAAGCTGTCATCTCAGATCAGCGTTACAGCTGTGAAACAGCTGCTCTGCACCGAGTAACTGATTGGTGGTTTGTGAAGCACTTTGTGTGCTAGAATGCAGTTTTTGTGTGAGCAGATATGGAACAGAATGTATTTAACTCTCATATCAAAACCCGCCAAAAATTCTGTATCGTATCCAAAAAAACGTCACTGATTGTCTTTAAGAGCTCATTCTTCTGCATGTTAATATTCTGGAATCGCTTATTCAATTACGATAAATAGGGAATTTGTTAGTAATGTTACAGTTAAATCCAAATGTTTTAATATCTCCACAGCCACATGTGAGCTGTGGAGAAGAGTAGTTGGATGGGAAGATGTTTCCACTGCAGCAGTAGCCCAAAACCACACCCTCTATGAAACTAGTACAGGAGTGGAAAAGTGTGAAGAAAGTGTTTTCCACACTTGTGGCCAGATGAACCAGGAGAACCAGAGAGGGGTTCGGTCCACTGGACTGAGGAGGTGGAGTGGGTGGTGGTGGTAGACTGCAGGGTTTAGTGGACCAGGTGTGAGCTGTTAATCTTCCCTCCAAGGCCGTCCAAGTAAAGACGGAGGAATTCAACGTCTTTACGGCAGTGTTTCACTGTGAGCGGTGTGGGATTGACGGGGAAATGAAGTTAGTTTGTTCTTCCAAGTCACGACTAATGACATTAAATTGGACATTTGTCATGAATGCGTCTCATGAGCTACTGCTTCCACGTATTTTTATGTTTGCATGTCACCCGTTGCTATGACACAGGGAGGAAAGCAGGAGGAAACTTTGTGCGCGCTCCAGATTTGGTTTTATGTGCTTTTTCTCCACATAATTTACTGGCTGCGTTGTGACGATGCTGCAGCTCCTCTTTGGAGGCTTATATCTAAAAATCTTACTGGCAGGGCTTCATCAGGACGATTCTTAATAACAAAGGACTTTTTAAATATACATTATAAATCAGTGTGTTTTATGACTGCTCCTCTCTCTCCAGCTTTTAGTCTTTTTCCATGATGCAGCACAGATGTCTGGGAGGTTGGAACATTTCTCAGAAAGGTCTCTCGTCTCAGTGAGCTGCTGCTGCTCCAATGTTCCCTTCTAATGGAAGCTGCAACCTCTAATTGCAACGGATTTAAATCAGAAGTACAACACTTTGTGTTGATTTGCGAGGTTTGTGGGCGGCGATGGCATCAATTTTCTGTCGTCTTTGTCCCTTTTGTAGTCATTCCGAGGTGTCGATTGATTGATTTACTACCAAACTGAGGAACAAATAGATCTCAGCGATGACCTCACCTCACTATATGATCTTACAGACCTCAGAGCTTGAGCTCAGGCTTAACCTTGCAGGCTTACATTGGCCATGTGTGCTCGAACACACATCTGCTAGGTGTCAGACGAGCTAATACGCTCCAGCTGCGTGAAACTGCCAACCCACAACCTGCCGCCCCCCTCCTCCCTCTTTTAAAGTCATCATCGATCCTCCTTCTCATCTGCACCACACATGTCACATCAGCATCCTCCCGGCTGAAGGGTGGGTCGGGCCGTGCAGCTCTACACAGATTGTGGAGGCTCACTAGAGCAAAGTCAGACATACTGTACGTACAAGTTCCCTCGCACGTTTGCCAGTAAGTGGCAGTGTGGAGTTGTCTCGCCCTCAGAAGCTGCATCAGTAGAAATGACTCACGTCCCTCGTGCCTTCACTTAATTTTTTTTTTTCTTTTACTGATCTCTCACCCCTGATTTATGCATATTGCCTCCAATAAGTGCTGCTGACAGTGTAATTGATATGTACAAGAGTTCAGCCTGTAATAAAGTGTTCGGCTGTATGATCAATTAGGCCCAGAGGCAAAACTTGTGGTTTGCATTCTGGATGAATTCCAGTAACTAAATATAAACTGTGTGGTTTCATCTGTGTGTGTATGTTTGTGTGTGTTAGCTGGACTTGCAACACCTTTTATAGCAAATGACATAATTTGAACAAGTGTCAGCATCTGCAAGTCGGAGGGGTCGAATCTGACATCTTCAGTGACTGATGATGACAGTTTTAGGTGCTTTAATATAATCACTTATGCAGAGTAGTTACATTTTAATTCAGTGTACGGAGAATGTATTGGTGTGACGTACCAGTGTTTCATTTGGAGTTAAATCTGATTTATTGGCCACTTGGGGGCAGTGGAAACAAAAAAAGTGACTCTGCATAATAAATTGATTCAGATGCATGATTCTGATGAATCTATGCTTGATATTCACTCTCCGTTCAGCTCTGTGGGAGTCTCTACAAACTCCTGAAGTAAATGTTAGTCTCTTAAGGTGCAAAATGCTGCACTTTGTTCTCCATCTTGCTGCTAACTTTCTCATTTATGCTGCTGTATATAGAGTTTTTTTTAATGTTTTTACTTACTTTTCACTGTTGTGTATTGATGAGAGAGCTGAGGAGTGAACCAGAACAGTGAAGTTGCAGATCTGAACATTTAAAGATGCCGACACAAGTACAAGTAGTCGTTTTGTCCCCTGTTAATGTAATGCTGAAGGTATTTTTGGCGTCGCTTTTGCAGCCACTTTCTCTGTTGTGTGTCAGAAATGCAACATGATGCCTGATTGTGAAGTCAAGCTTCTCTGTCTTGTAACTTCCGTTCTGTCATCTAAGGCAAAGTGCTCTGCATGTACTGAAATCCTCCTTTTAGGCTCCTTTCATTTGTGTGAGGTGACTGAGCCACATTCCTTTCCTTTCCTTGGAGGTCTGATGGCCTAGTTAGTGTAAAAATGCAGTAAATAACAACGCTATCTGTCTGACACCGATGGATTTTGTGCTGCTCTGCACTGTAAGCTTGTCTGAGTGTGTTTACGTGCACATGCTTGTGTGTGTGCGTGTTTGTGTGGTCTTTGCTATAAATGAGTGTGTGAGGTCCAGCTGCAAACGTGCTTCAGAGGGCTCGTGGGCACGTTGCAGCGTCTATCCTGCTCTGTAGATGCAAAGTGACACCGTAAACTATAAATAATCCCCCCTGAGCAAGATCTACTGCTATATACAGTGTCCGAGCTGTGTCGTCTACTCACTGTATAATATAAACTGCACATTACT
>CAEMYA010000455.1:3300030-3320025 GCA_903131615.1 Diplodus sargus
TATCCGGACGGTGACAGCGGGGATTAACATTTCTCACTGCGAGTGGGAATTCTGGTCGAAGGAGAGTTTTTAAACGTTCCTGAAACATATTCTCGAAGCATTTCACATGTTTGTTTTGTGAGGAAAAGATCAGTATGTTGTGTAATTATCACCATCCTGTAGGACCCTATAGAATGACCCCACCAGGCCTGAGTGCTTATAGACAACTACAGCTGTCCAGTAACTCCACTCCAGAACATTCCTGCAGTTATTTGTTAAGTTTCGTCTGGTCAGTGTCTAAAAAAAGTGACCAGAAATATACTGTTCATTTTTTATTCCCCGTCTAATTCATCATTCTCATCTGCAAAGAGCGGTCTGCATAAACACGGGACCCAGCACAGTCTAAATACGGTGACTCAAACAAGAGAAACTCGCTGCAGCTTTGCACGAAGTACGACAGCCATGTGTTTATAATTAATTATCGCTGTGTATTGTGGCGTTGATTCAAGTCGAGCTGACCCACAGTTTCCTATCCTCGTGAAAGGGTCTCTTTTACTCCACAGCAAAAAGAAAAAGCATTTGATTTAAAAAGGACTGAAGTGCACATTTGGTCAAGATCAGAGGGTTCACAAAAGTCACTTCAGTGTGATCGGTTCTGTTTCGTGTCTTGGTTTTTGTTCTTTATTGCTGCAGTTTGAAGCTCAGTTAGCAATCGGAAAAAAACACATATGTGCCCAAATACATTTTGTTGTATTCATATGATTGTTGAGGTTTTTCTCCAGGAGAATGATGGAAGTAACCTAAACTTTAGGGAAGTGTTCTAATGACTGGGGGGTTGCCAGGTGGATTCCTGGACCTGCAGAATACATCCGAGCAAGAACCTGAACCCACAACTGCTCAGTGGTTAAACAGATCGGACTGAGGTCATTCTGCACAGCATATTTGTTGAGGGAGAAACAGAGAAGCACAAATTTTGCATTCATGTCATTTTACAGCCACACAAGTCAGATTTGTCTCTAACACAAACACACTGTCATCTTCTCTTTGTTACAAAACCCTCGTGACTTTTCCATCTAATAAACTCCAGATGAACAGCCCATAATTAACAATTTTATGCTGCACTTGTAGATACATCAGGATCTATTGCCTTCCATGTTAGACCCACTTCCTCCACCAGAGGGCATTATTAATTCACAGCCTCAGTATCCATGAAGGACATTCCTGCGTCATCATTAAAACTCTCTGGATAAAGAAAACACAACATTGTTTAGATTGTCTGGCACTGGAAAATGCAAACGTGTTGCACATTCTAGAAGAAGTTCTCCCTCTTCTGCTCTCATTAAAGTAGTAAATCTCTAATTACCAACACACCACTTTACTTACAGTGCACATTAAAGCTGCCCTTAATGCTAAGCTTTTATTATGTGTGTGTGTGTGTGTGTTTGTGTGTGTCAGCAGGCACAGAGGCTGTTAAAGTCTTCAACCTTCACTCCATCATTAGTTTAATGGTGACTCCACTTAGCTTAAAGACTCTGCTGGTTACTGGCTGTGTGCGCCATCTCAGGTCATTTAAGTTCTTTTTGTTAATTCTTTCTCTGTACAAGTGAAAATGATCCCTAATTGCAGAGTGGTAGGTGGGAAGTTGAGGGTATTTGGGTGCCATGTGTTGCTGTCGTAACTTTGCTTCAGTGTGTTGAATGAACTTTTTTTCCCTTTTCCAATAATTGCTTGTGTGGTCCTGCTCTGGCTGCTCTTGTGTTTTTTTGGATCTATTTTATTACCTCTGGGTGGTCTGAAAGTTTAATAGGTTATATGTGGCTGTTCTCTATTGTGAAGACCTTTGTGACTTTTATACCGAGAGACTGACAAAAGTGAGGGGAGCCTTCAATTCTCAAAGGGCTATTTGAGGCTTAAGACGTGGTTTAGATATCCATCCATCCATATCCTCCATCCATCCATCCATCCATCCATCCACTTTTCTGGCACCTGGTTGCGGCGGCAGGAGGCTAAGCAGGGATTTCCAATCGTCCCTTTCACCAACAACACTTTCCAGCTCATCCTGAGGCTCGTCAGAGGTTCCTTGGCCAGATGAGTTATGTAATCCCTCCAGCAAGTTGGTTTTGCCCAGAAAACCTCCAAAGGGAGGTGCTGAGGAAGCCTCCTAATCAGAATCAGAACCTTAGCTGGCTCCTTTCGACCCTTAGCTCTCACCAGATGTCCGAGAATGTCATCTCCTCTGTGAGGCTGACCTCAGCCCCCCTATGGTGGAAAAGCTCTGTTAGCCGTTTGTATCCATGATGAAGTTTTGTTTTTTTGGCCCGGAAGATACCTCGACTGTGTTAAAATCTTTGGACAAACCGTGTGCACTGGGAACACATTAGCTGTATAACAGATAGCGTTATAACATTTGTGGCCTATTTGTCTTTTAACAAAATTGGCGACACACCTGGAAGGCCAACTTCATCACTCGCCTCGACGATGCGTATATAAAAACAGGAAAATTAGCTTCCCTCTAAGTGGTTGTGTTGGGTGCTGGCGTATACCTGTGATGTGTGACTTTAAGGACACATGGAAGGGATAATGTAGAAAAGCGTGATGAGGACATTTAGCCCCCTCAATAGGACTTAATTTTATGATTATCTCCGCTCTGGCTGTGGCTGCAGAACAAACAAAGTGTCCCTGTGGTTCAGGATTGACGGACCACAGCGTCTTTAACCTGCATGAAGTGCATATCTTTCTCCTTTCGACCTCACATACTTACTGTTCATACACTACACTCACTTTCTCTGCAAGCTAAACCTTTAAGGTCAGCGATGGTGACCTTCCTTCAATTTCCTGTGACATTGCTTAACACCACAATGGGGGAAAATCTGACTAAATAGAACACACACACCCCTGCTGTGGAACCGGACTTTCCAGTCCAACACCCCTCCTGAGAACACATTATTTTGTGAGTTGGAAAATACAGTCCTTGCCAAGCAGAGTCAATTGCTGAAGCACACTGGCTGGCAGTTTTAACAGGTGGTTTTGATCATTACCACTCTGCAGGTCTTGCTACTGATACCAGCGCACACAGCAGCTCCCTCACTTACAAAAGCAAAAGGTTAGAAAAGTGATGCTAATTCAATTTAAAGTTTTATTGAAACATAGCTACAATTAAAAACCAGTTACCATGCCTGTTTTTTTTTCAAAGTTTGCTACTGCCTGATGTGAAAAATGAAAAAATGCTCATCCCAGTGTTACGTAAGTGGAACATGGTGACAGAAGCAACGAGGATATCTGATATTCTGGCGCACGCTGGAAAAAGGCTGACAGGAGGCGTATTTTTCTCTTGTGTGTTGTGTCAGAGATTAAATGTTGCACTCTTGGCCAATGAGACGAGCTTATGTAATGCTATGTGATATATTTAGCAGTAAAAATAGGGAAAAACAGGACATTAAAAACCTTAAAGGGGGCCTAGCTTGTTCTGGAGCACACAATGTACACTGTGTAAACACACAGAACATTTTACTTGAATTGCTTCTCCCATGTTGTACAAAGTGAGGTTTCGTGAGACAAGTAATACAATGGAGGGTTCAGACAGGGTGAATAGAGGTGGTGCAGCAATAGACAATACAAGACGAAGACTTAACGAGACTTAAAGCAGGTGTTTGTACTTTCTGGTTCATCCTCATATCTGTTTCTGGTTTTACAGGTGTCCCCTTTGCTGTTTCGGTGTTAGAAGATGAGGCGGCACCGGTTGTTACCGCTGTGCGCCCTCCTGGGCGTCCTGTTCGCAGGACTCCTCCCTAACCTTGATGCTCAGGAAGGTAAGTTGAACCAAATCAATCTCCGCTGCAGTCTGCAGGGTGTGCTCATTTCTGCAGATGATCGATCTGTTTGGAAAACACTTTTTGTCCGGTTTTCAGCAATGTTCATTGAGGTGTATTTTCATGTTTTGCTGTCAAATTATTTAATCTACATCTGAAGGAAAGTGAGCTTATGTGCTTATGACATCCTAAAAAAAAATACAACTGGATATTTTTCAATTATTGTTATATTGTTTCTCGATTTGTTTTTAAACTGTGTATGTCAGTTTGGGACAAAAAATAAAACAGAGGCGTCAGGAGTGTCCAGTCAGATACTCTTGACAAACAAAGCAGATTGTTGCTGTCAAGCTATCTAAAACATTTCAGTTGTTTTGTGCAACTGCATTATTGTTTGGCACCACGGATAAGCATCGTTTTACTGGTCTTCACTTCTGTCCTCCAAACACTCTCTTTTAAAGATTGTGCACACGGGTTGGCAGCTGATATATACTTTCTAGTGGATTCATCCTGGAGTATTGGAGAGGAGAACTTTGAGCATGTCAGACATTTTCTGTACACCTTGACACAAGCGCTTCACCAGGTTGGAGGAGGCAGGTTCAAATTTGCCCTCGTGCAGTACAATAACAAGCCCTCGACTGAGTTCCAGCTCAACAGCTACCCGACAACACAGGGAGTCCTGGCACACATCAAGGCTATGTCGTACCGCGGTGGGGGAACCCGGACTGGCTTGGGCCTGGATTTCCTGACGCGTACACACCTGAACTCTGCTTCGGGCAGCCGTGCTGTTGAAGGAGTTGCCCAGGTGGTGGTGGTGCTAACTGACGGGCGTTCTCAGGATGACGTGGCCGTGCCAGCTCAGGTGCTGCATCTGGCAGGCGTGGAAGTCTTTGCGGTTGGAGTTCAGGATGCAGTGGACTCTGAGCTCAGGGAGATGGCTAGCCAGCCCCATGACACTCACGTTTTCAGTGTAGACACCTTCCTATCGTTGCGGGATATAATTCAAGATTTAGTAGTGGGGCTTTGCGGCGCTGTGACCCAGTCAGGGGGGGCTCCTGCGCCAAACGAGGCCCCCGTGGCTGGAGGAGGGACAGGTAATGAAATGGGACCAGTGTCACTACCATACTAATGTGGCTACATGTGCAGGAAGGAGTTGCTGCATATGTGGCCGTGACTGGATTTTATAATTAACACAATCAAGTATTTTTTTTTAACCACAATAACCTTTCACTATCTACCTGCAAAATTAACATCACTTGTTTCGTCTTAATATGCCCCTAATGCTTTGAAATCACAATGATATCTGCATGTGATTGACACCCTTACAGCATCTCACGGTGCTAAGCAGGGTGTGATATGCTTGTACAAATACAATGAGAAGGGACTGAGAGAACTATTCTGTACCAGGTGCCTTTGCATTTGGTAGACTTGAGTTCTGTGTCAGTAACCTCTGTCATGAATTAAAACACCGTGTTCAGATGATGCATGTTTGTATTCCAGCTGTATTACAGCTACACCAAAAGAATAAAATCCACGTAGTGACACCTCAGATTAACAACATTCCTGTGGAAAGCCTTTGGAGAAGAACGTTGCCTCCAAGATGGTTTAAAAACATCACATTGTAAAATCAATGAGCTGTTAACAATAGCTAACCACGCACAACTGCTTACGTGTCTTGCATTTTGTATGTTTGTCTTTATCAGTCACAATGTCTATCTGTGTAAAATATGTGCAATATTCTGTAATGGAAACAGTGATGAACCTGCCTGATCCCATCCTTGACCTGCAGAAGAAGTACTTTGAGAATGTTTTCCAAAGTAGATGTCCATGAATTGGGTGCAATATGTTATAGTAGGTTACTGGAAGTTATTGGAATGATGAAATACGTTTCTTTGAAACTAGAAAGTAAAAGACAAAACCTTTGCACACGCGATTCACTTCAAAAACAAATTGGAAACACTTGTTCTTAAATGTTAAATGTAATACATTCTCAAGTACTTTGGCTTGTGGGCACCAAGGATAGGACACAGGATCATGACTGGTCACTTTATCTGAGGTCCGTAACAAGAGTCTGCATTGGAAGGCTGAACGCAATGGAGCTTAAATACAAGAAACATATCACAAAATTTAAAAAGGGACTTTTTAAAAGGTTTCATAAGAAACTGCTCAATTTTCATTTATTTTTACTGTTCTTTTGACCTGCAGTTGTAATCAGTATATTTGTTTATTCTCCCCAATTTTAGTATTTAATAAAACATTGTTTTATTATTATTATCATTGCTACATCCATTATGATTATTTTAACAATTATGAAACGTTTTATTAAAAAATATACTTTAAGTTCAAGCAAAAGTCATTCACTAGAATGTTTTTATGGCTATTTAGAAGAAAAAAAACCTTTTCCTGTAACAATCAAAATAATGTCAAGTTCAGTTGGCTTACCATAAGTTATCATTGTATGTTTTAGGGTAAAGTATCAGCTAAAAAAACACTACAACGCTACATTTAGGGGGGAAATAAATCTCATCACATCACTTTAGGAAATCTCCTTGGTTCAGCCTACATGCAGTATGATGTGTTTTGCAATGTTGTAATTGATGTGTTCACTTTGAATGTCACTTGACACATGCCGTGATATGCTAGCACGAGTTCTTGTCTCTGTCTCACGATGTTAACGCTTTCACACGTTCCATTTTGTTTTGTTTTCTCTCTCTCTCCTTAAAGCGGAAGATGCAGCTGACCTAGTACTCTTAATTGATGGATCAGAGAACGTTGGAGCAGCAAACTTCCCCTATGTGCGCGATTTGGTTTTGAGAATCATTGAGCGCCTTGATGTGGGCAGGGACACTGTTCGGGTGGCAGTGGCCCTGTACAGCACAACCCCACAGATAGCGTTCTATCTAAATGGCTATGACAGCAAATCATCGGTCCTGGAGGCTGTGAAGGGCCTGGCCTACCCAGGGGGCAACACAGCCAACCTGGGGGCTGCCTTGGAGGAAGTGGCCGAGAGCCTTTTGAGCGAATCAGCTGGGGGCAGAGCAGAAGAGGGTGTGCCCCAGATGGTGGTGGTTATCAGTGCTGGGCAAGCCAATGATGATTATGGTGCCGGTGACCGGGCCCTTAAGAGGGCCAGCGTTATCACATTCGGCGTGGCGATTGGTGACTCTGCCACTGCAGATCTGGAAACGATTGCTACAGATAGAAGTTTTGTCCTGTCGGCCTCTGATATCAGAACAGTGGCAAACATGGGTGACCAGCTGCTCCCATACATTAACGGGGTGATCCAGCGCACCATTATAGTTCAGAATGAGTTCACAGAAGGTAGGTAACTTTTTCTGTAAATGTTGGCGGTGCATTGTGGTTGTGTAAGGGCCCTAAAAAGCTCACAGTGAATGTAACGTAGCGTGCAAGGTAAGATGTGCTTGTGCTAAACTTGAAAGTACATATCCTCAATCATAATTCAGGCTTTTAACAGAGGAGGCAATAACACAGTGACAGTGAGAAGCATAAATTCAAGTCTAAATGTTCTGAACTAAACTGCTGCAAATGTATAGAACCACAAAGTTCCATTAAGACACTAAATGTGAACAGCCTCATGGTTAACAGATATTATATGAACAGAATGACATTGAAAGAGGTTTTTCATCATTTTTTTTTTGGTTACCAGGGTGACTAGTACGTCCCACCCTATCCAATATATGATTGGTTGCCTGAAAAACCGCAACAGTTAAAACGCCAGCGCCTTTCTGAAAAGCTCAGAGATTTTCAACTAGAGGCGCTCGGAGGGACCGCACATAAACACAGTGCTCTGAAAAAAGCAGTTCACCGTTTTTTTCTCAGCTGCTGCAGCTGCACATACTTGCTCCTGATTCGGACCAATTGAATAAAGATGCTGGCGCTCAGAAAATAACGTTACGTGAACACAAGCCCTCACCATGCCTTTCAGAATTGGGTTTATTTTCCAGCCTAAGACTCCAGACCCAAGTTAGTGATCTGAAAATGCCTCCATATGACCTACCAACAAATTGGCAGTCCCAACTCATCAAATTAGGCAGCTTGATCAGTGGCCCATTCAACCACCCCAACCACACTTTGACTTGGACCTTTTCTCAGTCTTTATGCTGCTGCACTAGGCGAATGCTTCAACAAGAGGTGCTAGAGAGGTAGCTACAACATCAAACTTTGAAGCGTACAGCCACAGACCAGGTAGCTGTATTTGATGTGCTGGGAGTGAGAACTGGCTGGACTTGCAAACGAGTCATAAGTCATGAAATTAATACTTTATTATGTTTAATGGCGAAGTGCTGGGGAGGAATAAAAAAGTCTCCGAAGATGCTCTGTAGTCTGGCGGTGCGGCACTTAAATTTGTTTCACCGCTGTTATCTTTTGTCACCAGTGGCCGCCAATTAAAATTCCTCAGCGTAGCTTTAAATACATGGCCTTCCTTTGTAAAACGAGTTAAAGGATTTTAATGATGTGTTTAAAAAAACAATACATACAAATCAACTGTCTCAATGGAAACAGCTGTTCATAATGAGCCAAAGTCTCTAACACTATTTGTTATTGTTATTGAGTTTTTTAATTAATATTACAAGCATAATTGATACCTACAAGGGTACCATATATTGTGTCCATATGCAGCAGTCGAAATTTCAATTCTGACTGCAAATCGTACATATGAGAATCTTTATGAGAATCCATAGTCAAAACAAAACATTTAGAAGGCGTCCCTCTTTTTCTAGTATGTAAATGAGTTAACAAATAACAGAAATAATTTAATATAAATCATAGCATACCATTGGTTGTCTCTGTTAGCCTCTATAGGTTTATCATTAGAAACTCACTTAAAATCAGCTTTTAACGTTTTTTTTCTTGTCTTTTCAGTCTTGACAGTTGGAAACCGAGACGTCATTTTCCTAATCGACACTACAATGGGTACACAGAGCATCGGAGCTGTGCGTGAATTCATCAAGCGGTTTGTCGACGTCATGCCAATCGGTCCAGACCAAGTTCAAGTGGGTGTGGCCCAGTTCAGCACTACCCCACGACTAGTGATGGATCTCAACTCTTACGGAACCAGGGATGAGATCAATACTGCTTTGAGTGGCATCAAACCAAGACCCGGGCAGACAGTCAACATTGGAGCAGCCTTGGACTTTGTGCGGACAAACATGCTGCGACCTGAGAAAGGCAGTCGTATTGAGAGGGGGGTACCCCAGCTTATACTGTTAATGACCAGTAAAAAATCCAGTGACAGTGTAGAAGAACCTGCAAGGGCCCTGCTGAGAATGGGTGCATTGACTTTGGCTGCAGGCGCCAAGACTGCAGATGGAGATGAACTGAAGCAAATTGCCTTTTCTGAAAATGTTGTGTTCATTCTGAGGGACTTCCGTGCAATGCCTCGTAACCCAAAGGCAATTTTGGATTCACTTTCAACACTAGCTGGGGTGGTGGTGACCGAAGTGCCTACCGAACCAGGTAATAGTTGTCTTCTAACCACATTCATTACATTTCAAGAGTAATTCAGTGAATGAATTGTCTGATCTTTGATGAAATGAAAATACAGATGAGTGACAAAATAAAGGAGATCTTTAATGAGTAAGTGAAAAAACGACAAATGCAGATACTCCCGAACAAAGGTGTGGCATCTGCACCCAACTGAACACGTATGGAAATTTTCCAGGAACGTGTTAGACAGCACTCTCCATCACTTTCATCACACTACCAAAAGAGGAAAGGTCTTTTGGAGGACTGGTGCCCCATAAAGGATGAGGCATTAAATACCAAACAGATGTTTCGGGCAAAACGTCCTTCCGCTGGCAATTGCCAGACTCGCCAGAAGGGCGTCCCTTGCCCGAAACGTCCATGCGGCAAGAATAAACAGTTTAATGGAAGTGTTATTCTCTACAAGATACATTTAGCACCCCGCAGCGAAGTTACATACATGAGTCGAGTGCGTTGTTTTATTTACATGCACAGCAGAGCAGAATACCCAGACAGCATAACTCTTTAGAGTCATTAAAGCATTTTTATAAACAAATCTGTTGTCTGCATCCAAGCATTGTCTCACTGTCAATGACCTAAGTAGAATAGAACTCAAACAAGTACAAGAACACTTGCCTCACATAAACAAGCAGCTCTGTTTTACTGGCTCGTGCTCAAGTAACACTTTACTAAGATATCTCATGTTTTTCTTTTTTTTATTTGACACCTATTTGCAAAGAGAGGACTGCTAGGGGCAGGTTGGGGTGTGGCTTTATGTTGTTCACATGTGGAGAGACGATCACCCCAACTTTCAGCTTGCAGTGAGGGTTACTTGTATAAAAGAATCAACTTTGTAGCATGTTAAGATAATAGTTTTAGAGGGCATCATTTTAATCTTTAAATGTATTAATAATGAATTTACATACGTGTGGTATATCACATATATCAAAATAATGGTTTGTTTTTGTGCTTTTTTCTCAGTGGTGGAGATAACCACAGTGCAGACTCAAAGAGTGGTGAGAGACATTGTCTTCCTTGTGGATGGGTCAAACTACATTGGTAGCAGCTTTCCCTATGTGAGAGACTTCATCATCAACGTGGTCAACCAGCTCGATGTACGACCTGACAGGGTCCAGATTGGTCTCCTGCAGTTTGCTGAGCGCCCCAGAATTGAATTTTATCTGAACAGCTACAGCAACAGGCAAGATGTTGTGAATAAAATCTCTCAACTGAGGCTCACTGGAGGCTCAGTTTTGAATACAGGAGCTGCCATGAATTATGCCCTTTCCAACATGTTCCAGCCATCAACTGGGTCACGCAGAAAGCAGGGAGTCCAGCAGGTGTTGGTTCTGATCACAGGTGGCCCAGCCCAGGATGAGCTCAAATCTGTAGCTGATAAATTGGCTCTGGCTGGTGTTTTGACCTTCACAGTCAGTTCTGGGCAAGCAGATCAGGCCCTACTGCAATCTGTTGCCTTTGTTCCAGATTTGGCTTACCATGATGCACAATTCTCTAATTTACCAGCTATGGCTGAACTCGTAATGCCAAAGTTGATCACAGTGGTTGGCGATACAGATGTGACAACAACATTCCCTGATGAACCTGGTGAGTTTAGTACTTCTCTGTTTCTGTTAATCAAATAAATGTGACAAACAGAAAAGTTTGGTTCATAACAACACATTTTGTTTTTTTGTTCTCGTTGTCTTTCCTCAGTTGCTGGTGGTGAAAGGGATGTTGCCTTCCTCATTGATGGCACTGACAATGTCCGAGCAGATTTTCCCTACATCCGGGATTTTATCATTAAAGTAATCGAACCACTCGACATTGGGACTGACAAGGTACGCGTTTCAGTGGTTCAACACAGCGAGAGGCCAACTCCAAGTTTCTACCTTAACACTTATCAAACCAAAGATGAGGTGATAAGAGCTGTTAATGGTTTGTCAGTGGCTGGTGGACGTAGTCTGAACACAGGAGCTGCTCTGAGATTCATGAAGGACACCATCTTCTCTGAAAGGCAGGGCAGCCGGACTGGGCAAAATGTCCCTCAGTTTCTGATCGTTTTGAGTGGAAGCAGGTCCAGGGATAACGTGAAGGAACCTGCTGGTTCACTGAAGACAGAGGGAGTCGTACCATTTGGCGTTGGTGTCAAGGATGCAGACCCAAAGCAGATTGAGGCCATTTCACACAACCCATCGTTTGCCTTCAATGTGAAGGAATTCAGTGAGCTCAGCACCATCCCAGGACAGCTCAACACCTATGTGAGCCTTCCAAAGGAACAGCTGGAAGTCGTCCTTCAGCAAGGTAGGAACAATCTCTTTTGTATTTGGCGTGTGGATTTGCGTTCAGAAAATTGTTTCTGCTGATGTTTGTGGTGTTTTCTCAGAATGACTGAATCTTATTTGTTGTGTCTTAGTACAAAGCAATGCTGTAAAAAGAGATATTGTCTTCCTTCTGGATGGCTCTGATAACACAAGAGATGGATTCCAAGAGATAAAACTCTTTGTAAAGAGCATTGTGGAGAGCCTCTCTGTCAGTGAGAGCCAAGACAGAGTGTCTGTGGTTCAGTTTGCTGATAAAACTGAGGTCAACTTTGATCTGAATTCTCACAAGGCAAAGAACGACACTCTAAATGCCATAGATAACCTAAGACACAAGGGTGGGAGGCGCCTTAATGTTGGGGCAGCGCTCCAGTTTGTGAGGCACAGTGTCTTCACTTCCTCAACGGGCAGTAGGAGACTAGAAGGAGTGCCCCAGATCTTAATTCTTCTAACTTCCAAACCATCCACTGATAATGTGAGAGCCCCAGCTTTTGCACTTAAAGAACATGAAATTGTGTCAGTGGGGATTGGAGTGGGAAATGCCAACCGCTCAGAGTTGGAAACGATTGCCTTCAAACCTGGTTTCACATTCAAGGTCACTGATTTCTCAATGTTGCGCTCAATCCAATCACAACTTGTTGCTACACTGAACATGAACAAAGACACTGAAGAAACCCTGAATGGAATCTCTGATTTAGTAGGTAAGAATTCAAAGAGTGCAATATTTCATTAATTTCTTTTTCTCAGAATGTTTTGCTCTCAATTGTTTTACTCTGTAAAGAACAATTATGAAATGTTTTGGCACAGTTCTGCTGCATGACTTTCATGATTACTCTTGCTAGAAAATCTATTCTGTTGAAACATAAATTGTTCTATATATATCTTTGGCTTTCAATAATGTTGCCCTTTTTTACTCTTTCCAATTGTCCACTTCAGTGTTGAAGATGAGTCGAGAAATTCCTTCATACATCTTTTTGATAAAAAGATGGTTCTTTAGCAGTTCTGCTTGAAATAACTCTTTCAGAGCCGTGGCTCATCTTTCTTTTCACGCTCAGTTCATTCCTCTGAACTTGCTCATGCAATACTTATGCATGGACATAGAAAAGACTTGAACGCGCAGTTCATGAATTCTCTATCCATGTATCACCTTGTTGACACAGGAAGCAACAAGAGGGACATAGTGTTTCTCCTTGATGGGTCGGATGAGTCCAGAAATGGACTTCCAGCTATCCGAGAGTTCATCAGAAGAATGGCAGAAGAGCTGGACATTGAAGAAGATAAAGTTCGAGTGGCTGTCGTACAGTACAGTGACGACCCCAAAGTTTACTTCAACCTTAAAACTCACCGATCCAAAAAGGCTATTATCTATGCTGTAAGAAGTCTTCGCCATAAAGGTGGAAGACCTCGCAACACCGGAGCTGCTCTACAATTTGTTCAAGACCATGTTTTCACCACTTCCTCTGGGAGTAGACGTCTGGAGGGAGTCCCTCAGATTCTGTTTTTACTGACTGGTGGCAAATCCAGTGATGATGTTTCAGGAGCTGCCTTAAGCCTGAAACAAATCGGTGTTCTGTCTTTCGCCATTGGAATGAAAAATGCTAAACAGGAAGAACTTCAGAAAATTGCCTTCTCCTCCAGATTTATCTTCAACCTTCCTGTCTTTGGTGAACTTTTGTCCATTCAACCAGAGATAGCTGCTTTTGTCAAGGCGGAAATACAAACTGAGCCTCCCACTGTTGTAGGTAAGAAGTGTCACTGATCAGTAGGTGAGAATCAAACTTTCTCCTCCCGTATATTTAAGTCCATCTGATCCTTCATAGTTTGAATTGCAATGAAACTGCATCATCTTCTCAAGAATATCAATTGATCAGTTTCATGTTTCTCAAACTGACTCCACTGGCTAGAGGCAACTTCATGGTTATGCTGTCTCTGGCTTCGCTCTCGTCCTTTTTTGTCTTGTGCCCTGGAGAATCTTTCCTTGACTGATCCACATCAGCAATTAGCCTTTCTTTCTATTCTTTAGCTCTTCCTTGAGCCAATGATAATCACATCATTGACCGAATTGGAGTCGAAGATTATTGAATTCTTTTTTTTTTCAGCTTTCTCCATCTTTCATTTGTGAAAGTGGAATATGCTGCTTTTCTTGTAGTCTTTTCCAAGTTTCTCAATATTTCTTCATCTACCGGTTTTCTTAATTGCTCTGGCATCTATCTTGTTTAGTGCATTAATTAGTGTGAATTCCGATTACCAGCTCTTCTGGCTTTCCCTACCATCTAATGTGTAACGATTTCACCACTTTGTGTTTTATCTAGTATATTTCTAATTCTAAAACAACATTTTCCTGTTCTTTTTTAGTTGAATTAGAGTCCCCTCAAAGAGACATAGTGTTTCTGTTGGATGGGTCAGATGTTACAAGGAGTGACTTCCCAGCAATGAAAAGTTTTGTCAAAAGAGTGATAGATGCACTCAATGTTGGTGAGAACAAAGACCGTGTTTCTGTGGTGCAATATAGCAGAGATCCACAGACAGATTTCAGTTTGAACACCTACACGGAAAAACAAGATGTTGTTGCTGCTGTCCAGCAATTGAACCATAAAGGGGGCAGCCTACTCAACACAGGGGCAGCTCTCGACTATGTGAGGAATAATGCTTTCTCTGAATCCTCTGGGAGTCGGCATCAAGAAGGTGTTCCTCAGATACTGATTCTGTTGAGTGGGGGAAGATCTCAAGATGACGTTGCAAGTGCTGCTGCAGCTCTAAAACGGGACAAAGTTGTTCCGTTCTGTGTTGGCACAAGAAATGCAGACATACTCGAGCAACAAATGATTGCACATAACCCTTCCTATGCTTTCTCTGTGATGCGATTTGACAATGTTGGGAGCATCTATCCACAGCTTGTGTCATTTGTGAAAAGGGTGCCTCGACAGCAGCCAAGACTGAAAGCACAGAATGGTCTAGGTAAGACTATCTATCTATCTATCTATCTATCTATCTATCTATCTATCTATCTATCCTAACCTTTTTCTTTTATATCACTTCACTCACTATAATTGAGTATGATCTTTGTGTCAGTTTCTGCAGTTCAAACTGAATCCAGTCAGCGTGATATTGTATTTTTACTGGATTCTTCGGATGAAATGCAAAATGACTTCAGAGCAATGCTTGGCTTTGTTGAGAGAATGGTCGAGAAACTCAATGTGGATGAGGACAAAGATCGTGTTTCAGTGGTGCAGTACAGCAGAGAACCCAACGTTGAATTTTCACTGAACACATTTCAAACGAAGCAGAGCCTTGCTGGCAATGTGGGAGTTCTGAGGCATAAAGGAGGCAGACCCCGTAATACTGGTGCAGCGCTCCAGTTTGTCAAGGATAATGTTTATACAGCCTCTTCTGGAAGTAGGCGCCAACAAGGTGTCCCACAGATTTTGGTTCTCTTTACTGGCGGACGATCCAGTGATGATATCAGAAATGCTGTTGAAGGCTTGAAACAAATGGGTGTGATGGTATTTGTGGTGGGAGCAAAGAATGCAGATACCCTTGAGATTCAGTCTATGACACAGGAAGCCAGTCATGCCTTCTTTGTGGCAGACTCCAGTGATCTGCCAGACATTGAAGAACAAATACTTTCTGCCATCAAAACAAGTGAAACCCCTGTTGTCACACAAGTATCGTATGGTAAGACTGTAATGACTTTGTGTTGTATGCCATGTACACAACTTAATGTATTGTCATTATCTCCTTGCTGTAGCCAGACAATCTGTGCAACTGTGAGTTGCAAGTGAAAATGGAAGCTCCTTTGTAAAGGACATATGTTGGCTTAATTCAAGCAAAAGAGAATAATTTTGAGTTTTTCAAGAGTGAAAATTTTCATTATGGTTGATTATATTTAATGATGATTAAATGTTACCTCCCAATTTTTTTAAAGCTATTTTTTATGTTCGCCGTTGTTGAACCTTTTTTTTTTTTTTAACTAACAATGAGATCCAAGCCAAGCCAATGATGGTTTGCATTTTGGTCTTTATTATTAGAGTAGACTTTCCACCATGCTGTTTTGGCAGTTACATCCAGTCAAGCTCCCCTGCGCTGTGTTGACAACAAAATGGCCCACTAAAATAGCAGAGCATATGCACACAAAGTTACCATCGTTTGTGGCAATATAACCCTTTTCATCACACTTCATATCAACAAATTTGTGTAAATGCCTGTGTTGTTACAGATCCCACCAGGAAGGATGTTGTTTTTTTGCTCGATGGTTCTGATGATTCTCAGCGAAGATTCCCAGATATTATAGATTTTGTGCAAGGAGTGGTGGCGGACCTGAATGTTAGTGCCAACAGAGATCGTGTGGCAGTGGTCCAGTACAGCAACACGGCAGAGACAAGTTTTAACTTGAGACGTTACTCAACAGAAGATGATGTTCTTGATGCAGTAAGAGGCCTACGTCACAAAGGAGGTTATCATCACAACATTGGAGCGGCTCTCCAGTATGTGAGGGACTATATATTTACTTCTGACTCAGGAAGTAGACTCCATGAAGGAGTTCCACAGATACTTATACTGTTGAGTGGTGGAAGATCTGAAGATGACATAAGAACCCCGGTCAGAATGCTGAAAGAGATGGGCGTAATTTCGATTGCCATTGGAACAACTGACGCTGACACCCTGGAACTGCAGACAATATCTCATGAACCCAATTATGCGTTCTCAATTAATGATTACGAGGAGCTTCCAACTGCTAAGCAGGATGTGTTTTCATTGTTAAGAGAGACTTCCCACCATGTAGAGCAAACTGCTCCCTCTGAGAGCTTTGGTAAGATGTAATGTTTTTATGTTTCAGCTAAAAATGTTTTGATGATTTGTATTTAGAGGTATGGCTAAATTGTAGGGACTGACATAAGTTACCAGCAGAAAATCATAGTATCTTTGTTTCTGCATCTTTTGTCTTTGTTGCAGATTCTAAGAAACAAGATGTTGTGTTTCTCATTGATGGATCATATGACTCACGAAATGGTTTTGAAGATATACGAGGCTTTATTGGAAAAATTGTTGAAAGTTTAAATCTAGATGAGAACAAAGACAGAGTGGCTGTTGTCCAATACAACCGTGACGCCACAGCCAATTTTTACTTGAATTCCTATTCATCCAAGAATGATGTGCTCAATTCCATCAGAACAATGAGGCATAAGTTTGGAAGACCACTCAATATTGGCAAAGCACTTGAATTTGTCAGAGACAATGTCTTTGCTGCTTCAGTGGGAGGCAGACGCGCAGAATCAGTTCCTCAATATCTGTATTTATTCAGCGGTGGGAGATCTGGGGATGATGTCAGAGGACCAGCACAGTCACTCAAAGTAAATGGGATTAAGACTTTCAGTATTGGAACAAAGAATGCGGATACCTTGGAAATGCAAACCATCTCATTCACACCAGCTCATTATTTTCATGTCACAAACTTTAACAATCTGCAAAGCATTCATCCATCTGTCGAAGCCACACTGAGGGGTGTTAAAGAAACAACTGAATTTCCAACTGTTATTGGTAAGAATAGAAGCGTAATTTGCATTTCAAAATCCTTGAGATGTTGTCTTCATCAACATGAAACTTGTATGATTTCCATGGTTATATTGATTTGTAAAGTGTTTGTTTTTATCCATTTCAGACTCTTCCACAATTTCAGATTTAAAACTCCGGAGTGCCGATATTGTTTTTCTTCTTGATGGATCTAATGATATGAGAGCAAGTGAAAGACAAATTTTGGATTTTGTCAGAGAGATTGTAAAGCAAGTAGAAATTGGGCCAAGCAAAGTTCAAGTTGCTTTGACTCAGTACAGCACAAAGCCCACGACTGATTTTCTCCTGAACACATATTCACTGAAGGATGATGTCTTGAGTCATTTGAGCAATGTGAATCTGAAAGGAGGGACTAGTTTGAACACCGGGGTAGCCCTTGATTATGTGAAAAACAATGTGTTCAGTGCTTCATCTGGAAGCAGAGCCCAACAGGGAGTCCCACAGATACTGATTCTATTAAGTGGGAGAAAGTCAGAAGATGATGTTTCAGGTGCAGTGGACAGAATGAGAAATGCTGGAATCATCCTTTACAGCATTGGACTCAATAATGCAGATAGGTTGGAGATAGAGCAATTAGCACACAGTCCACAAGCCAAGTATTTTATCAAGGAGATTTCTGACTTTCCTCTTGTGAGAGAACAGTTACTATCAACCATTACATCTCACAAAGATACTGTCACCCCTGGTGTAGGTGAGTGAAAACATTTAATTAACTATTAATATATTTATTCAAATCCTGTTCAAATTTTTTTTTCAATTATATTACCAGTGATCAGATTTATATGGACTTGTAAACTAACACAATCTATATGACTGTGGACTTTTCTAGGTTCACGCTCCAGTGTGAGTAGAGATATTGTCTTTCTCATTGATGGTTCTGATGATGTCAGGAGTAGTTTCTCTGCTGTAAGAGAATTTGTTGCAAGAATGGTTGACAGCTTTGACCTGAACCAAGGAAAAGATAAAGTTGCTGTTGTACAGTATAGCAACAATGCCGAACTCAGTTTCAATCTGAATACTTACAACACAAGAGATGATGTTCTTAAGCATGTTGCAAGCCTACAACCAAAAGGTGGAAGGCCGCATAATATTGGAGCAGCACTGCAGTTTGTGAAGGATAAAGTCTTCGTTTCAAATGCTGGAGGTCGACGTCATGAAGGTGCCAAGCAAATACTTGTCATGTTGGCTGGTGGAAGATCTAGAGATTCTCCCAGAGGCCCAGCACGTATGCTCAAGGCTGCAGGGGTTGTCACATTTGCAATTGGATCAAGAATGGCAAATTCAGCTGAGATGCAAGTCATTTCATCAGACCAAAATTATGCTTACTCAGTCCCTGACTTTGTAAATCTCTCTCGTATTCAACAAAGTTTGATGAATCATCTCACACAAATGGGAGTTGAGGAAGAAACTAAAGAAGGTGAGAATTTACATTATTTGAATAACAATTTAAATTGGCTGTGATTAGTTATAATGATTGTGATTACAATAACAAAAAATACATCTATTTTTGTTAACAGACCAAAGTGATGAAAAAGGAAGGGACATAGTTTTTCTTTTGGATGGATCGGATAATACAAGAAATGGATTTTCAGCCATTCAGGATTTCCTTTACAAAGTGATAGAAAGACTTGACATTGGACCAAACAAAGACAGAACTGCTGTGGTTCAGTTCAGCAATGAAGCACTTGCCAATTTCTTTTTGAGTTCATTCATGAGGAAGGAAGATGTCCTAACAGCTGTCAGAAGACTCTCCCACAAAGGTGGCAGACCTGTCAAAATGGGTGCAGCTCTAAAATATGTAAAAGAAAAGGTTTTCACAGCTGCCTCAGGAAGCAGAAACAATGCCAATGTGCCACAAATTCTTGTTGTTTTAAGTAGTGGAGCATCAAGTGACAGTGTGGACTTACCTGTTGCTTCTCTAAAAGAAAGTGGTGTTAGAATATTAACCATTGGCACAAAAAACTCTGACCACAAGGAAATGGAGAAGATATCACATGCTCCAGGTTACACTTTATTAGTTGCTGAAATTGCTGAGCTTCCAAGTATACAAGAGCAAGTTGTTGCTGCAATTACAGAGGAAAAATTGAAAAGTGAAATTTCAGAAACAGAAGTGATTGGTAAGAATAATTGCATACATACTGCATGTTTCATGATTCAGTTTTTTGAACTTTCTAAAACATGATTAGGATCACTGCCATCTCCAACATTGTCTGAATACATGGTTCCCGAGTAAAACTCACTATTGGATATACTTTTGTCCCTTACTCTGATATGTAGAATAAGGGTAGGTGATGAAAGGGATAGAAACACCAAATTAAGATTTAGACACAAATTGTAAAACTATTTTACAAACATGAAGCATTTCTTTTCCATGTCCTTTGCCAAACCCAATTAAACACAGGTCCATTTGTAAAATTTAAAAAGCAAGTGTTACATGTGTGAATTCTCAGAACTATTTAGGTCACAGCTGCAGATGCACCCAACCGTTACAGAGGAGCGAAGAGTGCATCGTCTTTTTTTCTAAAGAGGATGCACTTTTATTGAATACAATATGCACACCCATGATAAACAGATACTAGGAAGGAAGTGACTGATCTCATGTCCCTTTAGGATGCAAAATTACAATATAAAAAACATGTATTTAAATGAGTTAGGGTAAACCAGTATGAGTTTGACAAAACAGGTTGAGACTGGCTTTAAGTCTCTAAATTTATAATGTAACAAATATGACTTAAACCTAAATATGTCTCAAATTTGATGTTCCCTAGCCGAAAGAAAGCCACCAGGAAAGGATGTTGTGTTCTTGTTGGATGGATCTGATGGCACTAGACGTGGAT
>CAEMYA010000456.1:0-25236 GCA_903131615.1 Diplodus sargus
CAGAAGAATGCCTACAGTGCCGGATCAATGCCTGAAGTGGCCCACATCCGTATGCTATCTGGGTTGGATAATGATCACATTTTCTTTGCTTCCAGGAGTTTGGAGTGAGATCAAACTGGACCAGTCTCCCTCTGAGGTGAAAAGACCTGGAGAGACAGTGAAGATGTCATGTATCATATCTGGTTATAGCATGACAAGCTACAACATTCACTGGATACGACAGAAGCCAGGGAAAGCTCTGGAGTGGATTGGGAGGATGGACACTGGGAAAAACTCTGCTATCTATGCCAGCTCCTTTCAAAGTCGTTTCCCCATGACTGAAGACGTGTCCAGCAGCACTCAGTACCTCGAGATCAGGATCCTGACAGCAGAAGATTCTGCTGTTTACTTCTGTGCTCGTAGAGACACAGTGACTGAAGACAGTGGAGCAGCTGCACAAAAACCTCCACAGACAACAAACATGTGATCTTCATGACATCTGGTTTTTATCTCCACCTGCCAAAGCACTTTATATCATATCACATTAGATTCACATAGACTATACTGTAAACTCATGACTAAACATTTATTCTCTTTGTTACAAAACTCAGAGTAACTGTTTCTTCAGTTGTCAAAACATTAAATAACACTAGATTTCTACATAAGTACAAACTCTGGATGTCATAAATCCCCCCAAAAACATTCAGGTGATTAGTGGATGGTTTAACATGATAAAATGACAATTCAACAGACTTGAAAAATACTTATGGTTATTGGTGATCATAAGATTACTGCAGATTAGTATACAGCACATATGCTGTCTACAGGAAGAGATGAAATGCTGTTACACATTATATGTGAATTGGTTTAAATGAATGCTTTTTGGAAACGCAACACATTCCTGAACTAAAGTTTGCATTTTGGTGTGTTATTAAAATAAAACAGGGAACTGTTTCCTCTCTGTGAGGAGGAGTCAATGCAAAACTCAGATGTCTTCCTCCTCTACTTATCTGACTGCAGAGAGGATGACAGAGAACAGTGGACACACAGTTTAACATGATGGACTATAGGACAGGACTGCTGCTGTTAACTGTCTGCTGGGCAGGTGAACATCTACACTGATCTTAATATGATATAGCTTTGATTTGTGGTATCAGATTATTTCAGTTGGTTATTTTTAATCTTCTCAACAGGTGTTGATGGTCAGACTCTGACAGAATCTGAACCAGTGGTTAAAAGGCCTGGAGAATCTCACAGATTGACGTGTACAGCCTCTGGATTTACTTTCAGCAGCTACCATATGGCCTGGATCAGACAGGCTCCTGGAAAAGGACTGGAGTGGGTTGCCTGGATTTATAGCGGAAGTGGTAGCACCCAGTACTACTCTGAGTCAGTCAAAGGCCGGTTTACCATCTCCAGAGACAACAGCAGACAGCAGGTGTATCTGCAGATGAACAGTCTGAAGACTGAAGATTCTGCTGTTTATTATTGTGCTCGAGACTCACAGAAAAACCTACAGAACTTATCTTTACTAGACTGAAGGAGCCAAAGCATGAAGTATTTAATATCATACATACATTATAATTTTAAATCTTTTTCTGAGAAATGTTGATAGTAAACATTAAATAAAAGAACCACAAATAAAGATTTGTTAACAAAAGGCCGAAAGACAGCACAACAATGGGCTCACTGAAATAAAACTTAGTTACAAATTAAGAGGCAAGAATGTCGCTAAATTTAACTCATTAATATAAATGTAATAAATTTAGTAATTTAGTGATCATGTATTCTTCATTCAGATGTATTCTATTAAAATGGAGGACTCAGATGCAGTCAGTGAACGGTGTTGACAGGCATTTATTTTGATGGTCTTTCTGTATTCTCTTCAGAATAGGTGACAACACAACAGGCTGTGAAAATCTAGTCTCGCCAAAGCAGACGAGGACAAAACATTTATAGAAATCAGAGAACAAAAAATCACTCCCGAAGGAGGAAAAACTCATCAGGGTCTACACTGATCTTAAGATAATAAATAAACTATGAAAATCACACAAACAAAAGACCACTCTCAAGGAGGGAAAAACAAAATGCTGAAAAACTTAACTGTGCTACACTGAGCTGAGAACAGAAAGTGCTCCGAAAGGAGGAAGCAAGAAACTATGAAACAAAACTGTTTTCAAACAACTGACCAACAACGTTATCAAAATAAGGTCACTCTTCTTCAGAGGATTTACAAAAAAACATGAAAATACAAACTTGGCAACAGATTTGAGGTGCTTGACGAAGGGCTGTGGATAATGCTGGAGGTACTCGACGCAACGAAATACTCTGGCAACAGGACAGAGGAAGACGAGGACTAAATACACATGAGGAGGGGTGACACAGGTGGAAACAATCTGGGGATCAGGGGAGACGTCAGACTGGTGACACAGGAGGAAGGACAAGAGACCTGAAACGAGAGGAGAGTTAATTTTCAACATGAAACAGGAAGTTCGCCAGACACAACCCCAAGACAGGAACTCCCTCACCGTGGTGTGACATCATTAATACACCAAGTTGAATTACTGCATTCGATACAGCTTTAGTCAGCTGAGGATTTTGGTCACTCTATTTGAAAGGTTAATGCATTTCAGTCAGGGATATTACAAACCATGATAAATGAAATCATTTGAGTTTTGAAGGATAAGATATTAATTGAAGTGAGACTCTTTGTCTGTGAAGGAAATCTTTGTTGAATCGAAACCTAATTGAACACTCTTAGATAATTTAATACTAGTCTCCCTCTTAAAGAGTATTCAGTGAAATAAAGATCCCATTAAATAGTTTGTGTCCTGTGTTATTCAAATGTCACTTGGCTACATAAATGTGAAAAATAATGTTACAGTTTCCTTCATAAAATCACTAGAGGGCAGTCAGTGACAAGTTTGTCTCTCCTCTGTTACTTAAAGGAGACTCTGTGTTCTCATTAATATTTACTGACTGACTCTCAACACTCATATGTAATTTTTGCATTTTGTCTCACAGGTTTCAGTTCCTGAGCAGCTGTTTTCCTCTCGAGGCTCCAAGTTTCTCTGTATGTCTTCAAACATCTGCTGACACTGAAATGATTAAAAGTCTTTCATGCCAACCAGCAGCATCAGACAGAAGTTTTCATTCTGTTTACATGATGCTGTCTGCTGTCACTTTGCTGCAAATACAGGAAGAACACTAAGTGATCAAATGCTGCAATAACAACAAGCTGTTGTTACATTTGAAGTTAATCTTAAATGTGATGTAGGAGGTGCTGACAGTAAATACATTCTCTCAGGAAAACAGCTCAAATCATATTTAAAGTGTTTTAATGATTTGAAAACATGCTGAACACACTGTAAACATGGCTTATAGAAAGCAACATTCTTGGTGGTTTCTCCTTTTGTTTCCATGACACATCATCATTAATATTGCAATGCTGATTTTAAAGAATATGCTTTTCATTATCTATGGTTCATGTAACATTGACTGTAAGGATAGTTTTCATAATCATTTACAATTGTTTCATCTATGTTTAAACAGGGACATTTTAAAGATGTTCCAGTTGAGTGTGTAATGAAATGAAAATATCATGTGTAAAGCAGAGGTGATTTCCAGGCATGTTTTCACTCTGCAGATATAATAACAGTCAACAGACTCTTCTGTTGGCTCCAGTCAGACCAACATTGATGCTTCATATGTTTGATTCTATGCAAACTCAGTGAGCTTCCTTGTTACTCAGCTATAAAAACTTCCCATCAGGCTGTCAGTGGAGTTCACAGCACGTCAGTTTCAACATCAACCATGTTTTCTGTAGCTCTGCTGCTGCTGTTGGCAGCTGGATGTGAGTCTCTCTGGATTTGTCAAAGTCAACAGTTCTTCTTTTGCACTTTAACTTGATCATTTGTGACAAAACATTTTCTGTTTTTTTTAACAGGTGTGAAGTGTGAACAGTTGACACAGCCAGCCTCTGTGACTGTGCAGCCAGGTCAACGCCTGACCATCACCTGTCAGGTCTCTTATTCTGTTAGTGGCTACTGGACAGCTTGGATCAGACAGCCTGCAGAGAAAGGACTGGAGTGGATTGGAAGCATAGTGGGATCCACTACATCTTACACAGATTCCCTCAAGAACAAATTCAGTATCAGCTCAGACTCGTCCAGCAACACAGTGACTCTAAATGGACAGAATGTGCAGTCTGAAGACACTGCTGTGTATTACTGTGCCAGAGAGCCACAATAACACAAACCATCAGTAGACCTGAACAAAAACCCCTCAGTGCCTGAACAATTGTAACATGAAGCCACCAGAGGAGGAGCCCTCAGACCACTGATGGTTTCAACACCAGTTCACTGTTGCAGTAAAGAAAAACAGACACATTTAACAAAGTAAAAGAAACATGAGCTGGTTCATGAAAATATTCAAAAATGATCATATTGAATAGACACATTTTCAAAAAGTGTCCTTTGACTGTCTGACTCTCAATATGTCAGTTAAATACTGACAACATTATTTCAGCTCAATCTGCATTTTAAAAAGCTCTTTATCTAAACAAACATGAAACTTAAGTCATTATTTTTGTTATTTGTCTGGTTTTCTTTCTTCTGACATCCTTAAAAAGGTATGTCTCATGAACACGTCAGAAAATCTACAACACAAACAACATTTGTCATAATTTCTTGTTTTTCCTATTGAAAGATAATTAAAAATACTCCCTTCAGTGATGTTGTAAAATTAATCAGCCAGTCAAGTTATTGATATGATGCACAGTGTTTTATAATGAGGGGCAACCAACTCAAATTATGTATTTGTCAAATAGTTACACAAGAATTACTAAACATGCAACAGTTTCTCTTGCAGGAATGAATCATGTTCAGTAAATAATCATTCACCAGTTTCACCAAACAGTGACTGAGATCCAAGACATATCCAGTTCCTCTCTGTGAGGAGGAGTCAATGCAAAACTCAGATGTCTTCCTCCTCTACTTATCTGACTGCAGAGAGGATGACAGAGAACAGTGGACACACAGTTTAACATGATGGACTATAGGACAGGACTGCTGCTGCTAACTGTCTGCTGGGCAGGTGAACATCTACAAATGTGTTCATTTTAGATAACTTTTATTTGTGTTGGCAAGGCAATGATACACATTTTTTTTTTTTTTTAACAGGTGTTGATGGTCAGACTCTTACAGAATCTGAACCAGTGGTTAAAAGGCCTGGAGAATCTCATAGATTGACCTGTACAGCCTCTGGATTCACATTCAGCAGCTACAGCATGAACTGGATCAGACAGGCTCCTGGAAAAGGACTGGAGTGGATCGCCTATATATACAGCATTGCTTCCTACTCTGAGTCAGTCAAAGGCCGGTTTACCATCTCCAGAGACAACAGCAGACAGCAGGTGTATCTGCAGATGAACAGTCTGAAGACTGAAGATTCTGCTGTTTATTATTGTGCTCGAGAGCCACAGTGACTGGAGTTGGTTGAGCAGCTGTACAAAAACCTACAGAACTCATCTAAACTGGCCTGATAAAGATCACCATTGACCAATAATAATAATAAAAAAACACTTACTACATAAATAAAGTCTGAAAACATCACAAAACTCCAAGAGAACTCATCATTATCATAATCATCTCACATCATCACTGTCCCCACTTCAATCAGTCAAAGAAAATTATATGTAATACATTGAACATAATACGTATAACACATGCAGCCAAATTGAAATAATCATGAGAAACCTATAAGGTTTAATTACATCAAAAATATTACAAAAAAGGTACATCTTATTAATACCATAGTTGAACTTCTTGGAATCCACACCTCAGAGAAAACAGTCGCTGACAAAAAACAGCATTTGTGTAGTAATTACAAATTTTATAACAAAAGATGTAATTGTTATTTAAAAGATCATGTCAGTGATTAGAATATATAACAGACAGTCAGCAGAGATTTACATGTGCACTACAGCATTTTTTTCATTTTACATTATAATATTAAACAGACTTAAAGCCATTATGTAGCTTATTTGACTCAAGTTTAAACAGCCTATCTGCTGGATGCTTTGACAAAAACATAATGAAACAGAAAAGTCAAACTGTCCAAATTTACCCAGCAGCTCTTTGTAGACATGGAGGTACAGATGTGTTCAATCAGTATTTGTTTGGTTGTTTGAATGTTGTTTTATTTTGTATTCAAACTGTTGAATTTGACTTTAAAAGGTGAATGAGATGTAGGAGGAGCTTCCTGTACACAAACTCTCACAGTGATCCAGTTGACATCATATTTAAAGAGGACTCATGGATCTGAAAACAGAAGCACACTCTGAACATGGCTTACAGAAAGCTGACACTCCTGGTTGTTGCTCTGTTTGTTTCCACTGGTGCTGAAGGTCAGACCATAACAGAGTCTAACAGCTAAAAGACCCAGAGAGTCCCACAGACTCACCTGCGCAACATCTGGATTTAACTTTGGAGGCTCAGCCTGGAGCTGGATCAGACAGGCTCCTGGAAAAGGACTGGAGTGGGTTGCTTACATCTATATCAACAGTGATGGCCATCAGTACATCTACTACACAGAGTCAGTCAAAGGCCGGTTTACCATCTCCAGAGACACCTGCAGACAGCAGGTGTATCTGCAGATGAACAGTCTGAAGACTGAAGATTCTGCTGTTTATTATTGTGCTGGAGAGACACAGTGACTGGAGTTGTTGAGCAGCTGTATAAAAACCTACAGAACTCATCTTTACTGGACTGGGATGAGACAGAATTTCTGTTTTGTGGTTATTTTTTATTAAAAGCCTGAAAAATTAAGGAGAATGATCATTTACCAACTACAATAACCATTAAAAACACAAGATAACAAATGTTTTACAGTAACAATCACCCTCTCACAAAACAGTCAAGAACAGCACAACAGTCTGTTTGCTTAAATCATTGTCCAGGTCTGATCAAAGAAACACTTGCGTCGAAATTCTGCATTTTACAGAATGAAAACATTGAAAAATAATACAAATCAAATAAAACACAAATGCTTTATTCAAGTTTTTATTAATATTATATCCAGTTCAGAGATAGAACAGTTAATGATTTGTTGATCTGAATGTGAATGTTTCACTCGTCTGTCTTTTGTTGGAAGATTTGTGACAAAAACAGACTTCATGATTAAGCTATGCTTCAAATAATAAACACATTTTCTTTCATATTTTTTAAAATAAATGTTCACAACTCCAAGCTGTGACTTCTTGTTTCCAGGCATGTTTTCACTCTGCAGATATAATAACAGTCAACAGACTCTTCTATTGGCTCCAGTCAGACCAACATTGATGCTTCATATGTTTGATTCTATGCAAACTCAGTGAGCTTCCTTGTTACTCAGCTATAAAAACTTCCCATCAGGCTGTCAGTGGATTTCACAGCACGTCAGTTTCAACATCAACCATGTTTTCTGTAGCTCTGCTGCTGCTGTTGGCAGCTGGATGTGAGTCTCTCTGGATTTGTCAAAGTCAACAGTTCTTCTTTTGCAGTCTAAATTGATGATTTGTTACAAAACACTTTGCTTTTTTAACAGGTGTGAAGTGTGAACAGTTGACACAGCCAGCCTCTGTGACTGTGCAGCCAGGTCAACGTCTGACCATCACCTGTCAGGTCTCTTATTCTGTTAGCAGCTATCGCACACACTGGATCAGACAGCCTGCAGGGAAAGGACTGGAGTGGATTGGAAGTGCATATGTTGGATACAACACATACTACAAAGATTCCCTGAAGAACAAGTTCAGTATTGATTTAGACTCTTCCAGCAACACAGTGACTCTAAATGGACAGAATGTGCAGTCTGAAGACACTGCTGTGTATTACTGTGCCAGAGAGCCACAATAACACAAACCATCAGTAGACCTGAACAAAAACCCCTCAGTGCCTGAACACTTGTAACATGAAGCCACCAGAGGAGGAGCCCTCAGACCACTGATGAGTTCAACACCTGCTCGCTGTTACAGTAAACAGAGGAAGAGACACATTAAACAAAGAGACATTAATTGTTTTGTAAAAATATTCAATAATGATAATATTGAATGGAGACATTTTGACTCATAATATGTAAGTTTTTATATGTAAGTGAAATAATGACAGCATTATTTCAGCTCAGAACAAAAAACATTTTATCTAAACAAACATGGAAATTATATAAGTTTATATAAGTAACATCTGTTGTCATTTCGTGATGATCTGATTCAAATATTATTACAAATACTCAATTTATTGGTATTGGAAAATTGATCAGCCCGTTAAATTCTCATCATGAACATTCTTTGTAATGAGGGGCAACAAACTTAAATGATGAGTTTGTCAAATAGTTGCACAAAAACTGCTAAACATGAACGAGTTTCTGTTGAATGAATCAAACATCTTCAGTAAATATTCATTTAGCAGTTTCACTAAACAGTAACTGAGATCCAAGTGAAATCCAGTTCGACACTATTTTCACAGAAACTAAAACTTGTTAGACTCTTGGACATTCACTCTCAATTTTCGATAAATATTTCCAGTCCAGCTGTGTCCTCCCTGTGAGGAGGAGTCAATGCAAAACTCAGATGTCTTCCTCCTCTACTTATCTGACTGCAGAGAGGATGACAGAGAACAGTGGACACACAGTTTAACATGATGGACTATAGGACAGGACTGCTGCTATTAACTGTCTGCTGGGCAGGTGAAGATTATCATCATTATTTGTTGAAGTTTCAATGTCAGTCATTGTTTTAAATAACAGGATTCTTCCTTATTTTGACAGGTGCTGATGGTCAGACTCCGACAGAATCTGAACCAGTGGTTAAAAGGCCTGGAGAATCTCACATATTGACCTGTACAGCCTCTGGATTCTCATTCAGCAGCTACTATATGGCCTAGATCAGACAGGCTCCTGGAAAAGGACTAGAGTGGGTTTCTACTATCAGCAATGGTGGTGGCAGCACTTACTACTCTGAGTCAGTCAAAGGCCGGTTTACCATCTCCAGAGACAACAGCAGACAGCAGGTGTATCTGCAGATGAACAGTCTGAAGACTGAAGATTATGCTGTTTATTATTGTGCTCGACAGCCACAGTGACTGGAGTTGGTTGAGCAGCTGTACAAAAACCTGCAGTACTCATCTTTACCGATCTGTAAGAGCATGGAAAATAATAGTTTTATTCATTCTTATTTTGTTTGAAAAAAAAACATGAACACTATTCATGAATGAGTCATCATAGGGGCACTTTATAGTTTTGGAGAAGAAACCCCAGAACAGTGTTTGAAACTAGAAAGGTGTTTATATAAACTAGTGCATTGCCCGTAGGAAGCATGTAGCCTCTTCCTATAGAAAAGTGGGAGGTTAAGTAGCTTTTTCATGGATGGCCAAATGAGGTTGTGTTTGAAGGTGGAACATCAGGGATATAATTGGCTGTTTTTGACTACTTTTGATTATACCATTATATTTCACCTTGAAAACTATTTACCTTGCCTTGTTTGGTGTCACTATTTTCAGCACAACCTCAAATGTTTGACTGTACATTTATTTTTTCATTTTGACATATTATATTAACACTCTGGACCTAAAATCACAAAATAACATACAATCAGAGTAGGAAAAAGTTTGATTTTTTACTGTGAAAACCACAAACAGTTTAATGAACCAATTGCATTAGTTATAATGCAAATATAAATTGTTGTTTGCTGAATTTGTGCATAAGTCTTTGAAATTTACAAAGTTATATGTAACTATATTCATTAAAATGCAGGCAACGCCTCAGGCTCCTCAGCTCATTCCTGCCTGCTCCGCAATTCAGCAGTTGACTCACAAAATAAATGAAAACGACTTAACTACACACTAAACACACTACGCCAAACACTTCATTTCACACCAACTATACACTCCAAACACGCTATATGTCACAGAAATCTCAACTCTCAAAACTCGCTGTCTCTGTCGCTGTCTGTATCACCGTCGACGTCCCTCACACAACTTCCCGTTCCGCTACAACCAAACTTGCTGCTTGAACACTTTCATGACAAAAGCCCGTTTTACCGTTTCTTCTGCACCAGACACAAAGCAAACATGACGGCAGTGTTCGCGAAAAAGCGTGGCTGACATTATTTACCCTAAGTCCGGTTTTGGACGTGCCGGTGGGTCCGGTCCATCGCCTCGGGAGGTGGGCTGTCTGTGTCAGCTAGCAGCTAGCAGCTAACGTTAGCTACACACGAACATCCACAGATCCTGATTCCACTTAGTTGTCGGCGTATCTCCAGATCTCATCAGACCCCAACAGACTCGGTCTAGACTCGTTTAGTCTCATTAATCAACAACAGTCAGTTTAGATGCACAGAGCAGAACGGGACAGGACCGAACTGCCGGCAAAATCCTGGTCCAGCTCCCGCGACTGCAGGTATAAATCTGCTTGTTTCTTAAGGCATTTCATTGCTTGAGTTCTGCAGTGATTGGCTCTGGTGCGCACGTGACTGTGGTGGCTCTCCTAGACTATGCTTGAGGAATGTGTAAAGCATTTATGAAATAATTCATTAACGGTATCATTGTAATCCAAACAAATCCGCATGGCACACCATTGAACCAAGCAGCAGCCAAGTTGAAACTCTCAGGTCAGTCTGATCCTGATCTGCAGAGATATTTGACACACACACACACATACACACACACACACACACACACACACACACACACACACACACAGACAGACAGACAGAGATTCCTTGCTTTTATAGAGAGATAAATGAATAGACAAGCTGTTCTCAGAGGAAAATAAGGTCCCTAGAACAGTGTTTGAATCTAGAAAGGTGGCGGGGTCCGCCACATATAAACACATGAAATAGTGTTGTCTGTTTATATTCAGTTTATCCAGCCAATAACATTAAAAGAGTTTGTTTATTTAATTTGTTTAGGCTTCTATCTTCTTGTTTAGGGATAAAATAAAAAAAATAAAAAACCGTCAATGGTCTTTCACTTCTGATTAAAATATATTTCCTCAAATTACAATGTGCACCTTAAACAAACAACAACAAGCATTTCAACAAATCATTACAAAACATACTGTAATGATCAATCATTTACATAACAGGCAATGACATCAACCTGTTGAAATCACTGTCCAGGTATGAATAAAAGAAACTGATCCACAATAATGTTTGCATCATTTGGTATCTTAAGTTGGTCACAACATGAGGGTGAAACATAATATTGCAGTTCATTTTTCAAAACCACTAGATGTCAGTCAGTGTCAAGTTTCTCTTTCTGTCACTATGAGGAGACTCTCATATCTGCTGATGTCATTGATCTTAACTGAATGATACTTTGTTTCCTCTCTTAACAGTTTTTTTTTCTCACAGAGGGAACCATCAGTTTTATAATGAAAGCATGAGACTGACAGTTCAGCTTGTACTGTATTAATGTTCTTCTTAACTTCACACCACACATTCTAACTCTCAACAATGCTCCTCCTTTTCTCAGATTTAGTGTTTATGTTTCAAAACTGTTTTTCCAAAATCTCTGACGGATAAAATGCAAATTCACACACTGATGAACAGTCCCCGCCCACTCTGCCTGCACAGTATATATCCTTCATAAAAGCCTTTGCAGTTGCAGAGTCAGCCAAGTTTCCACCATGACAGCTGTACTGAGTTTCTTCTTCTTGGCTCTCATTTCAGGTGAGTGAAGTCAGTGTCGGTGTCAGCAGAGGAGGAGAACAAGAGCTCTGGATGTCTGCTGGCTGCTCGTCATCTAAACTCTGTCTCTTTCAGCTGCTCAGGGTCAGAACTACAATGATCTCTGTATGAGAAGCACTGAAGCATGTCAGGACTTTGAAAGCAAATAATGTCCCTTTGAATGAGGCCAGTTAACAATGAAACACATTTCATCCAGTCTGTCCGCTATACACAAGTAATACAATGAAGAATAATGTTCACATTTTCAGATTTGGACTCTCAATTGAACATCAAATGAACAAATGATTGTTCATGTGTGAACAGTTGACACAGCCAGCCTCTGTGACTGTGCAGCCAGGTCAACGTCTGACCATCACCTGTCAGGTCTCTTATTCTGTTAGCAGCTACTACACAGCTTGGATCAGACAGCCTGCAGGGAAAGGACTGGAGTGGATTCTAATTGGAGGTGTTGGATGGAGAACAACCATCAAAGATTCCTTCAATAACAAATTTGGGATCAATTTTGACTCTTCCAGTAAAACATTGACTCTAAATGGACAGAATGTGCAGCCTGAAGACACTGCTGTGTATTACTGTGCCAGAGAGACACAGTGAGAGACAATAACAGGAGAGTCATACAAAAAACTACTTAATGTGTTTAGCACTGGGAACACTCAGTTGTCTAACCATCACTGTTCCTTCATCTCTGATGAACAAACAATATCAATACATCAATACACAAAGTAAGTGGACATGGTCTGAATGAATGCTGAGACAATTCTAAAAGGCTACCTCTCCTCCTTTTCTGTCTTAATATGTGTGTTCTATCCAGAGTCTGAGTCACAAATAGCCAGAAACCATGGGACTCAAGCACACACGTTGTTGAATGCAAACATTAATATATACAGGGATGTATGAGGAGTTTATATAAACTAGTGCATTGCCTGTAGGAAGCATGTAGCCTCTTCCTATAGAAAAGTGGGAGGTTAAGTAGTTTTTTCATGGATGGCCAAATGAGGGTGTGTTTGAAGGTGGAACATCAGGGATGTAATTGGCTGTTTTTAACTACTTTTGATTTTACCATTATATTTCACCTTGAAAACTATTTATCTTGCCTTGTTTGGCGTCATTATTTTCAGCACAACCTCACATGTTTGACTGTATATTTAGTTTTTTCATTTTGACATATTATATTAACACTATGGACCTAAGATCACAAAATAACATACAATCAGAGTAGGAAAAAGTTTGATTTTTTACTGTAAAAAAACACAAACAGTTCAATGAACCAATTGCATTAGTTATAATGCAAATATAAATTGTTGTTTGCTGAATTTGTGCATACGTTTTTGAAATTTACAAAGTTATATGCAGCTATTTACATTGAAATGCAGGCAGTGCCTCAGGCTCCTCAGCTCATTCTTGCCTGCTTCGCAATTCAGCAGTTGACTCACAACACAAATAAAAACGACTACACTACACACTAAACACACTACACCAAACGCTTAATTTCACACTAACTATACACTCCAAACACGCTATATGTCACAAATCTCTCAACTCTCAAAACTCGCTATCTCTGTCGCTGTCTCTATCATCCGCCGGCGTCCCTCACACAACTTCCTGTTCCTCAACAACCGAACTTGCTGCTCGGACACTTTCGTGACAAAAGCCCGTTTTTACCATTTCTCCTGCACCAGACACAAAGCAAACGTGACGGCGATGTTTGCAAAAAAGCGTGGCGGACATTATTTACCCTCAGTCTGGTTTTGGACGTGCCGGTGGGTCCGGTCCATCGCCTCGGGAGGTGGGCCGTGTAGGTGAGCTAGCAGCTGGCAGCTAACGTTAGCTACACACGAACATGCACAGATTACGATTCCACTTTGTTGTCGGCGCGTCTCCAGATCTCATCAGACCCGAACAGACTCGGTCTGGACTCGTTTAGTCTCATTAATCCACAACAGTCAGTTTAGATGCACAGAACAGAACGGGACCAAACCGCCGTTTAACTCCCGGTCCAGCGCGCCACCGCAGGTATAAATCCGCTCTCCTCAGACCAGAACAGACTCGGTCCGGTCTCGTTTAGTCTCATTAATCCACAACAGTCAGTTTCGATGAACAGAACGGAACCGCCGGCAAAATCCCGGTCCAGCTCGCGCGACTGCAGGTATAAATCTGCTTGTTTCTAAAGGTATGTCGTGGCTTGAGCTCTGCAGTGATTGGCTCTGGTGCGCATGTAACTGTGGTGGCTCTCCTAGACTATGCTTGAGGAATGTGTAAAGCATTTATGAAATAATTCATTAACGGTATCATTGTAGCCCAAACAAATCCACATGGCACACCATTGAACCAAGCAGCAGCTATGTTGAAACTCTCAGGTCAGTCTGATCCTGATCCGCAAAGAAATTTGAGGAACACACACACACACACACATACACACACAGACAGACAGAGATTCCTTGCCTGTATAGAGTGATGAATCTTTATGTAAATAATCTTTCTGGTAGACAGAAGAGTTGAGAATATTAATGGTAGATCTAATTTGATTTCCCCAGCAGTCAAAATCAATACAGAAGAGACTGAGAGAAACTTAAATTACCCTCAATACAGGATGCATGTGACTTCTTTTAATCTATTTTTATGTATTGTAATGCCTTGAAAGAATGGGTAAAATTCCATTTTGTAATTTAAAGATTGTCATTTATGATTATTTTTCACTACACAATCGGTTCAGAAATTAGTTGTCAGGACTTTTTTCTACAGTGTCTATAGTGAGGAGGAGTCAATGCAAAACTCAGATGTCTTCCTCCTCTACTTATCTGACTGCAGAGAGGATGACAGAGAACAGTGGACACACAGTTTAACATGATGGACTATAGGACAGGACTGCTGCTGTTAACTGTCTGCTGGGCAGGTGAACATCTTTATAGGGCTTGATTTGTCATTTTTTTTTGCGACCATCTTCAAGCATGACATGTGTCCCATTTTTGTCTCGACAGGTGTGGATGGTCAGACTCTGACAGAATCTGAACCAGTGGTTAAAAGGCCTGGAGAATCTCACAGATTGACCTGTACAGCCTCTGGATTCACATTCAGCAGCTATGAGATGAGCTGGATCAGACAGGCTCCTGGAAAAGGACTGGAGTGGATCGCTTTTATAAGCACAGCTAGTACTCCTATCCGTTACTCCCAGTCAGTCAAGGGTAGATTCACCATCTCCAGAGATGACTCCAGCAGTAAACTCTACCTACAGATGAACAGTCTGAAGACTGAGGACACAGCTGTGTATTACTGTGCCAGAGAGACACAGTGAGAGACAATAACAGGAGAGTCATACAAAAACTACTTCCTCTTTTTACCACCCCGAATGAGAACACTCACTTTTTTTTTTTTAATATGACATCTATTCTAATACTGCTTGAGATTTGCAATATTAACGTCAAATGTCATCTTTATATATTTAATTGAGATACAATGCACTAAATCACAGAGAAAACATTATTTTTAATGTTTAACAGAACTTTCAATTCCAAACTGATCCCTTGACAAACCTGTAGATGGAGGTCAGGGTGGAAAATATGATTTCCTAGAGTTAATTTCTAGTTTGTATTCAGTGAAAGGAAATAATTTTGCTTGAAAACATTTTTTTTTTTTTTTGGTAAACATTTATGCATATGAAAAAATATTGATTTTCAACACAATTTTAGATCCTTCACGGTATTAATCAGTGGTTGATCCCTGGACCACATGTCAATCTATCCATAGGCAAAATCCTGAACCCAAAATTGCTCCTGATGGCTTTTTCATCGGTGTGTGTGAGTGTGTGTGAATGACTTTGGATAGCTGAAAAAACATTTGATCAGACAGCTTTATTAGAACATGATTAGAACGTGATCTGTCCATGGTATGATGTGGTGAGACGACAATAACACAATTTTCATGAATGCTAGAAGATGCTGGTGATCATGATAAAACTAGATTATTTATTATTATCATTCTCACGTGCTGCCCATTATAGTTAAAGCAAATATTCAGAAACAGAGCCTTGATATATGAATTATAATTCTAAACATTTGAAAACATCTTCATATGTCAATGTTTCAGATGTTCAGATGAACTTTTTCTTGTGTTTGGAGTAGGGCTGTCAGGCGATAAAAAAAATTAATCTAATTAATTACAGGACTTGTAATTAATTAATCTAATTAATCGCATTTTAATCTCATATCTGCTAAAGGTACAAAAATAAAGAATTCGAATTCTAGGACATTACAAAATTATATTGCATGACTAATCAATTGAATACACTAAGGAGAGAAGAACTTGCTGTTCAAAGGCCCGAGCAACGATGTGCTCGCCTGGCTCCCCTGAGTCGCCTCCATGTCTGTCGTCACCCTGCTTTGACTAGCGACTAGGGCTGTAACGATACACCAAACTCACAATTCGGTTTGTATCACAATGTTTGACCCACGGTTCAATACAAACCTCAATTTTTTTTTCTTTCTAAATTAGACATTTTATTTATGTAATATTTCAATAACTTATGTATATGATACTTGTCTGATAGTGTCAGAGATGCAGTATTGTGGAGGGCGTGTCTATCTGATGGTCTGTTAACTGCACAGGTCCCTCACTCAACTTAATACAGAGAAATGTCCCATAAAACAACATTACAGAACCAAACTAAGGTAACGTAGTAACTGTAACTGTCTTTGGCAACAAGTTAAAAATACCACAGCTGTACGTGGAGAAGCGTCCTTCCTCCCGCCCGTCCTACAGACTCCTCATCACATTTCTGCCATGCATCTGTCACCGGTGTGGTGTGGGTGAGTAGAATAGAGGAGCCAGATCTATATTTGAATTACTAGGCACGACCAGGCGAGTTCCACGGAAGATCAGTGGCGCCCCAACAGCAAGTTCATGTCGCATTAGGAAGTACGGCTGTACATCACCTGGAAGAGACTTTTTCGTCTTCGGCCATCCGGACTGAATGACCTGTCTCAACTTTGTAAGTTCAGGGCAGTCCTCACATTCAGCTTTGAATTCTGCAAATGGTAATGCTGACAGGAGAGGAGAAATCTCAGCAATCTCCGCGAATAACTCTTGCTCAGCTTCCGCAGCCATGTTGGAGTTGGTGAGAGGAACACGTGAAAGACAGTCTGCCATAACATTCTGTGTACCTGGGCGGTACTGCACATCGTACTGAAAACACATCAGTCTCGCCGACCATCTGGCGATCCTCATGCCAGCTCTGTTCATGCCTTTGGTGTTGAGAAGGGTGGTAAGAGCTTGATGGTCGGTTCTGAGTGTGAATCTGTGCCCCCACACATATGTACGCCAACGTTCCACAGCCCATACACCGGCTAGGGCCTCTTTTTCTGTTGTGGAGTACTTCCTCTCGGCAGCTGAAAGTGTACGGGAAGCAAAGGCAACAATGTGTTCAGTATTGTCTGAATGCAGCTGCGTCAGGACAGCTCCTAACCCGTAGTCTGAGGCATCTGTTGTGATGAAAGTCGGAAGCTTTGGGTTATAGATGGCAAGTGCTGGACTCTCAAGAAGCATGGATTTCAGTTTAGCAAAGCTTTCATCTGCTGCCCCGTCCCACTGAAGTTCAGCTTGAGCATTTGTTCTGAGCAGCTGTCGTAGTGGCTCAACCAGCGTTGCATCGTTCGGAATATACTTGCTGAACCAGGAAGTCAAGCCAAGGAAAGAGCGTAGTGCAACCATGTCTTTCGGAGCAGGAGCTTCAGCGATAGCAGTCAGATGATCTGGGCTCGGGTGCAGACCTTCTTTTGAAATGACATGTCCGAGGAATGGAATGCAGGTCTGACCAAACAAGCTTTTGTTGAAGTTGATCTGAAGACCAGTATCTCTCAGCCTCTGAAGAACAGCTTGTAGATGTCGATCATGCATTTCTTTTGAATCACCATAAATTATGATGTCATCCAAGTAGTTTTGTACTCCTGGCAAATCCTTCAGGATGGTCTGCATCATTTTCTGAAATGCAGACGGTGCTGAAGCCAGGCCGAAGGGGACTCGTGTAAATCTGAAGACACCATCATGTGTTATAAATGCCGTAAGATTTCGGCTGTCAGTGTGCAAAGGCAGTTGGTGGTAAGCAGAACTCAGGTCGATTTGGCTGTAGTGTGTAGCACCAGCAAGTTCTGTAAATATGTCCTCCATGTGAGGGAGGGGATAACAGTCCATGATGACACTCTTGTTGGGCTCACGCAGATCAACACACAGCCTCAGCCCTCCTCCACGTTTCCGTACCACGACCAGAGGACTCACCCACTCAGACGCATCCACACGTTCTATGATGCCGGCTTGAAGTAGGCGGTTGAGCTCTGCTGACACCTCTTTACGTATGCTCAGTGGTAGGCGTCTCAACTTTTGACGTACTGGCTGCACTGTGTTGTTCACTTGTACTTTATGAATGAATCCTTTGACACATCCAAGCTGATGCAGTGGGGCTAACTCAACAATCTGCACTGTGGATTTTTGAATGTCATTAGCAGGTAAGTTTGAATCATTGTCCTTGCTGTAGTTCACCTTGCCTCCAATAATGTTGACATCGAGCGCTTTAATCAAGTCCAGGCCCAGCAGAGGTGATCCAGCTTTAACAATGTGGAATGAGGCTGGGACCCTGCTGCCTTGCTCTGCTATGGCTGCTGTTGCTGGCAGGCAACCGATAACAGGTACCTCACGTTTAGCATAAGTGACCAGTTTCACTTGAGGTTCAGTCAGTGAGCAATCTGCAAAACATTGTCTGTACATTGTCTCTGGTAGGATAGACACAGATGCTCCCGTATCAACAATCAACTCCAGGACATGAGAATTTCCCTCTGGCGCTTCAACGTGGACATTGCAGGTGATTTTATCATAAGTTGCTGCAGTAAGTTTAACATTATCCACCCAGCCATTTTTATCCATCCTCCTTTTTGCCCTTTTGATGCACCGACAGCTTGCACTGGCGCAGTCGGGACCGTTTTAGCTGAAGAAAGCAGTGTGGCGTTTTTAACCGCTGCCTCCACCTGGCATGCGATTGTATGAGCTTTCTCCAGAGCTAGGTCGTCTTCGAGCAGTAATTTGTCTCTCACAGCAGCGAGGTAAGTATTTGAAATCAGCTGATCACGTATCATCTCGTTTTCCATCTGTCCAAAATCACACGGTGAAGCTAATGCTCTCAAAGCTGCCACATACTGTGATGCCGTCTCATCCACTCGTTGAGCGCGTTGTCTGAATGTGTGTCTGCAGGCCACGACATTAACTTTCGGCACGAAGTGTTTCTCGAGGGTGGACATGGCCGCGTCATATGTTGTACCTTGGTCTGGCAAAGTGTAGAAGAGTCGTTGTCCTTCCGGACCCAGGCAATGGAGTAACACTGCACGTCGCCTTGCATCCGGCCATGCGTCTCCTGTTGCCTGAATAACGAGCATGTAGTTGTCGAAAATCTTCCGCCACCTCTCAAACGGTATCGGCGGCTCACCCACATGAGGAAGGAAGGGCGGTGGACTCGGTATGGAAACGCTCATCTCTCGTCGCCAATTTGTGGTGTGGGTGAGTAGAATAGAGGAGCCAGATCTATAGTTGAATTACTTTACTCAACTCTTAGTAGCAGGGTACATGTGCATCTCCTCATACATCCTTCCTGAACTCTTCTTCTTCATTTCTCTACACAGTCTTAATCCACTCTCACCTCTTACAGCGCCCTCACTGGCCATACAGTGTAGTGTTTCATTTTACTGTTCCTGACTGTGTCTGTAAACACAACAACCGGCAAAAAAAATTTAACTCAGGGAGTGTTTCTGATGAAAAAAAATCTCTACGACGGTCAGTCCTCCGGATCGAGACTTCAGTGAACTTTACCCCGGAAGACAGTCTCTGTCTGTTTTGATTGACAGGGGAGACACCTGGGTAACCCCTTGAAAACACACACACGTCATCATCATGACGTGTACCGTCACGTCTCTTTAGGAGCCGCAGCGCCGGCTTTCTGTGTGAATTACACAGCGGTTCGTCTTTACAGCGATGTTTCGCTCTGTGTGAACGAACAACGATGGAGAATTGGCAAACGACCGCTGCTGTGTTAATGCAGTGTTACTTACAGCTCATAGGGCTCATAGATCTGGACTGGAAGTTGTGTCGCAATTCTGCCTTCTCACAGCGCGAGACAGGTTCGTGGATCTGAGTGTCGTGATTTCAGCTTCGATACGTGTATCGTTACAGCCCTACTGGCGACGCAGGTGGGAAGTGACGAACACGTCCGGACAAGTTCCTCTTTGACGTGCCACTGCCAAGTAGCCTATGGGTCATTCAATGGGCCAAATTTAAAATGCTTGCACATTGAATTGCCACTCAGAATCTCAGAATTAATTGCGTTAATTTTTTTAACGCGTTAATTTACAGTGTAATTTATTAATCTAATTAACGGGTTAAACTGACAGCCCTAGTTTGGAGTCATAGTGATTATACTAATAGACAATTGAAACTTAACCCTTAACACAAACAAACATCAAAACAGAGGACTAGGACAGTAGACTTTTGGACATTAATCTACAAGATTCATTAAATATCTCCAGTCCAGCTGTTTCCTCCCTGTGAGGAGGAGTCAATGCAAAACTCAGATGTCTTCCTCCTCTACTTATCTGACTGCAGAGAGGATGACAGAGAACAGTGGACACACAGTTTAACATGATGGACTATAGGACAGGACTGCTGCTGTTAACTGTCTGCTGGGCAGGTGAACATCTACACTGATCTTGTGTTTACTTTTATTTGTGCTGCCAAGACAATGACACACATATGTTTTGTCTCTGCAGGTGTTGATGGTCAGACTCTGACAGAATCTGAACCAGTGGTTAAAAGACCTGGAGAATCTCACAGATTGACCTGTACAGCCTCTGGATTCACATTCAGTGACTATCATATGGCCTTGGTCAGACAGGCTCCTGGAAAAGGCATGGGGTGGATTGCTGCTGTCACTGGTTATGGCAGTACCTACATCTTCTACTCTGAGTCAGTCAAAGGCCGGTTTACCATCTCCAGAGACAACAGCAGACAGCAGGTGTATCTGCAGATGAACAGTCTGAAGACTGAAGATTCTGCTGTTTTTTATTGTGCTCGAGAGACACAGTGACTGGAGTTGTTGAGCAGCTGTACAAAAACCTGCAGAACTCATCTTTACTGGCTTGAAGGAGCCAAACATGAAGCATTTTATATCATACATAATTATTGTCGTGGAAATTCTCCTTGTGAGGTAGAGAGTTGCTAAGTCTCCGAAGAACTTCAGATTTCAGCGTAATGAATCAGATCTCGTTTATTCACGCAGCATGGAGAAGAAGGCAAGAGCGTTCTTCTGACAAACTCTAACATGATTCTGTTTAAATACAGTCAGTGTGAGGAGGTTGCCTCCGGTTACAACAGTCATAAAAACACTGTTTCTTTATAATACAATGACTCTTTGATGTTGAATATCCTGTCCTCTCAGGACAGTGACCCTTTGATATAAAGAACAGATAAACAGCAAATGGCATTTTATCTAACTTGTGTATCTTCCCGTGGGTGAGGCGTCATCACCTGTGGCTTCTTTTAACACCTCAAGGAAAATGTCATTTTCCACTCGTCCTGTCCTTAAGCACATTTGGACCATTGAGAGAGTAAGACTATGTAATTTCTTACATTATATTATAATTTGAAAATATTGATAGAAATCACTAAATGAAACAAAACACAATAAAGAGTATTTGTTTATAGAATGCCCAAAGACAGCACAACAATGTGGTCACTGAAATAAAACTACTACACAATTGTCTCTGTCTCCTCCAGTGAGGAGGGAACTGAAGCTTCGCTCAAGCAAAGTGAAAAACGTTTCTCAAAGTAAACCCTTATGGTCGCTGTTGCATGGAACCGGAGTCTCTCCACAACTTAACGCTACCTGGGAATGCTACGTGCGGTGGGGTCTCCTCACCTTTACACTAGGAGCAATGTCATTGCGATGCTGGTGGAGTTTCCTGGCTCACAGCCCATAGGGGCCGGGTCAAAGTTTTGGGGGCGGGTGGTACCTTGAGTTGCAGTTTTTCACACCTTTTAGACCTTGGTCCTGTTCCTTTGGTCTTAACTCCTCAAACCCTAGAAGTTAGGCTTTTGATTTCTCCTAGAGGCCTTCTCTTTGTTAGAGCCATGTGGCACAAGAGGCCCAACACAATTTAACACATATCTACAAATTAAGAGGCAACAATGTCTCTGAATGTTGTGTAATCTAAAGGAGTCATAATATGAAGAATTTCTGCTCCAAGTGGAGCTGATTAACTTTATTCCACATCAGTCAAGAATCGCTTCACCATCTCCAGAGACAACAGCAGACAGCAGGTGTATCTGCAGATGAACAGTCTGAAGACTGAAGATTCTGCTGTTTATTATTGTGCTCGACAGCCACAGTGACACAGGAAGGAGCAACGCTGTACAAAAACTCAACATGTCTAAACTTTACTTTTCTTCACAGTTCATCAACACAATCAGAGAATCATCAACTCAATAAAACTGCTTGATTCAGAAAAAAATCTATTATACTTCTGGTGTTTTTTCACATATGTACTTAAATATTATCTTCATATCAATGTGTTTCCATGTGACTTGTCTAAGTTTTGTAAAGAATAAAAAAAACTGATCCAAAAAAATATCATTAGAATCATATGAACATTGTTTTACATGTGTGTCAAAATGAATATTCACAACACAACTTCAAGTTGTGACTCCTTGTAACAGGACAGTTGATGCTCCTTTTATTTCCTGTCAGTGTCCTTCTCTATGCAAAGTGAACTTCCTCACAGTCTGCTATAAAGACTTGATATCATGCTGTCAGCTGCAGCAGAAGAAGAGAAGCTCCCATCAGATCACCTTCAATACCAACCATGTTCTCTAGCTCTGCTGCTGCTGCTGCTGGCTGCTGGATCCTGTGAGTCTCACTGAGGCAGAGACACTGACAGTATGATCACAGCACACTGACTGTTCACTCTTATTACACTCATTCAATATTCAACATGTTTTCCTCCACAGGTGTGAAGTGTGAACAGTTGACACAGCCAGCCTCTGTGACTGTGCAGCCAGGTCAATGTCTGACCATCACCTGTCAGGTCTCTTATTCTGTTAGTGGCTACTACACAGCTTGGATCAGACAGCCTGCAGGGAAAGGACTGGAGTGGATTGGGATGAAATATACTGGAGGCACTCTCTACAAAGATTCACTGAAGAACAAGTTCAGTATTGATTTAGACTCTTCCAGTAAAACAGTGACTCTAAATTGACCGAATGTGCAGTCTGAAGACACTGCTGTGTATTACTGTGCCAGAGAGACACAATAACACAAACCATCAGGAGACCTGAACAAAAACCCCTCAGTGCCTGAACACTTGTAACATGAAGCTGTCACTTGGCAGTTGGGACTGGGTTTTTATTGATTATTGTATATTTTATTGTATATTTTATTGCATATTTTAAGAGGTTTTGCATGGTTTTATTCACAAGTGTGTTTTAAGTTTTATTGCATGTTTTTAGAAATGTCCCACTGTCTGTGAACGCACCAGAGTGATCAGTGCATTGCACCTGGAGGTTTCACAGCAGGAGTCAATCAACGGTGGAGGAACGGGGATTTAAACCGGAAAGAACACACAAGAGAGGAGAACAGTGGCGAGGTGAAGGACACCTAGTTCGACACGGCGACGGAAAAGCTTAATCGCTCTGCCTGGTGTGTGAGTATCCCTTCGGGCAGTTAGTAACACTCTGCTGTATGTATTCCTATGTTAGGGCATTGCGCTACTGGGCGACCATACTGGCCGTGATTTTTGTGTTCTTCAGGTGGAATTCAGGACACTGGATTAGCGGAGGCACCAGAGAAATTGGACGCCGCCGCGAGTCTTCTCTTCTGGACCCCGTGTGACGTAACTTTCCCGGTCTGACGATCTTTTAAGACTTTGTCTTTTAAGAAACAGACTTCTTTTTTTTTTTATGGACAATTAATGCAGCTACCTTGTTAATCATCATGCAGAGAGTTTTTATCACTGTATCGTGGACCCTTGTAAAATAATTGCTTGTAATAAATGCTTGTGTACACCGGCATCCGCCGCTTTGCCCTCTGTTCATAAAACGTCACCGACAGCGTGCTCTCCCCCGATTTCAATCAGAACCTGCAACTATTCAATAATTTTCTCCCCTCACTATTGTTCACACTCCCCACTCCTTACAAAGCTACCAGAGGAGCCATCAGACCACTAATGATTTCAACACCTACTGTTGCAATAAAGAGAAACGGTCTGTCTGACTCACAATATAAATGTGAATTGATGATATTTGTTCAGCTCATAACTATGTTTTTAGATGTTTTTTCCATTTCACAAGAAAATAAACCATCAAATAAAATACTTTTTTTTTTTTTATTCTCACTGGAGTTTTCTGTCCACTGATATCTAAATGTTTATCGATCTCTACTCATGTTCAGGTGACCATCTCACAGATATTTGAGTACCTTAATCATATCTTTCTTTTGAATAAAGAGCAAAGAAGGACATAAGGTACAACTACTGGGACTCACACTGGAGCTGCTGGGAGGTCTATTTATTGATGAGCTATCAGCCACTTAGCATTCAGTGTTTAATGTTTAATAGTAATGACTGAATTCAAAAGTCCTCAATGTTTAACTGAGGTCAATTTTGTCTTCATTCACCATTAGCTTTGTTTAATACCATTTTTCATCATCAAAACTCTACCAGTTAGTCTACTGTTCAAAGCTTGGAGGACTTCAATGTTTTATTCAATTACACTAATTATAGCAAAGGTATTGTGGTTGCTTGTGATTTACTGAGCCAAATGATCACTTTCTATTTGTTTTACACAATGACCTGACCTTAATACATTTCTGGAAATTTTCACGAAAAAGTCCTCATTGCAAATATCATGTTGAAAAATATTTATTTTGTATCAAATAGTCACTAGTTGTAACAAATGTTACACTATGATGTAGATATATTTTTATTAAGAGGTATTTACATGGCTATTTGTCACGAAATGCATTGTATTTTACAATAAAGGCAATTCAGATGTTGAACCTATGTCAGAAATCTGTGGGATTCTGCCTAGATGGCAAGATTTTAAGTTGTTCTTACACGGTCACAAACATCCAAAAAAGTCAGACATTCAGATACTGAACCTGTTTTGAACATCAATAAACATCCAAGAGGGACTCCAGCCAGACATTCACATATACAACATGTGCAGCCTGTTCACAGACATCCATAACAAGTGCACATTCAGATATTAAACCTGTTCTGAATGTCACCAGACATACAAAAGTGGGTCTGGACAGACAGGATCTAAACAACCTGACATCACATGTTGGCTTGGAATCTACTGTGATACTGTGTTTGTCACCCTGTTGTATAAAATATAATAAATATGCAAAAGGGTCTCTTGGATGAATGACTTGTGTCGAGCGAGTCAAATCCAGTTCCCTGTGAGGAGGAGTCAATGCAAAACTCAGATGTCTTCCTCCTCTACTTATCTGA
>CAEMYA010000456.1:25664-37319 GCA_903131615.1 Diplodus sargus
ATAATTTCAGTTCTGTTTTTCCCTTTTCTTTTTTTTTTTTCAATAAAATCATCAAAACTATTGATGATTAAGTAAGTTAAGATAACCCAGTAACATTAACCATTAGAACAACTAACTAAAATATTTTGTTATGATCAGTAATTCACATAACAGGCAATGAAAGCAAAGCAATCTGCTGAAATCATGGCCAGGTATAAAAAAATAAATAAATACTGGATTGACAATAAAGTTTGTATTATTTGAATTCGAAAGTCAGACACAACATGAGGGTGAACAAAAATGTTGCAGTTCCTGTAATAAAACCACTAGATGTCAGTCAGTTTCAAGTTTCTCTCTCTGTCACTATGAGGAGACTCTCATATCTGCTGATCTCAGTGATCTTAACTGAATGAAACTCAAACCCTGACTGAACCTTTCCCTTTGTTTCCTGTCTTTGCAGTATTCTTCCTCACTGAGGTGACCATCAGTTTTATAATAAAAGCATGAGACTGAGAGTTCAGCTTGTACTGTATAAATGTTCTTCTTAACTTCACACCACACATTCTAACTCTCAACAACACTCCTCCTTTTCTCAGATTTAGTGTTTATGTTTAAAAACTGTTTCTCCAAAATCTCTGACTGATAAAATGCAAATTCACACACTGATGAACAGTCCCCGCCCACTCTGCCTGCACAGTATATATCCTTTATAAAAGCCTTTGCAGTTGCAGACTCAGCCAAGTTTCCACCATGACAGCTGTACTGGGTTTCTTCTTCTTGGCTCTCATTCCAGGTGAGTGAAGTCAGTGTCAGTGTGTCAGCAGAGGAGGAGAACAAGAGCTCTGGATGTCTGCTGGCTGCTCGTCATCTAAACTCTGTCTCTCTCAGCTGCTCAGGGTCAGTCCCTCACCTCCTCAGAGCCAGTGGTCAGCAGAGCTGGACAACCAGTCACTCTGTCCTGTAAAGTGAAAGGACTTGCTCTGGCTTGGCTGCACTGGATTCGTCAGAAACCAGGGAGAGGACTCGAATGGATCAGACGCATTGATGGTGGAACTGGCACAATATTTGCTCAAAGTGTCCAAGGCCAGTTTACCATCACCAAAGACACGTCCAGAAATGTTGTGTCCTTAGAGGTGAAGAGTCTAAAACAAGAAGACTCTGCAGTTTATTATTGTGCACGAGAGCCACAGTGACACAGCAGACTACAGAGCTGTACAAACACTGAACTGCACTGATCTCTGTATGAGAAGCACTGAAGCATGTCAGGACTTTGAAAACAAATAATGTCCCTTTGAATGAGGCCAGTTAACAATGAAACACATTTCATCTGCTCTGTCTGCTGAACACAAGTGATGAAATGAAGAATCATGTTTTCATTTTCAGATTTGGACTCTCAAATGAACATCAAGTGAACAAATGATGCATGTACATCATGTTGCATCACTCACCGTATGTCAATATATCAACCATGAATTATTTGAATTTAGTTTGAAAAGTGAAAAACAGGTTGAAAAGAAAATCGAAAATCTATTCAAATCACCTGTTAATTGTGTGACATTATTAGATGACAATCAAGCAATATTCATAAAAGTGATGCTGCTGATCGGAATTAAATTTTAGATTACTTTTATTGTAAAAATTTGAATGTGCTGCCAACTTTTCTCAAACTGACTGATTAAAAACAAATGCATTGATACCAAGATTAATTATTATTTCATTAACTTTAATAAATTCTGTATGTTAATGTGTCAGATGTCTGAACAAAGAATAACATTTCTTCGTTTATGGAATAAATGTGGTTGTGTTGTTAATACTGACTGACATTTCACAGAAACTGAAACATATTAGCCTCTTGGACATTAATTCCCAAGTTTTGATAAATATCTCCAGTCCAGCTGTTTCCTCCCTGTGAGGAGGAGTCAATGCAAAACTCAGATGTCTTCTTCCTCTACTTATCTGACTGCAGAGAGGATGACAGAGAACAGTGGACACACAGTTTAACATGATGGACTATAGGACAGGACTGCTGCTGTTAACTGTCTGCTGGGCAGGTGAACATCTACACTGATCTTGATTTTACATCACTTTTATTTGTGCTGCCAAGCCAATGACACTCATGTATATTTTTGTGTCTTAGCAGGTGTTGATGGTCAGACTCTGACAGAATCTGAACCAGTGGTTAAAAGGCCTGGAGAATCTCACAGATTGACCTGTACAGCCTCTGGATTCACATTCAGCAGCTACCATATGAACTGGATCAGACAGGCTCCTGGAAAAGGACTGGAGTGGGTTGCTTTTATCAGCAATGGTGGTGTCAGCATCTACTACTCTGAGTCAGTCAAAGGCCGGTTTACCATCTCCAGAGACAACAGCAGACAGCAGGTGTATCTGCAGATGAACAGTCTGAAGACTGAAGATTCTGCTGTTTATTATTGTGCTCGAGAGCCACAGTGACACAGTTGGTTGAGCAGCTGTACAAAAACCTACAGAACTCATCTTTACTAGACTGAAGGAGCCAAAGCATGAAGTATCAAATATCATACCTAAATTATAATTTTAAATATTTTCCTGAGAAATGTTGATAGTAAACATTAAATGAAACAAACAGAAGTTGTCTTTTGTTAACAAAAGGCCCAAAGACAGCACAACAATGGGCTCACTGAAATAAAACTTAACTCCAAAATAATAGGCAATAATGTCGCTAAATTTAACTCATTAATATAAATGTAATAAATTTAGTAATTTAGTGATCATGTTTTCTTTATTCAGATGTATTCTCATTTGTCAGGGCTGGGTAGAATGGAGGACTCAGATGCAGTCAGTGAACGGTGTTGACATGCTTTTATTTTGATGGTCTTTCTGTATTCTCTTCAGAATAGGTGACAACACAACAGGCTATGAAAATCTAGTCTCGCCAAAGTGGACGAGGACAAAATATGTATAGAAATCAAACAAAAAATCACTCTCGGATGAGGAAAAACTCAACAGGGTCTACACTGATCTTAAGATAATAAATACACCATGAATATCACACAAACAAAAGACCACTCTTAAGGAGGGAAAAAACAAAATACTGAAAAACTTAACTGTGCATTTAACTGTGTATTTTCAAACAACTGACCAAAAACGTTATCAAAATAAGGTCACTCTTCTTCAGATGATTTACAAAAAAACATGAAAATACAAACTTGGCAACAGACTTGAGGTTCTTGACAAAGGGCTGTGAATAATGCTGATTCTGGTGGTACTCGACACAACAAAATACTCTGGCAACAAGACAAGGGAAGACGAGGACTAAATACACATGAGGAGGGGTGACACAGGTGGAAACAATCAGGGAATCAGGGGAAACATCAGACTGGTGACACAGGAGGAAGGGCCAGAGACCTGAAATGAGAGAAGATTTAATTTTTAGCATGAAACAGGAGGTTCGCCAGACACAACCCCAAGACAGGAACTCCCTCACCGCAGTGTGACATCATTAATACGCTAAGCTGAATTACTGCATTAGATACAGCTTAAGTCAGCTGAGGATTTTGGTCACATTATTTGAAAGGTTAATGCATTTCAGTCAGGGATATTACAAACCAAGATAAATGAAATCATATGAGTTTTAAAGGATAAGATATTAATTGAAGTGAGACTCTTCCCAGTGGAAAATTCTACTGCTCAAAGCTTGCTCCTTTATGGCTATGGAGCCGTAAAGGAGCTCAATGAGAGTTCTCATTTCAGTCTTGTTGTAGTCTTTTTTGGTCTCAAACATTTTTCATGAGTTTCTCCTAAAATTCCTTAGGAGCAATAGGTGAGACTTGAGACTTCACCACTTAAACCTTGCTCCTTTCCAGCACTGGGGAGACATTCAGAAATGTCATTGAGAGCTTGATGAGATCGCCTTTGAAACTTACAGGGAGCCCAAGTTTAGATTTTCTGCACCTGTTTCTCAGGAGAAACAATTGAGAAACAGGAGAAATCAGCCACAGCCTCACTTTGGTCTCACAGACATCTCATAGGAGAAATGAATTAGACACTACTGAGATCTCTTTTCCAATTTTTGTTTCCTCTGGGTTTGTCTGTGAAGGAAATCTTTGTTGAATCCAAACCTAACTGAAAACTCTAAGATCATTTAATACTAGTCTCCCTCTTAAAGAGTATTCAGAGAAATAAAGATCCCATGTAATAGCTTGTGTCCTGTCTTATTCTAATTTCACTAGGCTACAAACATGTGAAAAATAATGTTCATAAAATCACTAGAGGGCAGTCAGTGACAAGTTTGTCTCTCCTCTGTTACTTAAAGGAGACTCTGTGTTCTCATTAATATTAACTGACTGACTCTCAACTCTCAGACGTAGTTTTTGCATTTTGTCTCACAGGTTCCAGTTCCTGAGCAGCTGTTTTCCTCTCGAGGCTCCAAGTTTCTCTGTATATCTTCAAACATCTGCTGACACTGAAATGATTAAAAATCTTTCATGCCAACCAGCAGCATCAGACAGAAGTTTTCATTCTGTTTACATGATGCTGTCTGCTGTCACTTTGCTGCAAATACAGGAAGAACACAAAGTGATCAAATGCTGCAATAACAACAAGCTGTTGTTACATTTGAAGTGAATCTTAAATGTGATGTAGGAGGTGCTGACAGTAAATACATTCTCTCAGGAAAACAGCTCACATCATATTTAAAGTGTTTTAATGATTTGAAAACATGCTGAACACACTGTAAACATGGCTTATAGAAAGAAACATTCTTGGTGGTTTCTCCTTTTGTATCATGACACATCATCATTAATACTGTAATGCTGATTTTAAAGAACATGTTTTCCAATATCTATGGTTCATGAAATATTCACAGTAAGAATAGTTGTGACAATCATTTACAGGTGTTTCATTTCTGTAAGTTGAGTGTGTAATGAAATGAAAATATCATGTGTAAAGCAGAGGTGATTTCCAGGCATGTTTTCACTCTGCAGATATAATAACAGTCAACAGACTCTTCTATTGGCTCCAGTCAGACCAATATTGATGCTTCATATGTTTGATTCTATGCAAACTCAGTGAGCTTCCTTGTTACTCAGCTATAAAAACTTCCCATCAGGCTGTCAGTGGAGTTCACAGCACGTCAGTTTCAACATCAACCATGTTTTCTGTAGCTCTGCTGCTGCTGTTGGCAGCTGGATGTGAGTCTCTCTGGATTTGTCAAAGTCAGCAGTTCTTCTTTTGCACTTTAACTTGATAATTTGTGACAAACCATTTTGTTTTTCTAACAGGTGTGAAATGTGAACAGTTGACACAGCCAGCCTCTGTGACTGTGCAGCCAGGTCAACGTCTGATCATCACCTGTCAGGTCTCTTATTCTCTTAGCTACTGGACAGCTTGGATCAGACAGCCTGCAGGGAAAGGACTGGAGTGGATTGGAGTGAAAGATACTTCAAGCTCATACTACAAAGATTCACTAAAGAACAAGTTCAGTATCGATTTAGACTCTTCCAGCAACACAGTGACTCTAAATGGACAGAATGTGCAGTCTGAAGACACTGCTGTGTATTACTGTGCCAGAGCACCACAGTGAGAGACAATAACAGGAGAGTCATACGAAAAATACTTCCTGTATTCACCACCACTAGAACATTCAGTTGTCCTAGTATTGCTTTTTTGTGAGCAACCTTCAGTCATGAGGACTCTGCTGTGTATTACTGTGCCAAACACACACACTGGTTAAAGGAAGCAGAGAAGCTTTACAAAAACTCCACAGAACATTTGTTTCCAAAGACCTGCAGGTGGCAGCAGAACATATGAAGTCTGATGACACTAACTAAGGAGAGTATGACAGTGACTCTAAACACTCGCACATACATACATGCATCATATGAAAACAACAGCTGATGTTGTGGTTTGTGACTTCCTGTTTCTTAGTGTTACATCTAACATGTGTCTTTCTACAACAATGATGGTTTATAATGTTCCTATTATTAATGTTTAACAGCAGGTGATGAGAATATATTTGAACATTTACATGATATATCCAGTATATGGATGGACCAACAAATAAATACATCTTACTGGTCTGTGAATGAACATCACTGTTCAATAACTTTACCTTCATTGTTAAAAACATCACAATAAAAATCTTAAAATGTATAACATAATATGATGTCATTGTTGTTTAGTCCAGAGGTGTGTGAGATGTGGTGTGTTTCTCTGTGAGGAGGAGGAGTCGATGCAAAACTCTGATCTCTTCATCTCTACATATGTGTTGCAGAGTGAAGGACAGAGACTGAATCACTGACAGACACACTGTAGACTGGACAGAGACAACTGGCTTTTACAATGATCACACCTGATTATTTGGTTGTTTTTCTCATCCTGTCTATTAACTGGGCAGGTAAGAACAATGATTGTTTTTCTGACCAACCTGCTGCTACAAAGACAACATGGCTGCATTACAGTAACTAATGAGCTGTTTAACTGTCTGTAGGTACTGAGGGTCAAACACTGACTGAGTCTGAACCAGCAGTTAAAAGACCTGGAGAATCCCACAGACTGACCTGCACATATTCAGGGTTTGGTGACAGCCATTATGCTGCTGCTTGGATCAGACAGGCTGCTGGAAAAGGACTGGAATGGGTTGCCCGTATCAGTGGTAGTAGTAGCAACATCTTCTACTCTGAGTCAGTCAAAGGCCGGTTTACCATCTCCAGAGACAACAGCAGACAGCAGGTGTATCTGCAGATGAACAGTCTGAAGACTGAAGATTCTGCTGTTTATTATTGTGCTCGAGAGACACAGTGACTGGAGTTGGTTGAGCAGCTGTACAAAAACCTACAGAACTCATCTTTACTGGACTGAAGGAGCCGAAGCATTAAATATTTTATATCTTACAGAATTATACTTTAACTTTAAATATGTTCCTGAGATAATGAAACAAATCTTGTTTGATGGCCAATATCTCCCAGAAAAGGTCTGAAATTGAAACATTTTATAACTTTAAACATATGTACTGCATGTTAAAAGAGTAAAAGTCCTGTTTACGGAGAATTCCTTTTCATTATTGTTAAATTACTCTTCTGTCTCATTTTACAGTTTTTGTCTAAGCTGTTATTTACCATCAAATTACATCACAAGTATAGTGATAGTTTAAGAAATCAAATTGCATGTGCTTATAAGTCTTTAATGCACGTAAGATAAATACATTTCATGATGAAAAAAAGCAGCAGTATATTTTATTGAATCAAGTTTTATATCCTTGATGTATTGTTTCATATCAGGTATTACAGTATCACCCATTTCTGTCATTGCTGTTTGTCCTTTAATTCATAAATACGAACAACATGTACCTATTTGTTTGTATTTGAGACATTGTTTTATTGAAATAAGAAAACACAGTTAAGCAGATTCTGCATTAAACATTCAACTGACTCCAGTCAGATAATTAGCAAACTTCAGTCCAGATTAAGAATTCAAACAAGTATATAAGAAAATGGGTTCGTTATTTTAGTTTAATGAGAATTTAATGTGTCCTTCTGGCAGTCGTCAAACACATAGAACAAAACATTATTCTACAACGAGAAAGTCAAAAATAAATAGCTGTCCGGTAAGATACAACTGGTGGGACTCTGTATATGCATATTATGTATATAATTTTGAATTTACTTTATATCAAATAGCCATAATTCAAAACTATTGTTTACACATTGGTTCTCTATTTCCAAGTATTTAACATGACAATTTGTTGAAAAACTTTTTTTACAATGAAGGTAATGCAGATGTTGAACCTGTGTCAGATGTCTATAGACCTCCAAAAGTTGTTCTGGCAAGAAGCTTTTCTTGCACGTTCACAGACATTCAAAAATAGTCAGGTGTTCTGATACTGAACTTGTTGGTAATCCTTATAATTCAATTCTACAGTTTGACCAAACAGTAACTCATATATGAGTCAAATCTGTTTCCTGGTTATGAGGAGGAGTCAATGCAAAACTCAGCTGTCTTCCTCCTCTACTTATCTGACTGCAGAGAGGATGACAGAGAACAGTGGACACACAGTTTAACATGATGGACTATAGGACAGGACTGCTGCTGTTAACTGTCTGCTGGGCAGGTGAACATCTACACTGATTTTTTTTTTTTCTAAATATTTGCATTGTTGTTAAGAACATTTAACAACTCATTAAATGTGTATCTTTTTTGGTTTGACAGGTGTTGATGGTCAGACTCTGACAGAATCTGAACCAGTGGTTAAAAGGCCTGGAGAATCTCACAGATTGACCTGTACAGCCTCTGGATTCACATTCACTGACTACCATATGAACTGGGTCAGACAGGCTCCTGGAAAAGGACTGGAGTGGATTGCCTGGATTGAATGGGATAATGACAGGAAATACTACTCTTAGTCAGTCAAAGGCCGGTTTACCATCTCCAGAGACAACAGCAGACAGCAGGTGTATCTGCAGAGGAACAGTCTGAAGACTGAAGATTCTGCTGTTTATTATTGTGCTCGACAGCCACAGTGACTGGAGTTGGTTGAGCAGCTGTACAAAAACCTGCAGAACTCATCTTTACTGGACTGAAAGAGCCTGAAAAATACTTAAAGTCTTATTAATTCTTTCTTTGTTCAAAAAATCAGGCAATGACCTTTCACTTCACATTAAAATGTGTTTCCCAAAATTACAAAGTGCACCTTAAACCAACAACAGTAAACATTTAAATAAATCATTAAATATCTTACTGTAATGATCAGTGACTCACATAACAGACAATGACAGCAAAACAATCTGCTGAAATCATTGTATAAATAGAATAAATGGATCCACAATAATGTTTGTATTATTTGGATTCTAAAGTCGGTGACATGAGGGTGAAAAATAATGTTTGTGCCTTTTACAAAACCACATGATGTCGGTCAGTGTCAAGTAGTTTCTCTCTCCCTGTCATTATGAGGTGACCATCAGTTTTATAATGCAAGCATGAGACTGACAGTTCAGCTTGTACTGTATAAATGCTCTTCTTAACTTCACACCACACATTCTAACTCTCAACAACACTCCCCCTCTTCTCAGATTTAGTGTTTATGTTTAAAAACTGTTTACACCAATCAGGCAAAACATTATGACCACCTGCCTAATATTGTGAAGGTTCCCCTTGTGCAGCCAAAACAGCTCTGACCTGTCAAGACATGGACTTAAGACCTCTGAGGGTATTCTGCAGTGTCTGGCACCAGGGCGTTTTATAGTGGATCCGCTGGGTCCTGTATGTTGGGGTGTGAGGCCTCTATGGATCAGACCTGCTCCCGCACATCTTACAGATGCTTGATCAGATTGAGATCTTGGGAATTTGGAGGCCCGGTCAACACCTTGGGCCCGTCATTGTGTTCCTCGAGCTGTTCCTGAGCAGTGTTTGCAGTGTGTCAGGGCACATTGTCCTGCTGGGAGGTCACTGCTATCAGGTAGAGTTGTTGAGATGAGGGGCTGTACTTGGTCCACAACACTGTTTGGATGGGTGGTGCTTGACACAAGTGGCATTCACATGAATGCCAGCACCCAAGGTTTCCCAGCAGAACATCACATTGTGATGAGATGATCAATGTTATTCTCGTGACCTGTCAGTGGTTTTAATGTTGTGGCTGATCGGTGTATATCCTTTATATATCCTTTGCAGTTACAGACTCAGCCAAGTTTTACTAAGTGTCTTCTTCTTGACTCTCATTTCAGGAGAATGAAGTCAGTGTCAGTGTGTCATCAGAGGAGGAGCATGCTACAGTTGAGTGTGTAATGAAATGAAAATATCATGTGTAAAGCAGAGCTGATTTCCAGGCATGTTTTCACTCTGCAGTCAACAGACTCTTCAAGCAACACGGTGACTCTAAATGGACAGAATGTGCAGTCTGAAGACACTGCTGTGTATTACTGTGCCAGAGAGCCACAATAACACAAACCATCAGTAGACCTGAACAAAAACCCCTCAGTGCCTGAACACTTGTAACATGAAGCCACCAGAGGAGGAGCCCTCAGACCATTGATGGTTTCAGCACCAGTTCACTGCTACAGTAAAGAAAAACAAACACATTTAACAAAGTAAAATAAACATGACCTGGTTCTTGAAAATATTCTAAAATTATGATATTGAATGGAGACATTTTCAAAAAGCCTCTTTTGACTGTCTGACTCTCAATGTGTCAGTTAAATACTGACAACATTATATCAGCTCAAAACTGCATTTAAAAAAGCTCTTTATCTAAACAAACATGAAACTTAAGTCATATTTTTGTTATTTGTCTCATTTTCTTTCTTCTGACACCCTTCAAAAGTTATGTCTCATAAACACATCAGAAAATCAACAACACAACACAAACAACATTTGTCATAATTTTGTGTTTTTCCTATCAAAACATAATTAAAAATACTCACTTCAGTAATATTGTAAAATTAATCAGCTTGTCAAGTTATTGATATAATGCACAGTGCTTTATAATGAAGGGCAACCAACTCAAATTATGTATTTGTCAAATAGTTGCACAAGAACTACTAAACATGCAACAGTTTCTCTTGCAGGAATGAATCAATGTCAGTAAATAATCATTTACCAGTTTCACCAAACAGTGACTGAGATCCAAGTCAAATCCAGTTACACACTGTGAGGAGGAGTCAATGCAAAACTCAGATGTCTTCCTCCTCTACTTATCTGACTGCAGAGAGGATGACAGAGAACAGTGGACACACAGTTTAACATGATGGACTATAGGACAGGACTGCTGCTGATAACTGTCTGCTGGGCAGGTAAACATCTACAAAAGTCTTAATTTTAGATAACTTTTATTAGTGCTGTCAAGCCAATGACATGCATATTTTTTTGGTCTTAACAGGTGTTGATGGTCAGACTCTGACAGAATCTGAACCAGTGGTTAAAAGGCCTGGAGAATCTCACAGATTGACCTGTACAGCCACTGGATTCACATTCAGCAGCTACGGGATGAACTGGATCAGACAGGCTCCTGGAAAAGGACTGGAGTGGATCGCTTTAGTCAGTCAACCTAGTGGCAGGGACCAATACTACTCTGAGTCAGTCAAAGGCCGGTTCACCATCTCCAGAGACAACAGCAGACAGCAGGTGTATCTGCAGATGAACAGTCTGAAGACTGAAGATTCTGCTGTTTATTATTGTGCTCGACAGCCACAGTGACTGGAGTTGGTTGAGCAGCTGTACAAAAACCTGCAGTTAACATCTTTACTGAACCATACTGATAGACCCATAAGAAAGCATTTCATTTGTATTTACATCTTTCTACAGGTCTGGCAAGGGCCAGATTAACACTTCACTGTACCCTGGGCAACAATATTCAAGGGCCCCATCATCACGACCCCAGGATCACCATAATCTGGCAAATTATAGAATAAATACAGTAATATGCAGTAAATATACTCAATACTTCAGTAACTAACTGTCATCAAGTGCATTTTGATGTACAGATGTGCAAATAGAACTACAAATGCACCACTATGTTCTCTTGTCAAGGCCACTCATTCACATATGAAGTTATGAAAACAAAACACATCGGCATCAGTGTAATCTGGCAAAATTGACCCACTACATAGAGAGGGAAGGAAGTGTCCTCCATTTTCACAAAAAAAATAAACTGACGAAAGGAAAAAACAAATGTGAGCTGATCTATGTGTGCTAAATCTGGTGTTG
>CAEMYA010000456.1:38856-55482 GCA_903131615.1 Diplodus sargus
GAGTTAGTGTAAGAATGCGAACAAAGGAGAGCGCTTCTGATTAATACTGTGTTGTTATATTTCCAACAGGAAATTAAATGTGTTGCACAAGAGTGAGCTTCCAGTCATTCTTATAAGTGTAACATATTTTGGCGAGCTAGCCCAGGAGGAGGCAGAAGAGGTGTCATCATCATCATCATCTCAAACCCCCCCTCCTTCACGAAGAGCTGAACCTTCATCGAACTTCTGTGAAATGGATGACAGCCAGCTTCTGCGAGACCGAGTGAGTGCGGCCCTATGGCAGCTGGGAGAGGAGTCTCTCATGGATGTATGCAGGTACCTGAAGTGTGGTGGCCTGGACAGTGGAGAGCCCTGCAGCAAGGCACGAAGGGCGCTCATCAAGATGGCAGAAAGTGTGCTCGATGAAATTGAGGGAAAACAAGAGGACGATGAAGTTACGCAGTTTTTCACTGACTTACAAACATTTATTGAGAAACTACATCAAGGACACATGCAGACAGATAAGGAGATGTCCGCTGAGGAGTCTGTTACAAAGAAAGGACTTGGAGAAAAGTACTTCCTGCCACACCATCTTTTCCAAAGGACGCCAGACTTTTCACTCAAAAGCCGACCAGGACCAGCTCACACGCTGCCAGAGGTAACACTTAGAAGGGAATTCAAGATTGCTGGGCAAATTGGAGAAAGTGGGCAGAAAGAGAAATTGTCTTACCTGAGCTTAGTCCGCCAGATTGAAGTGGGGATAGAAAAAGGACACACAGAGGCTGAGATTACTGAAGCTGTCATCAGGGCTGTCAGTCCAGGGCTCCCCTTGAGAGACATGTTAGAGATTAAGCGTGGCCTGACTCTTTCTGCACTTCATACTATTCTGAAGGGTCACTACAAAGTAGAAAGCTCCACAGACCTCTATCACCAGCTTATAAACATCTCCCAAGAGCCTAAAGAGTCTGCCCTGAACTTTGTATTCCGCACAATTGAGCTTAAGGAGAAACTGTTATGGAAAACAACAAATGAGGACACGGAGGAAGAGTATAGCAGAGCCACCGTTCAACGCAAGTTCCTCCGCTCCATTGAAACTGGACTATTAAGTGACTCTGTGAAATTCCACATCCTGCCCCACCTCAGTGACGTGAGTATAACGGATGAAGAACTAATACAGAGAGTAAATGAAGCTGCAAAGGTGGAAAATGAGAGGCAGGAGAAGCGAAAAAGGTGCACTGTTGTGAAAAGCCCTAAGGTGCAGGAGCTACAAACAGAAATCCAGACAGACTCAGCACAGACGCAGGGTGCCTTTAAACCTAAGGAGCCCAACACAACAGTAACAGTCAAAACAGTAAAAGGGAAAGAGACTAAACCAGACAACATGAACACACAGCAGATAATGGAAGAACTCCGCACAGAAATGAAGCAGATGTTTCAGACCGTAAGGGAGACAAGTCTTCGCCCCCCTGGAATGAAACCGCGACTGTTCGGGTGTCGAAAGTGCAGAGAAGAGAGAGTGGGTGAAGACTGTTCACATTGTTTCAAGTGTGGGCAAGAGGGCCATTTGTCTCGTGGATGCAGGGCGCAGAGACCCTGGTCGGGAAATGGGCATGGACTACAGGGGCGGGACCACCAGTAGTCCAAGACAGAGCGTCCCACGATAAACAAGTGCCAGTCAGCTCAACAGTCTCTCCAGAGATAAAACTCAAAGATACACCAACAGACACCTCACTAGCTGTGAACGTGGTTCAGTATCTACCAACCAAGGACCAATCACGACTAGTGGGACTGGTAGGAAAGAGATGCATGGTCAGCTGTTTCATGGACAACCACCCAGTTAAAGTACTGTGGGACACAGGGGCCCAGTCTAGCATAGTAAATGACCCTTGGCGACTAAAACATCTGCCCCACACAGTTGTAAGACCTGTCTCAGAGCTTTTGGAGGAAGAGACCCTGACAGTTCTTGCTGCTAATGACACGCCTATACCTTACATTGGCTGGATCGAGGTTAGCTTTAGACTGGACAGTGACCCCCACAGAGCGAGTGACCTACAAGTCCCTATACTTGTGTCCAGTGATCGAGCAGTGGCCAGTGACCCCATTATAGGTTACAATGTCATCGAGGCTGTCATCAACAGAAATGAGGGCAAGACTAATGGAGACAGAAGGCAACTAGCACACAAAGTGAGTAAAGCATTTGCCATAACAGTGAAAACTGCTCAGAATGTGGTCAAGCTGATGCAAGACAGCGGTTCCGATCCAGAGACTGGAGTCGCACGCACAGGTGGGAAAAGCGTGCACCTGCCAGCTAACCAAGTCACCACCATTCACATTCGGGCACATGTGGGCTCGCATGCTAGGGGCCAAAACATGTTGTTTTCACCTGACATGCTCCACCCCCCACCAGAAGGTGTGATCTTCAATGAAGTGCTGGTGTGTATCCCAGAGAGAAAAGTACCATATATACCAGTCTCAATAACAAACACCACTGATCACACGGTTTACCTGGATCGACATAAAGTTGTCGGACACCTGGAATCAGTCAAAACAGTATACTCAGCAGCCATTCAGCACAAAGAGAACGAACCAGCACCCGACAAGGCGGACAACTCAGAATGCAAGCCCAAAGAGACACCTGGCACAGCACAACCGGTTGGCGAAGGAAATGAAAGACCCAAGTCATGGGACCCCCCAGTGGATCTCAAACACCTGACTGAAACTCAACAGGAAGCAGCAAAGAAAGTATTGCGAGAGGAATGTCAGGTCTTTGCATTGGATGGTGACGATGTAGGCTGTATCCCATCTCTCAAGATGCACATCACCCTCCATGACACCAGCCCAGTGCAGAAGACCTATATGTCTGTTCCAAAGCCTCTTCACAACGAAGTGAAAGAATACCTGCAGGATCTGTTGAACAAGGGCTGGATAACCCCATCGCGGTCTCCATATTCATCGCCAGTGGTATGTGTACGTAAAAAAGACGGCAGTCTTCGCCTCTGTTGTGACTTCAGGGAACTCAACCGCAAGTCAGTTCCTGACCGCCATCCGATCCCAAGGATCCAGGACATGCTTGATACGCTGGGTGGAAGCTCTTGGTTCTCTGTGCTAGACCAGGGTAAAGCGTACCACCAGGGATTCCTAGACAAGGAGAGCCGGCCATTGACGGCCTTCATCACGCCTTGGGGGCTCTATGAATGGCTGCGCATTCCCTTTGGTTTGAGTGCGGCACCGGCAGAGTTCCAAAGGAGCATGGAACACTGTCTGGCTGGCCTGAGAGACACAATTTGCCTCCCGTACCTGGACGACAACCTAGTTCACAGCAGCAGCTTCGAGGAACACTTGGAACATCTACGCCTTGTCCTCCAGCGCTACAAGAAACATGGTGTGAAGCTGACTCCAAAGAAATGTGAGCTGTTCAAGCGCAGTGTGAGGTTCCTGGGTAAGATGGTGACAGGAGAAGGTTACACAATGGACCCTGTAGAGGTTGCACCGGTAAAAGCTTTAAAGGAGAGAACACCCACAACGGTCGGGGACCTACGCCAGATGCTTGGGTTCCTTTCTTATTACCGCCCTTTCATCCCAAACTTTTCCTGCAAGGCAAAGTCACTGTACAATCTGCTGACTGTCCCCAACCTCAAGGAACCTCCCCCAGACCCAAAATCACAGACAGAGAGACATAAGAAAACGAGAACAACAAAGAAAGGCCACTTACCGTCACGCACGCCCATAAAGTGGACTAGCTCACACCAGGAAGTGTTGAACCAGCTGATTGATGCACTCACAGAGCCTCCTGTCCTTGGGTACCCGGACTTTGCACAGCCCTTTGTGCTACATTGTGACGCGTCCCAGGATGGCTTGGGTGCCGTGCTGTATCAGCGTCAGCAAGGGAAGATGAGAGTGATAGCATATGGCTCCCGCACCCTGAGTCAGTCAGAGAAGAATTACCACTCCGGGAAGCTAGAGTTTTTAGCGTTGAAATGGGCCATCTGTGAACGTTTCCGTGACTACTTGTATCATGCCTCGTCATTCATAGTGTACACAGACAACAACCCGTTGACTTATGTACTTACTACGGCAAAACTCAATGCCACGGGGCACAGATGGGTGGCGGAACTGGCCGACTACAACTTTACCATACGCTATCGCCCTGGGAAAAACAACTCAGATGCTGACGGGCTGTCCCGGATGCCTCTGAACATTGAGGACTACATGAACAGCTGCACTGCAGAAGTCAGTCAAGAGGCCATAGGTGCGTCTATTGAGAGTGTGGTAGTGGAAAGGAAGGACCCATGCCAGGGTATTGGAGTGGTCAATATTAGTGCTTTGAGCCTAGTGGAAGACTGTGGCGGTGTCAGTGCTGGCCGGCCTCTTGCTCCAGCACAAATTCGCAAGGTTCAAGAAGAGGATGAAATCCTGTCTAGAGTCCTCTGGTATAAAAATCAGAACAAACGACCTAGTAGAACTGAGGTGAAAGCTGAGCACCCTGCAGTGGCTACACTGCTGAAACAATGGCAAAAGATCTGTGTGGATGAGAATGGTGTTCTGCGCCGGAGAACCTCCCAACGAGATCAGCTGGTGACCCCCATGGCTTACCATCCACTGATTTTCAAAGAGCTGCACCAGGACATGGGGCACCTAGGAGTAGAGAGGACCCTTGACCTAATACGGGACAGGTTCTATTGGCCACGAATGCACCAGGACGTGGAACACTTTGTCACCAAAGTATGTGAGTGTTTAAAGAAGAAGAAACCAAGTAGACAGACACGTGCACCGTTGACTCCAATCCAGACCACATATCCATTCCAGTTAGTCTCAATAGACTTTCTTCATTTGGATAAGTGCAAGCATGGCTACGAGTACATCTTGGTAGTCATGGATCACTTTACAAGATTTGCACAGGCCTATGCCACAAGGAACAAATCTGCGAAAACTGTGGCTGACAAGATTTTCAACGACTTTGCTCTAAAGTTTGGCTTCCCAAGCAAGTTGCATCATGACATGGGGGGAGAGTTCGAGAACAGACTGATGGCTAGGCTGAAGGAACTCTCTGGCATCCAGGGGTCACACACAACACCCTACCACCCACAGGGAAATGGGCAGGTAGAGAGATTCAACCGTACTCTGCTGTCCATGTTGCGCACCCTAGAGGAAAAGGAGAAGGAAGATTGGAAAGAGTCCTTGGCTAAAGTTGTCCACGCATATAACTGCACAAAGAATGAGACAACAGGATACGCACCTTATTACCTCATCTTTGGACGCTCTCCCCGCCTGCCAATCGATCTGCTCTTCAATCTCAGAAGAGAAGAGGCCCATGGAAGCTACACGGACTATGTGAGCCATTGGAAAAGGAGAATGCAAGAGGCATACCAGATTGCTGCCAGAAACGCAGACAAGGGAGCGGCGCGTGGCAAGGCTCACTATGACAAAAAGGTGCAGGGAAGAGATCTTCAACTAGGTGATCGGGTCCTCATCCGAAACCTCACTCCCAGGGGTGGGCCTGGAAAGATCAAATCTTTCTGGGAGAACCAGGTTTACAAGGTGAAGGAGAGGAAAGGTGAAAACAGCCCAGTCTACCAGGTCAGTCCAGAAAATGGCAACGGGAGAGACAGAGTCGTTCACAGAAATCTTCTGCTGCCGTGTGACCACTTACCCCTGGAGCTGCCATCCGCCAAGACATCTCAGCCACAGAGAGACTCACAGAGCCCTGCTAAGACAAAGATGGGGCCACACCGTAAGCGACTACAGCAGCCTGAGTCGGTCAGCAACTCAGATGATGACTACGAGGGTACCTACCAGTGGCATCACGACATCAGCAGGGGAGGACAACGAAAGAAATCTTCTTTAAACCCACATGCTGACCCCTTCTGGTCCAAGCAGAGTCGTCAACATCAGCCAGAAGAGGATGTGCCACTGCAACATCAGCCAGAAGAGGATGTGCCACTACAACATCAGCCAGAAGAGGATGTGCCACTACAACATCAGTCTGAAGAGGATTTGCCACTACAGCTGCAAAGACCGATACTTGCCTCAGACAGTCGTAGCAGTGAGGAGGAAGATACCCCAGACTCAGACACTGACTTGCCACAAGTAAGACGACGACCTGAGAGACTGAGACAGAGACCTGTGGTACTGAGTTATGACACGTTGGGCCAGCCATCATTGGTTCAGAGAGACTGTAAAGTAACAGAGACTCAAGTTACAGAGACTAAGACCTTCTGGAGGCCATGGAAGGTAGAGGTCTGTTAAAACACCTACTAAGGTCCATAGAAATGTCAGGAGACATTTAATTTTGTGGGGGAGAGTGTGGCACATGGTATTTGTAAAGACATTGCAATATTAGCCCCCCCCCCAATTTTTGAATTCGGTGAAAGCTAAGGTCTCAAAACACAAGGTAATTAATTTGTCAGGCATCTGTATTATTCTGTTATTAGGTCTTGCTTCTGGGATTATGGTTATTTTCCACTGCTAAAAACAGTATGGTCAGCAGAGGGCGCTCTGTGCATTCCATTAGGGCATGAGTAGCTGACGTCAGTAGACGAGAAGAAGTCGTCAGTACGTGATGAGTTAGTGTAAGAATGCGAACAAAGGAGAGCGCTTCTGATTAATACTGTGTTGTTATATTTCCAACAGGTAAGCTGACCATAAACGGAAACAAGATATTAGACAAAAGTAATACACTGGAGTAAAGCTTTCAGATAAATGGTAACATGAAGAGACAGTGAACTTGATCAAGGCCGAGTGTTTGTCTGTGCGTACGTGTGTGTCGCCTCGTTTCTGTGATAATGGCGGTGCTAACCGAGCCCGCTCCTTAAGCTAAAGCTAAGAGACTGTCTGGTACTGCAAGGTGTGTGAGCCAAAGTCTGTTGAATGAAGGAACAGACCGATATCGTAGAGCTATGTGTGGATATAGACGGTGTGGAGTATGGCTGAGTTGAGGCAAGAGTAATAAGAATAGTAGAAGCTAATGCTAATCGGCGCTAAACATTGTTAGCATGTTAATCGCCGCTAGCATGCCAGCCATCTTCCTAAACCACGATTCTTAAGTTACTGAGTCCAAAGTGTGGTTAAATAAGAGTTCATACAATGGTCATTGTTAATGTTTTATTGTCAATACTGTTAGTGCACTGGAGAAGAGAATAACAATATGCTGTCGGTATAAAATACTGTACTGTCAGGTTTCAGTTCATATGGCCATAATTCATGTGTATGTAAAAGGGCTAAAAAGACAAGTTCATATTGTTATACATGCTAGAGCTAAGTTAAACACTTGCTAAGTTTTACCTATTGTTTTCTGGTAATTGCTGGATCTGTGTGTATCTGAGCAGAAGAGTAAGTTACAGATACTGTGCCTTCATGATACTTGCCTGTAATTTCTGTGAATGAAAGAGATGTAATTGAGTATATACGTTTGGGTACCCAGGAGTGAAAACATGTGTATGAAAATGCAAAGTGGTGTAGACAGTAATGTGTGTTTATGGCATGGTATATGACTTGTCAATGGCATTTGAATGTTAATGTAGTTGTGATATTTGATTGTAGCTAATACTAGTAGTAATGTCAGTAGACGAGAAGAAGTCGTCAGTACGTGATGAGTTAGTGTAAGAATGCGAACAAAGGAGAGCGCTTCTGATTAATACTGTGTTGTTATATTTCCAACAGGAAATTAAATGTGTTGCACAAGAGTGAGCTTCCAGTCATTCTTATAAGTGTAACATCTGCACTCTTTTCATGATCACTTATCCTCTCTGGATGTTCCACAGAATCCGCTAATAAATGCATGCTTTTGGGATGACAGGAGTTTGCAGGCATAGCAATAGACTGATCCAGTTGATGGCGAGTAAAGAAGAGATTCCCTAAGCACAATTTGATTGTTTGGGAGGCGGCAATGAAGCAGATCGTTGGTGAGGGAGCGTGTCCTACTCCCAAGTCCAGACTCCCTCACCAATGCAAGATACTTGGCAGCCCGGTTCTGAAAAGCTGACTCGACGAGCGGTTCAGATGGCGGTGAGACTCGAGACCCATCACCGCTTCCCTCAACGGGCGCACTCGCAGCAGAATCCGGGCCGTCGGTTGAAGATGCTGCTGGGGGCTCTTCCCTCTCTGGGCTGTGAACATTAGCTAGCGGCGGCAGTGAAGAAATGTCCTGGCTCGCTGAGCTGTCCTCATTGACGGATGCTGCCTTAGCAGAAAAGTTGCTCACGTTTACTAGCGTGAAGAAATCCCCTATTTTCGGTATATATTTAACATTTTCTGTGTTCCTGATTTCCTTCTCCTTTTAGGAGAGTTTAGCCCTCCCATTTAGCTTCTCCATGTTTGCATTTTGTGTAGCCGTTTTGTGTAGCGAAGCTTGAGTCTTGTGACCTCCTCATTGCACGTTGATTGGCGTCACTTTTGACCTGCCTCATACAGGCTGATCAATGAAGAGAGAGTCTGAGCTCACAGTCACAATAACAGGCAGCCAGGGGCAGAGATTATGTGCAGCGCATAGACTGTATAAGTGCAGTGCAACGGCTCCGACGGACAGTTTAACATAAGCGAGATATAACCAGATATTTTGCTTGTGCCCTCACTGCCCTGGGCCGTTTTGAAGTCGTGGGCCCCTGTGCAATTGCCCAGTTGTTAATATGGTTGATCCGGCCTTGGCCGCGAAGGATCATGGTGGTGCGTCCTCCAGGAAGAGGGAAAAGAAGGCCGCATTTGTGTCCTGCATTTGGAGGAGCCTATGAATCCGGATAGCCTTCGCGCATCGTTGTGAAGTAATTGGCCTTCAAATGTGAACTCCGAAGGTTGCAGACCCTGAATTGACACAGCATCTGTTTCTTTCAGCTGCTCAGGGGAAGTCCCTCACCTCCTCAAAGCCAGTGGTCAGCAGAGCTGGACAACATTTACCTTTTTGTTTGTTTTGTACAGATTCCAGTCATATAATCAGCAAACCTCAGTCCAGATAAACATTTCAAGCATTTATAAAAGAAAAAGAGGTTTGTTTGTTTAGTTCACTTTACTTGTAGCGGTCTCATTATTTAATACTGTCTTTGTTTTGGGCTGATTTTCCAAAATCCCACTGGACTAATTGCAGGGAATCCTGACCCCCTGTGAGCAGGGTGGGGGACTGACTCCTGATTGAGGAGTGGAAGCAGCTTGGGGTATTTCCATCCCAGATACATGGTGTGATGACGCCATTTTGTGAAGGCTTAATAGAGGTGGGGAATGACACCCAGGTGTCTTTCACCCTCAATCTCATTATTTCTTGGTTACATTCTGAATCTGTCACTGAGAACCTCAGATTAGATTACCAGCCAGAAACTCTGCTCTGTTTAGGCCCTATTGTGTTTTCTTGGCTGCCCACATCATTCTAGTGAGGAAACTGTGTTTATTCTGGTAAATAAACTTGAAACTTTTTTATTCTTGAAGTTTGGCAATTTGGTCTCTTCAGTATTGCTCTATACTCAATAAAAAAGTGTCTATGTTATGTTCCTATAATAAAACATTTTCTCTGCCTAAAATATATACAAATGATTGATTAAAAGGAAGTGACGATTGTGTCAGTGAGAGGACAGAAGAGCTTCAACAGCTTTAACATCAACCATGTTCTCTGTAGCTGTGCTAAGCAAGAATGTTACATTAAATCATTGAGCCGTGCTTCACAAATGACTGAATACATGGATTGCTTGATAAATAAATAAACAAATGTCATAGTAGGTTGGTAAATACATACATGGTCGGTTCTGTGTCTGGATGTGTTTTTGTCATCATTAATCAAAGAAAAATAAATTAACGTCACAATTAAATGAAACTAACAGAGTGTGTGTACATGAGCCACTCCCTCCTCATGATGTCCTGATGCAAATCTCCAGTGTGTGCAGTGTACTTCTGTCCTGCTGACTGCTCTTGTACTTTGTGTGGAGCATCAGAGGTCACATCTCCAGCCTCAGGATGATGAACACACTCACTCTTCTGCTGGTTGCTCTCTCTCTGCCCTGTGAGTTCTCCTGCTTCTTGCTGTTTTATCTTTTATCACACAACATGGACTGATGGTCAGTCAGTGAGAGCAAAAAACTTCCCAGATGACTGTCTCACTTTCTTCTGTGGCTCCTCTCTTCTTTCATCTCATCAGGTTGTACAGGTCAGAGTATGGAGTCCATTCCTTCCAGTTTAGTAGTGAAAAAGCCTGGAGAGACTCTCAGTCTGTCCTGCAGGGGATCTGGCTTCACATTCAGCTGCTGCACTATGAACTGGATCAGACAACCTGCAGGAAAAGGACTGGAATGGATCGGGGTTGGCTTCTGCAGCTCCAGTGGTAACACTTATGCCAGCAGTGTGCGAGGACGTGCAGAAATCAGTAGAGATGATAGCAGCAGCATGGTGTATCTGAGACTGTCCAACTTAAAGCCAGAGGACTCTGCTGTGTATTACTGTGCCAAACACACACACTGGTTAAAGGAAGCAGAGAAGCTTTACAAAAACTCCACAGAACATTTGTTTCCAAAGACCTGCAGGTGGCAGCAGAACATATGAAGTCAGATGACACTAACTAAGGAGAGTATGACAGTGACTCTAAACATCACACATACATGCACACATGCATCATATGAAAACAACAGCTGATGTTGTGGTTTGTGACTTCCTGTTTCTCAGTGCTACATCTAACATGTGTTTTTCTACAACAATGATGGTTTATAAAGTTCCTATTATTAATGTTTAATAGCAGGTGATGAGAATATATTTGAACATTTACATGATATATCCAGTATATGGATGGACCAACAAATAAAAACATCTTACTGGTGTGTGAATAAACATCACTGTAAAATAACTTCTTCATTATTATTATAAAACATCACAATGAAAATCTTAAAGTGTATAACATAATATGATGACGTCATTGTTGTTTTGTCCAGAGGTGTGTGAGATGTGGTGTGTTTCTCTGTGAGGAGGAGGAGTCGATGCAAAACTCTGATCTCTTCATCTCTACATATGTGTTGCAGAGTGAAGGACAGAGACTGAATCACTGACAGACACACTGTAGACTGAACAGAGACAACTGGCTTTTACAATGATCACACCTGATTATTTGGTTGTTTTTCTCATCCTGTCTATTAACTGGGCAGGTAAGAACAATGATTGTTTTTCTGACAAACCTCCTGCTACAAAGACAACATGGCTGCATTACAGTAACTAATGAGCTGTTTAACTGTCTGTAGGTACTGAGGGTCAAACACTGACTGAGTCTGAACCAGCAGTTAAAAGACCTGAAGAATCCCACAGACTGACCTGCACATATTCAGGGTTTAGTGGCAGTACTCATGTTGCTTGGATCAGACAGGCTGCTGGAAAAGGACTGGAGTGGGTCGCTTATATCAGCAGTGGTGGTAGCATCTACTACTCTGAGTCAGTCAAAGGCCGGTTTACCATCTCCAGAGACAACAGCAGACAGCAGGTGTATCTGCAGATGAACAGTCTGAAGACTGAAGATTCTGCTGTTTATTTTTGTGCTCGAAAGCCACAGTGACTGGAGCTGTTGAGCAGCTGTACAAAAACCTACAGAACTCATCTTTACTGGGCTGATAGATCCTGAAAAATACTTACAGTTTTGTTCATTCTTACATTCTTTGTGCTACAATCATGAACACTATTAATGAATGAGTCATTGAATGGACCCTGGGTAGTTTAGGAGAAGAAATTTAAACTCAGAATTGTAATATTTACAATATCAATATGGTTATAATTAGGGCTGTCAGTTTAACGCATTAACTAGATTAATTAATTACACTGCAAATTAACGCGTTATAAAAATTAAAGCAATTAATTCTGAGATTCTGAGTGGCAATTCAGTGCACGAGCATTTTAAATTTGGCTCATTGAATGACCTGTAGGCTACTTGGCAGTGGCACGTCACTTCAGCACTAGCACCGAGGAACTTGTCCGGACGTGTTCGTCACTTCCCAACTGCGTTGCTAGTAGGGCTGTAACGATACACGTATCCAAGCTGAAATGGCGACACTCAGATCCACGAACCTGTCTCGTGCTGTGAGAAGGCAGAATTGCGACACAACTTCCAGTTCAGATCAGCCCTATGAGCTGTAAGTAACACCACATTAACACCGCAGCGGTCGTTCGCCAATTCTCCGCCGTTGTTCGGTCACACAGAGCGGAACATTGCTGTAAAGACGAACCGCTGTGTAGTTCACACAGAAAGCCGGCGCTGCGGCTCCTAAAGAGACGTGACCTTACACGTCATGATGATGACGTGTGTGTGTTTAAGGGGTTACCCCGGTGTCTCCCCTGTCAGTCAAACCCGACGGAGACTGTCTTCCGGCGTAAAGTTCACTGAAGTCTCGGTCCGGAGGGCTGACCGTCGCTTCTCCACATACAGCTGTGGTATTTTTAACTTGTTGCCAAAGACAGTTACAGTTACTACGTTACCTTAGTTTGTTTCTGTAACGTTGTTTTGTGGGACATTTCTCTGTGTTAAGTTAAGAGGGGGATGTGTGCAGTTAACAGACCATCAGATAGACACGTCCTCCACAATACTGCACCTCTGATTCTATCAGACAAGTATCATATACATCAGTTATTGAAACGTTAGAGGCGAGCACATCGTTGCTAGGGCCTTTGAATGGCAAGTTCTTCTCTTTTTAGTGTATTCAATTGATTAATCATGCAATACAATTTTGTAATGTCCTAGAATTTGAATTCTTTATTTGGGTACCTTCAGCAGATATGAGATTAATAACAAATCCTGTAATTAATTAGATTATTTTTTTTAATCACCTGACAGCCCTAGTAATAATACAAACTCAGAGATATCTATCTTTTCCATAAATGAATAAACAAGTTGTTCTCAGAGGAAAATAAGGTCCCCAGAACACTGTTTGAAACTAGAAAGGTGATGGGGTCAGTTGTCAATGATCTTTCGTTAAAAGATCTTTCACATTGAGACGTATTTCCCAAAATTACAAAGTGCACCATAAACTATCGACAATAAGCATTTAAACAAAAAATTAAATATCTTACTATAATGATCAATCACTCACATAATGTATAGTGATGAGACTGGACGCCAAAGTCATCTCACATCAACTCGTTTACTTAGTGAAAATGAAACCTAATGCGTGCACCAATGCATAGCCTTATGGGTAGTGTAGTCTACCGATACACCTCCTCTTTTTAGCTTAGCAACATCTTTTTTTTTCGAAAAAGTCTAAGAAGAATAAGTCAGAATAAGAACATTAAACTCATTTCAACTCTCTTTCTCAACCAATTAAGAAGAGTAGCAAACTGAAACATCAACATTCTTTTACATTCATTCTTCTTTTTTTCTTCAATTATAAGTCAAGTCTCTCAGGAGCATTGGAAACTCTGCCTGACTTGGTTGTGGCTTCAAAGGAGTTCCCAGTGGCTCTCAGGTGGATTCTGTTTCTCCTTACAATGCCCTTGTCAGTTTCTACCGAATATGATATCGCAGTCCCTACAACAGTCCCAGGAGCTTTCTCTGTGGTGATCCACACTTTCTGTCCTGAGGTGAGCTCTTGAAATGTTCTGGACCGGTGGCGAAGATTGTAGTGTGTTGCTTGCTTCTGCCATCCTTCCTCATCCTTCCTGCGAAAAGCGTCTAAGTCAGGCCATTTTGGTGTGAGCTGACTTGCAGACTGAGGTAGGGATGTGCGCAGGTTTCTTCCCATTAGTAACTGCGCAGGTGAGTATCCATGTTCTAGTGGTGCGGCTCTGTATGCTAAAAGTGCTCTCGTTTGGTCAGAGTCTTTTTTCCACAGACACTTGACTGTCTGCACTGCACGTTCAGCCTCGCCATTAGCTTGTGGGTAGCGAGGGCTGCTTGTGACATGTGAGAAGCAGCTCTCTTCTGCAAATGTTCTGAATGTCTCTGAGGCCCATTGTCGGATACAACTGTCTCTGGATATCCATGATGTGCTAAAGCCTCCTTCACAGCACGAACATAGCCTCAGATGATGTGACCCTGAGCTCAGCCACCTCTACGTATCACGAGAAGTAGTCAGTGATGAGCAGGTAGGTCTTGTTTAACCCACTCAAACAGGTCCATTCGGACCTTTTGCCAGGGCCCGCCTGCTTCTGTGTGAGAACGGCACCTATTCCATATGGTGATGCATCTAAGTGAGCCACTTTTGCCATCTGAGGTACAAGCTTTGACAGGTAGTTTGCCATGCCTATAAGGCGCCTCACGTCCTCCATACATGTAGGCTCAGGCATCTGTAGGATAGCTTTCACTTTGTTTGGATCTGGCTCACTTCCTTTTGAAGACACCTTGGCCCTCATTTACCAATCTAACGTAGAAACCAGCGCAGATCCGAGCGCAGAAATCCTCTTCGACAAGGTTCACTTGTGATTCATGAAGTGTTCGTATCCCACCGATCCCAGCTTGAGAATGATCGGGCGTTGATAAATGTGGCGGCTTAAAACAATCGTCATTTAAATATCACGCCCTTAAATATTCTTAGTTTAGAGGCCTTGCCCCTAGAGTTTACGACATGGAGATGCGTAATACGTCCAAGAAGAAGAACTTCTCCGACCTTGAAATGGAGACCATAACATCACACGTACAATTAAACAAATTAGATTTATTTGGCAGCCTGAAAAGTGGCATCAAAGGAAGTCAGAAGAATGCCATAGCCAAGCATTTTGGCTGGTAAGCCTGTATTTCAATTAATCACAGCCATATGGTGCTGGAAAAACTTGCAAATGCACCTTGAAAAGTGTTTGTACTGAACCATGTTCATAGTTTAAATAATTAGACGGTTTTAGTCAGAGTTTATTTCTTTATTTAAATTATGTTTCAGATCATTCAGAGCCAGGCACAAGTGGCAAGTGTTCAGGCTTCAGCTAAAGAAACCGGTCTGGAGCCAGTTCCACGAAGCCAGTCAACTGCGAGCTGTGTGTGCGGGCGCGTGTCCTCCGCCGCCCATGCAGACACGTCATAATGTGTGTATGATAATCCATCGAGCCAGTGATTGATTTCCCACCGGCCTCCTTGTAGACAAATGCACATGACCGAGAGGAGGGTTAGCAAAGAGGGAAACAAACCGAACTATACGATGGACAGATTTATACGCCAATTGACACAATTTATGTGTCAATTTAGCTTGCAAGCTAAAGCAGTAAGTCTGTAGGTCCATGAACTGTATATTATTTTAAATAGTACAATTTTATGAAATAAATATACGTTATTGACTTTACCTATGGTGCTTCACCTGAGCTGGCAGCTCCACCCGCCATGTGGGTGATTTGGTGCCCTAGACAGGATCTTCGCTGGTCCCCCCTTGCAGCGCAGTCAATTTCATAATCAATGTTCATACACTCACACAGAAACTGCATGTATGTACTCAAGATTTTAAGTCAAAAATATCACCCCAAATAAAAACTAAAGAAAGAAACAAGTGATAAAAATCGATACAAATAAGGCATTGTGAAAACATTATCTCTCAGCCTCAGAGTGCCACCTCTGGCTTATCTATTGTCAGCCGCTTTGCAAGACGACCTCCAACTCCTTCCATGTTGCCATGTGGGTATAGTGCTCCTGGCTATCCTCATGAACCTTCAGCAAGTGGCTTGCATTTTTCCAGTCCTTTAGTCCTTTCCTTATGTGGCGACACGAGGGTTATTACTATGATATACACCAGATACCGACAACGCCACCTTGGGTTAGGGCCCAAGGACCCGTACTAAAGGTCAATTACCTTCAAAACGAAAAGGACACTCAGGTTCGTTTTCTCAGGGAGGGAAGGAGACGGAGTTCCGTGTTCATACACACAATATTTTTATTGTTAAAAAACACACACAAGGTTTTAACACAACAAAAGAAAATGGAGCCCAAATAAGGGGGGATAGTCTGAGGCTTACCGGCTGGAGGAGGGGTTTGGTAGGGGAAGTGACATCCAAAAGAAAAAGGAGAACACCCCACGCACACAGCAAAAAGTGATGTGTAAACAAAGAAAATCTTGAAATAAGGGTCACACAGCACACAGGGGACAACCACCACCCGGGAAAACCACCACCACCACCGTTGGCCTTCAGTACTATGGGGAGAGGAGAAACACGATTAAAAAGGGCTCAAAATTAAGGAACAAACAATCTTTTATAATGCGTGCAAACAATTTATAAATGATCAATTAATAAACCAATGTGCTGAATTGGGTTAATAAATCAACTAGACAAAAGAAACAAAAGAGTCTCTGGCCAGAGATATCAACTCAACAATTAACCGGTTTTAACTCAAATTAATTGGATTGACAGAAATTCAACCAACAAACAGTAAATAAGTAAACAATGGAACCAAACCTTGCCAGATTGCGCTTAACACACACACACACATACACACGCACACACACCGAGCCCGCAGTTTTGTCGAGTGGCTGAGAGTTATGACAGACTCGTTAAATCCAGTCCGAGTGACAGCCACACACATACACACGAAGCAGCACCACACGTAGCAGCAGGAAACAGGCTGATCACCGGCGGCCGACCGGCCCAGAACCAGGCCGTCGGAGCAGCAGCAGCAAAGCAGCAGCCGCAGAACAGCGGCGAAGCAGCAGGACAGCGACAGACAGCTGCAAGGCAGCAGGACAGCGACAGACAGCGGCGAAGCAGCAGGACAGCGACAGGCAGCCGCGAAGC
>CAEMYA010000456.1:59717-73428 GCA_903131615.1 Diplodus sargus
CTCTACATATGTGTTGCAGAGTGAAGGACAGAGACTGAATCACTGACAGACACACTGTAGACTGGACAGAGACAACTGGCTTCTACAATGATCACACCTGATTATTTGGTTGTTTTTCTCATCCTGGCTATTAACTGGGCAGGTAAGAACAATGATTGTTTTTCTGACAAACCTCCTGCTACAAAGACAACATGGCTGCATAACAGTAACTAATGAGCTGTTTAACTGTCTGGAGGTACTGAGAGTCAAACACTGACTGAATCTGGACCAGCAGTTAAAAGACCTGGAGAATCCCACAGACTGACCTGCACATATTCAGGGTTTGGTGGCAGCAATTATGCTACTGCTTGGATCAGACAGGCTGCTGGAAAAGGACTGGAGTGGATCGCTTATATCAGCAGTGGCAGTGGTAGCAGCACTTCCTACTCTGAGTCAGTCAAAGGCCAGTTTACCATCTCCAGAGACAACAGGCTCAGCCTGGAACTGGATCAGACAGGCTCCTGGAAAAGGACTGGAGTGGGTTGCTTACATCTATATCAACAGTGATGGCCATCGGAACATCTTCAACTCTGAGTCAGTCAAAGGCCGGTTTACCATCTCCAGAGACAACAGCAGATAGCAGGTGTATCTGCAGATGAACAGTCTGAAGACTGAAGATTCTGCTGTTTATTATTGTGCTCGAGAGCCACAGTGACACAGGAAGGAGCAACACTGTACAAAAACTCAACAAGTCAGAACAAGTTAAAATTGTACTTTTTACAGAAATAAATGTCAGTTCAAGAAAATCAACATCAACCTGTGCAGCCAGGTCAACGTCTGACTATTACCTGTCTGGTCTCTTATTTTGTTGGTGGCTACTGGACAGCTTGGATCAGACAGCCTGCAGGGAAAGGACTGGAGTGGATTATAAGAGGATGTGCTAGTTGCACCACTTTTTACAAAGATTCCCTCAAGAACAAGTCCAGTATCAGTTTTGGCTCTTCTAGCAACACAGTGACTCTAAATGGACAGAATGTGCAGTCTGAAGACACTGCTGTGTATTACTGTGCCAGAGCGCCACAGTGAGAGACAATAATAGGAGAGTCATACAAAAACTACTTCCATTATTTACCACCACTGGAAAAATTCACTTCTCTCATTTCACATTGTGAAAGCAACTGTCAGTTATGAAATTTCAAAGTCATGAATCAATATTGAATTATTATGTTATCTAAACTGAAATGTTGAATTTGAAATCCAATTGAGAAAATTTCTCAGAAAAAGTCATGAGAAGAATCTTGTTTTGTCTTCCAAAATCTCCCAGAAAGCTTCTGAAATCAAAACATTTTACAACTTTCAAAATATATACTGCATGTTAGGAGAGTAAAATTCCTGGTAAAGGAGCATTCAAGTTGTTTACAGTCAGAGAGCAGTTTTACAGTAACAATCACTCTTTCACAAACCGCCAAGAACAGCACAACAGCCTCTGTTGATGAAATAATTGTCCAGGTTTGATCAAAACACACAGAAGTCAAAACTCTGCCTTTCACATTCATAGATTGAAAATATAACAAACAATATTACTGGTTCAAGTTTATTTATTTTTCTTATGTACTTCAGAGAGGGAGCAGTAAATATTTTGTTGACCTGAGCATAAATGTGAATGTTTGACTCGGCTTGTGTTAGAAGATGAACAGTGAAAAAAAAATATATTAGTTCACATTAAACTATGTTTCAGATAATAAACACATCTTCTTTCATGCTTTTTAAAAAAATGTTCACAACACAACTCCAAGCTCTGACTGCTCTTATCTACACAGTTGATACTTCTTTTATATCCTGTCAGTGTCCTTCTCTATGCAAAGTGAACTTCCTCACAGTCTGCTATAAAGACTTGATTGGAGGTGCACATGTTGGAACGGACACGTTCATCGAATATCCCCGGAAAGTTCAGTTTCGACTTCGACATTAAAACACAAAAACATGAACAAAAACCCCTCAGTGCCTGAACACTTGTAACATGAAGCCACCAGAGGAGGAGCCCTCAGACCACTGATGATTTCAGCACCAGTTCACTGTTACAGTACAGAGAGGAAGAGTCTGCAGATTTTAGTGAAAGCATCTTAGTTATATTTGATAGCAACAACTTAAATACGTGTATTAAATTACATTTTATCATCTCATAGTTTAAGTTGTATTATCTCATTTGTTAGAATAATATGCTCCCATATTATATCATTTATGACCAATTTTTTTTTATCCGCCTACTTTTTGAGTCACACATACAACGTGACCTTTTGTGTATGTGCAAAATAGCATTGTGGGTTAAGTTGTTGGTTGTTGTAATGGAGCACTTGCCACGACTACTGATGATTTTCCCGGAGCTGTGACGCAATGAATAAGCACAAGAAACATGTCTATACATTATATTTCGTTAAAATGGCAAATGAAAATGGAAACACAACAAATTGTACTTCATAAAGAGTGATACATTTTTGTTTAACAAATATAATATTTTCAAATATTTTCATACATGATAAAGTCAAGTAATGATATAAATTCCATTGACAGCTTGAAGATGCAAAACGTTTATGTCTTTTCATTAAGATATTTTTTTTAAAAAGCTGTTTCTTGATCAAAACATGATCTAAAATCTATTCAAAACACCTGTTAGTTGTGTGATGGTATCAGACAACAATCAAGCAATATCCTCTGAGTTACTGAGTCAGATGTCTGAACAAAGAACAACATTTCTGTGCTTATGGAATAAATGTGCTTGTGTTGTTAATACTGACTGACATTCTACAGAAACTGAAACATGTTTCCAGACTCTTGGACATTAATTCCACATTTTCAATTAATATCTCCAGTCCAGCTGTTTCCTCCCTGTGAGGAGGAGTCAATGCAAAACTCAGATGTCTTCCTCCTCTACTTATCTGACAGCAGAGAGGATGACAGAGAACAGTGGACACACAGTTTAACATGATGGACTATAGGACAGGACTGCTGCTGTTAACTGTCTGCTGGGCAGGTGAAGATTTTACTAAATCTCTAATGTTGAGTTGAGTTTCAAATATACAATAATTAATGTATATTTTACTTGTGTCTCAACAGGTGTTGATGGTCAGACTCTGACAGAATCTGAACCAGTGGTTAAAAGGCCTGGAGAATCTCACAGATTGACCTGTACAGCCTCTGGATTCACATTCAGCAGCTATTGGATGGCCTGGGTCAGACAGGCTCCTGGAAAAGGACTGGAGTGGCTTGCTGCTGTCAGTGGTGATGGCAGTAGCTACATCTTCTACTCTGAATCAGTCAAAGGCCGGTTTACCATCTCCAGAGACAACAGCAGACAGCAGCTGTATCTGCAGATGAACAGTCTGCAGACTGAAGATTCTGCTGTTTATTATTGTGCTCGACAGCCACACAGTGACACAGTTGGTTAAGCAGCTGTACAAAAACCTGCAGAACTCAACTTTACTGGACTGAAAGAGCCTGAAAAATACTTAAGTTTTATAAATTCTTTCTTTGTTCAAAATATCAGGCAATGATCTTTCACTTCAGATTAAAATGTGTTTCCCAAAATTACAAAGTGCACCTTAAACCAACAACAGTAAACATTTAAATACATCATTAAATATCTTACTGTAATGATCAGTGACTCACATAACATACAATGACAGCAAAACAATCTGCTGAAATCATTGTATGAATAGAATAAATGAATCCACAATAATGTTTGTATTATTTGGCTTCTAAAGTCGGTGACATGAGGGTGAAAAATAATGTTTGTTCCTTTACAAAACCACAAGATGTCAGTCAGTGTCAAGTAGTTTCTCTCTCTCTTTCACTATGAAGTGACCATCAGTTTTATAATGAAAGCATGAGACTGACAGTTCAGCTTGTGCTGTATTAATGCTCTTCTTAATTTCACACCACACGGTCTAACTCTCAACAACACTCCCCCTCTTCTCAGATTCAGTATTTATATTTTAAAACTGTTTACACTAATCAGGCATAACATTATGACCACCTGCGTAATATTTTGAAGGTTCCCCTTGCGCAGTCAAAACAGCTCTGACCTGTCAAGACATGAACTTACGATCTCTGAGGGTGTGCCGCAGTGTATGGCACCAGGGCGTTTTATAGTGGATCCCCTAGGTCCTGTATGTTGGGGGGTGGATCCTCTATGGATCAGACCTGCTCCCGCACATCTTACAGATGCTTGATCAGATTGAGATCTTGGGAATTTGGAGGCCTGGTCAACACCTTGGGCCCGTCATTGTGTTCCTTGACTTCCAGTGTTTGCAGTGTGTCAGGGCACATTGTCCTGCTGGGAGGTCACTGCCATCAGGTAGTGTTGTTGAGATAAGGGGCTATACTTGGTGCACAACAGTGTTTGGATGGGTGGTGCTTGACACAAGTGGCATTCACATGAATGCCAGCACCCAAGGTTTCCCAGCAGAACATCGCATTGTGATGAGATGATCAATGTTATTCTCGTGACCTGTCAGTGGTTTTAATGTTGTGGCTGATCGGTGTATATCCTTTATATATCCTTTGCAGTTACAGACTCAGCCAAGTTGTACTAAGTGTCTTCTTCTTGACTCTCATTTCAGGTGAGTGAAGTCAGTGTCAGTGTGTCATCAGAGGAGGAGCATGCTACAGTTGAGTGTGTAATGAAATGAAAATATCATGTGTAAAGCAGAGCTGATTTCCAGGCATGTTTTCACTCTGCAGATATTATACAGTCAACAGATGTTTCCAGGAACACAGTGACTCTAAATGGACAGAATGTGCAGTCTGAAGACACTGCTGTGTATTACTGTGCCAGAGAGACACAATAACACAAACCATCAGTAGACCTGAACAAAAACCCCTCAGTGCCTGAACACTTGTAACATGAAGCCACCAGAGGAGGAGCCCTCAGACCACTAATGATTTCAACACCAGTTCACTGTTACAGTAAAGAAAAACAGACACATTTAACAAAGTAAAATAAACATGACGTGGTTCATGAAAATATTCTAAAATGATCATATTGAATGGAGACATTTTCAAAAAGTCTCTTTTGACTGTCTGACTCTAAATGTGTCAGTTAAATACTGACAACATTATATCAGCTCAAAACTGCATTTAAAAAAGCTCTTTATCTAAACAAACATGAAACTTAAGTCATCATTGTTGTTATTCGGACATCCTTAAAAAGGTATGTCTCATAAACACATCAGAAAATCAACAATACAACACAAACAACATTTGTCATAATTTCTTGTTTTTCCTTAAAACATAATTAAAAATAGTCACTTCAGTGATATTGTAAAATTAATCAACCCGTCAAGTTATTGATATAATGCACAGTGCTTTATAATGAGGGGCAACCAACTTAAATTATGTATTTGTCAAATAGTTGCACAAGAACTACTAAACATGCAACAGTTTCTCTTGCAGGAATGAATCAATGTCAGTAAATAATCATTCACCAGTTTCACCAAACAGTGACTGAGATCCAAGTCAAATCCAGTTACACACTGTGAGGAGGAGTCAATGCAAAACTCAGACGTCTTCCTCCTCTACTTATCTGACTGCAGAGAGGATGACAGAGAACAGTGGACACACAGTTTAACATGATGGACTATAGGACAGGACTGCTGCTGTTAACTGTCTGCTGGGCAGGTGAACATCTACACTAATTTTCATTTCAGATATTTTCATCTGTGCCAGGAAAGTAACTCATTAAATATGTATCCTTTTTGTCTCAACAGGTGTTGATGGTCAGACTCTGACAGAATCTGAACCAGTGGTTAAAAGGCCTGGAGAATCTCACAGATTGACCTGTACAGCCTCTGGATTCACACTCAGCAGCCACCATATGAACTGGGTCAGACAGGCTCCTGGAAAAGGACTGGAGTGGATTGCCTGGGTTGAAAATGATAATGACAGGAAATTCTACTCTGAGTCAGTCAAAGGCCGGTTTACTGGCTCCAGAGACAACAGCAGACAGCAGGTGTATCTGCAGATGAACAGTCTGAAGACTGAAGATTCTGCTGTTTATTATTGTGCTCGACAGCCACAGTGACACAGTTGGTTGAGCAGCTGTACAAAAACCTTCAGTGCTCAATTTTACTGGGCTGATAGATCCTGAAAAATACTTACAGTTTTGTTCATTCTTGCATTCTTTGTACTACAATCATGAACACTATTAATGAATGAGTCATTGAAGGGACACTGGGTAGTTTAGGAGAAGAAATTTAAACTCAGAATTGTAATATTTACAACATCTAGGAGGTAATAATACAAACTCAGAGATATTTTTTTTCCATAAGTGAATAAACAAGCTGTTCTCAAAGGAAAATAAGGTCCCCAGAACACCGTTTGAAACTAGAAAGGTGGCGGGGTCAGTAGTCAATGATCTTTTATGAAAAGATCTTTCACATAAAAAAATAAAAAGTGCATTGTAAACCAACGCCAATAAGCATTTAAACCTATAATTAAATATCTTACTGTAATGATCAATCACTCACATAAAGTATAATGATGAGACTGGACGCCGAATTCATCTCACGTCAATTCGTTTACTTAGTGAAAACGAAACCTAATGCATGCACCAGTGCATAGCCTTATGGGTAGTGTAGTCTACAGATACACCTCCTCCTTTCAGCTAAGCAACATCTTTTTTTTTCAGAATAAGTCTGTATTCTTTTATCAGAACATTAAACTCATTTCAAACCTTTTCTTTTATCAAATCATTGTCAGCTCTTTTCTGACATCAACTCATCAAATTCTTAACTTATCACAACATATTTCTCTGGAACTCTTTTCTCAACCAATTAAGAAGAGTAGTAAACTGAAACATCAACATTGTTTTACATTCATTCTTCTTTTTTTTTTCTTCAATGATAAGTCAAGTCTCTCAGGAGCGTTGGAAACTCTGCCTGACTTGGTGGTGGCTTCAGAGGAGTTCCCAGTGGCCCTCAGGTGGATTCTGTTTCTCCTTACAATGCCCTTGTCAGTTTCTGCCAAGTATGACCTTGGCATGTTCGCAGTCCCTACAACAGTCCCAGGAGCTTTCTCTGCAGTGATCCACACTTTCTGTCCTGAGGTGAGCTCCTGAAGTGTTCTGGACCGGTGGCGAAGACTGTAGTGTGTTGCTTGCTTCCGCCATCCTTCCTCATCCTTCCTGCGAAAAGCGTCTAAGTCAGGCCATTTTGGTGTGAGCTGACTTGCAGACTGAGGCAGGGATGTGCGCAGGTTTCTTCCCATTAGTAACTGCGCAGGTGAGTATTCATGTTCTAGTGGTGTGGCTCTGTATGCTAAAAGTGCTCTCGTTTGGTCAGTGTCTTTTTTCCACAGACACTGACTGTCTGCACTGCACGTTCAGCCTCGCCATTAGCTTGTGGGTAGCGAGGGCTGCTTGTGACATGTGAGAAGCAGCTCTCTTCTGCAAATGTTCTGAATGTCTCTGAGGCCCATTGTCAGATACAACTGTCTCTTGATGTCCATGATGTGCAAAAGCCTCCTTCACAGCACGAACAGTAGCCTCAGATGATGTGACCCTGAGCTCAGCCACCTCTACGGATCGCGAGAAGTAGTCAATGATGGGCAGGTAGGTCTTGTTTAACCCACTCAAACAGGTCCATTCCGACCTTTTGCCAGGGCCCGCCTGCTTCTGTGTGAGAACGGCACCTATTCTGTATGGTGATGCATCTGAGTGAGCCACTTTTGCCATCTGAGGTACAAGCTTTGACAGGTAGCTTGCGTTGCCTATAAGGCGCCTCACGTCCTCCATACATGTAGGCTCAGGCATCTGTAGGATAGCTTTCACTTTGTTTGAATCTGGCTCACTTCCTTTTGAAGACACCTTGGCCCTCATTTACCAATCTAACGTAGAAACCAGCGCAGATCCGAGCGCAGAAATACTCTTCGACAGGGTTTACGTGTGATTCATGAAGCATTCGTATCTCCTGGATCACAGCGTAAGAATGGTCGGGCGTTGATAAATGTGGCGGCCGAAAACAATCGTCATTTAAATATAACGGCCTTAAATATTTTCAGTTTAGAGGCCTCGCCCCCAGAGTTTACGACATGGAGATGCGTAATACGTCCAAGAAGAGGAACTTCTCCAACCTTGAAATTGAGACCATAACATCGCACGTACAATTAAACAAATTTGTTTTATTTGGCAGCCTGAAAAGTGGCATCAAAGGAAGTCAGAAGAATGCCATAGCCAAGCATTTTGGCTGTTAAGCCTGTATTTCAATTAATCACAGCAATATGGTGCTGGAAAAACTTGCAAATGCACCTTGAAAAGTGTTTGTATTGAGCCATGTTCATAGTTTAAATATTTAGACGGTTGCAGTCAGAGTTTATTTCTTTATTTAAATGACGTTTCAGATCATTCGGAGCCAGGCACAAGTGCCGTTGTTCAGGCTTCGGCTAAAGAAACCGGTCTGGAGCCAGTTCCACAGAGCCAGTCAACTGCGAGCTGTGTGTGCAGGCGCGTGTCCTCCGCCGCCCGTGCAGACACGTCATAATGTGTGTATGATAATCCATCGAGCCAGTGATTGATTTCCCACCGACTTCCTTGTAGACGTATGCACATGACCGAGAGGAGGGTTAGCAAAGAGGGAAACAAACCAAACTTATACGATGGACAGATTTATACACCAATTGACACAATTTATGTGTCAATTTAGCTTGTAAGCTAAAGCAGTAAGTCTGTAAGTCCATGAACTGTATATAATTTTAAATAGTACAATTTTATGAAATAAATATACGTTATTGACTTTACCTGTGTTGCTTCACCTGAGCTGGCAGCTCCACCCGCAATGCCGGCCCTGAGTGATTTGGTGCCCTAGGCAGGATCTTAGCCGGCTTCCACTTGCATCGCATTCAATTTCACAATCAATGTTCATACACTCACACAGAAACTGCATGTATGTATTCAAGATTTTATGTCAAAATAAAAACTGAAGAAAGAAACAAGTGATAAAAATCAATATAAATAAGGCATTGTGAAAACATATCTCTCAGCCTCAGAGTGCCACTTCTTGCTTATCTATTGTCAGCCGCTTTGCAAAACGACCTCCAACTCCTTCCATGTTGCCATGTGTGTACTGTGCTCCCGGCTATCCTCATAAAACTTCAGCAAGTGGTTTGCTTTTTTCCAGTCCTTTAGTCCTTTCCTTATTAAGTCTGTATTCTTTGGAGAAAACATTTAGCAGCAGAAGCAGTGCAAGCTATCATTTGTGTTTGAGTGCATCAGCCATCTTTTGATTTTTTCCTCATTGACTACAGATCTGTTACAGAACTCATGTTGACACTCTCCCATCTTTGTTTTTGGGAAATGTGAAACTGCTTTTATTTGAAATGGGCCTCTGTGAACTAAATCTCATCTCACTTTGTCAGTTAGAAGAGATGTCCAGTCAGCCTTTCGTCCTGATGCTGTGTCACTCTGCTGTTCTGAGGTAGAGGGACAGGAGCACCTGATGCTGTGTCACTGGGCTGCTGCTGAAATATGTTAAAGTGCATCTGAAGAGAGAAGAGAAGTAAATGTGAGCACTGCATGTTACATTTTAATAAAAAAAAAAACAGATGCTTGATGTGTGCTATACATAAGACTAATATAGACTAATAATGAACATGTGATTAGATTCATTCAACTTTATTGTCATTGCAATTCAGTCCAACCAGAGTGCAAAAAGCCGTAATGTGAGGACAGGTACAGTGCAACGTTTGGAGGAATCAGGGTTCGATTATTTTCCCCTGTGACCTACATGACTTCATTTCAACACTTTTCTACTCGTACCCACAAACTTAAATTTGTGTTCACAGTGAAGACTCTGTAGTCACAAGACTTTGCACTCACAGCTTTTAGATTCAAACTCACATAAAAATAACCCTAACCCAAACAATTTCTCAGACTCGTATATGACAGTAGAATTTTGTGTACAACGATTTTATTGACTTACACACGTTTAACATTACGAATACGAATGGTAAGAATCATGCACACATCTTTTTAATACTTATCTTACTCCATAACTTTATGAAACGATGTTGGAGGTGAGGTTCGCCCAGGGCGTCATGAAAGCTGGGAGCACCACTGCACTGGTTAAAGGAAGCAGAGGAGCTTTACAAAAACTCCTCAGAACATTGTTTCCAAAGACCTGCAGGTGGCAGCAGAACATATGAAGTCAGATGACACTAACTAAGGAGAGTATGACAGTGACTCTAAACACTCACACACACATACATGCATCATATGAAAACAACAGCTGATGTTGTGGTTCATGACTTCCTGTTTCTCAGTGTTACATCTAACATGTGTGTTTCTACAACAATGATGGTTTATGATGTTCCTATTATTAATATTTAGCAGCAGGTGATGAGAATATATTTGAACAGTTACATGCTATATCTAGTAAATAGATGGATCACCAAATAAATACATCTTACTGGTCTGTGAATAAACATAATTATCAAATCACTTTTTTGATACTAAAAACATCTCACTGAAAATCTTAAAGTGTAAAACATAATATGATGATGTTATTGTTTTTTTGTCCAGAGGTGTGTGATTTGTAGTGTGTTTCTCTGTGAGGAGGAGGAGTCGATGCAAAACTCTGATCTCTTCATTTCTACATATGTGTTGCAGAGTGAAGGACAGAGACTGAATCACTGACAGACACACTGTAGACTGGACAGAGACAACTGGCTTTTACAATGATCACACCTGATTATTTGGTTGTTTTTCTCATCCTGTCTATTAACTGGGCAGGTAAGAACAATGATTGTTTTTCTGACAAACCTCCTGCTACAAAGACAACATGGCTGCATTACAGTAACTAATGAGCTGTTTAACTGTCTGTAGGTACTGAGGGTCAAACACTGACTGAGTCTGAACCAGCAGTTAAAAGGCCTGGAGAATCCCACAGACTGACCTGCACGTATTCAGGGTTCAGTAGCAATTACTGGAACGCTTGGATCAGACAGGCTGCTGGAAAAGGACTGGAGTGGGTTTCTACTATCAGTGATGGTGGTGGTAGCATCTACTACTCTGAGTCAGTCAAAGGCCGGTTTACCATCTCCAGAGACAACAGCAGACAGCAGGTGTATCTGCAGATGAACAGTCTGAAGACTGAAGATTCTGCTGTTTATTATTGTGCTCGACAGCCACAGTGACTGGAGTTGGTTGAGCAGCTGTGCAAAAACCTACAGATCTCATCTTTACTGGATTGATAGACCCATCATCTCACATCATCACTGTCCCCACTTCAATCAGTCGAAGAAAATTACATATAATACATTGTACATAATACGTATCACACATGCAGCTAAATTGAAATCATCATGAGAAACCTATGAAGTTTAATTACAACAAAAATATTTCAAAAAAGGGACATCTTATTCATTCCATAGTTGAACACCTCAGAATCCACACCTCAGAGAAAACAGTCGCTGGCAAAAAAAAAGCATTTGTGTAGTAATTGCAAATTTTATAATAAAAGATGTAATTGTTTTTTTAAAAGATCACTGACGTATAGAATATCTAACCAACAGTCAGCAGAGATTTCCATGTGCACGACAGCATTTTTTTCATTTTACATCATGATATTAAACAGACTTAAAGCCATTATGTAGCTTATTTGACTCAAGTTTAAACAGCCTATCTGCTGGATGTTGTGACAAAAACATAATGAAACAGAAAAGTCAGATTGTCTAAATTTACCAAGCAGCTCTTTGTAGACATGGAGGTACAGATGTGTTCAATCAGTATTTGTTTAGTTGTTTAAATGCTGTTTTATTTTGTATTCAAACTGTTGAATTTGACTTTTAAAGCAGAATGAGATGTAGGAGGAGCTTCCTGTAAACAAACTCTCACAGTGATCCAGTTGACATCATATTTAAAGAGGACTCATGGATTTGAAAACAGAAGCACACTCTGAACATGGCTTACAGAAAGCTGACACTCCTGGTTGTTGCTCAGTTTGTTTCCACTGGTGCTGAAGGTTAGACCATAACAGAGTCTGAACCAGCAGTTAAAAGACCTGGAGAGTCCCACAGACTCACCTGCACAACATCTGGATTTAACTTTGGAGGCTCAGTCTGGAACTGGATCAGACAGGCTCCTGGAAAAGGACTGGAGTGGATCGCGCTTGTACACACAGCTAGTACTCCTATCTTTTACTCCCAGTCAGTCAAGGGTAGATTCACCATCTCCAGAGATGACTCCAGCAGTAAAGTCTACCTACAGATGAACAGTCTGAAGACTGAGGACACAGCAGTGTAAAAAATAATGTTTCATTCACAGGATTCAGGTGTGTCTCTTACCTTTGAGCTTTGATAAAGTCAAATAGACCTGAGACGTTTCTCAATAATTTCAATAATTTACATCAGAAAGGAGAGATACTAAATAATTGATTTGATGATCGTGTGTTCTCACCTGCTGCTGCTCACAGCGAGTACTAAAATTCTAAATGTTGTCAAATGAAATCAAATCCGTACTCTCATAGCTTTGATTATTATTATTATCATTTGATAGTTAGTTGTCATACTGAAAATTCATTGTCTGTCGTGTCTGAACAGAGAAGAGAAGATGTGGAAGCAGTTTTTTATGAAGGAACATGTTGTTACAGTCCCCCTTTAAAACACGAGAGGGCAGACAAGGACAGACTGTGTTTTTACTGCTGATCAAAGGGCCTTACATGGAACACATGGCAGGAAGTAAACCACTAAAACAATAACAACAAGTAATGATTTCATCTGACCTGTACATATGCAGGAATATCAGATGATGTTGCTGATATCAGCTGGATCAGACAAGCTGAAGAAAAAGAACTGGAGTGGGTTTCTCACTTTTCGGCTCCAAGTGGAGGCACTAACTTTATTCCACATCAGTCAAGAATCGCTTCACCATCTCCACAACAGCAGACAGCAGGTGTATCTGCAGATGAACAGTCAGAAGACTGAAGATTCTGCTGTTTATTATTGTGCTCGAGACTCACAATGACTGGAGTTGGTTGAGCAGCTGTACAAAAACCTGCAATTCTCATCTTTACTCCAGTTAGCTAGCAATAGCTTAAGCATGGAGTTTTTTACATCATATATAAATAAAAAAAATTGAAAACTGTTCCTGAGAAATGTTGATAGTAAAGATTAATACAACTTAACCCATCTCTGGTTGATAAAAGGGCCATAGACAACACAGCAATGAGGTGACTGAAATAAAACAACATTAAATATTGCTACAAATAAAGACATAATGTCTGTAAATTATTTGGAATCTGAAGTCACAAGATGATGGTGATACATAATCTTACAGTTTCTTGTATGAAATCACAAGAGGGCAGTCGGTGAGAAGTTTGTCTTTCCCCTGTGATTAAAAGGAGACTCTCAGATCTGTGTTCTCATTGATGTTGACTTTCGGCCACTCGAAATTCTTTTTAAATTCTTTCTCACAGGTTTCAATTTCTGTTCATTACTTGTTGCCAAAGATCTGCAAACACAAAGCATATTTTAAATGTTTATGCAACCAACAGCAATCGACTGAAGTTTTCATACTATTCACATGATCCTGACTGATGACTCTTTATTCCTTTTTTGCAGCAAATGCAGTGAGTGCACAAAAAAATTACTGAATCAATGCTGCATTGATAAAAAAGATACTGAAAACATGCTGAACACACTGTAAACATGGCTGATAGAAAGCAACATTCTTGGTGGTTTGTCC
>CAEMYA010000457.1:22806-36807 GCA_903131615.1 Diplodus sargus
CGGGAGCGAGCGGGAGCCACGAACATAATCAAAACAAACATGGAGGACAGCAGTGAAGCAGGCCGCCAGTGGAGGGACAGTGAGGTTTTAGACCTCATAAGTATTTGGGGGGACGCTTCGGTGTAACCAGCCACATCCCGATCCCACCACTCCGACGCCGCATCCAAATACTCCTCTGTACGGATGTTGCCGCTATTGCTCCGCAATGAGCCATCATTAAAATATGAATTTTCTTTCTCCTCTTCCTCCTTCGTGATATCACCCATTACCCATCACAAATTTGCCAGCTGCTGCCTCACACTGTTTTTAGCATTAAGCCATACAGTCCCACGTTACCAGTTGCCGTTGCCATGTTCCCTTCCGTAAACACCGCTGTGGTGTGATGTCATCAATGATCAACTGCGCATGCGGGTCACTTCAGGAGCGTGAGCTGTTCACACAGCAATCCGTAGACAGGCCGCATTTATAGAGGTAATGTGAATAGCCAAACAAAAAATCGGATTTGAGCAATAAATCGGAATTGTGCATTTAGACCTGCAGTGTGAACGTAGCCTTAGTCTACTGTTCAAAGTTTAGAGGACTAAAATGTTGTATTCAATCACACTGTCAGGTTCTCGAGGTGAAAGGGGGAACTCAGGAAGAAGGAGGTGGACCCAAACGCAGTCAGACAGGAGGCCAGGTCAGGGCGAACAAAAAGTGAGCTTTATTACTCAAAGCTGGATAGTACAAACAAAACCAAAGACTACAAAGGAAAATGTGTCCGAGGACCAAAACCAAAGTAGCAACACAAGAGCGAGACAAAGTAGCAACAAAAAGGGCAAGACAAAGCACAACGGAAAAAGGCAAAAGGCAAAACTCAAAATCCAAAACACATACCAAGGGGAACAGGCTGGACACAGACACGAGCAGGCACGAGAGCTGGGCAGGGCCGTTTCAAGGTATTTGGGGGCCCCAAGCAAAATGGACATGGAGGCCCCCCGCACGCAAAGCCTACAGGAACCACAGCATAGCCATACAGTTTAAATACCATAAACAGTGATTCTGGAACAGATCTGCGTCTTCCTTATCCCGTTAATAAACATATTACAGTATGTAACCATATTCTGTCCGTTCGGAAAAAAGTTGCACTAACTGTTACAAGCAGCATTGGCCGTCAGGCAGGTAGCTAACATTAAACATTTTTGCTAGCCTACCTGCTGCGAAATTACACTAATTGTACAAGACAAGTAGAGCTATTTTATCCAGTGTAATGTATCACTTACCACTATCTTGTTTTTTCTTATTCTCCTCTTCCTTTCTCTTCTTTCTTTTCTGGCTTCCTGATGCATGATTACGCTTCATGTGATGACTGCCGAGGTTTTGTATTTTGCTGGCAGCAGAGGTCATGAACCTGGCTGGCAAGCTGCTGTCAGCGACTACTGAGAGAGGCCCGCTTGAGGGGTATCCCGATAACAGTGTCATTGCACTTTACTGCATTGACTATCAAAGGGGCGCTCACACAGTTTGTCGTTGCATTGTATTCATAACCAGTCTTGGTTGTCTTGGGGCCCCAGGCCAGCTCGGGGCCCCAAGCAATTGCTTGGTTTGCTTGCCTTCTCGCAAGGGGCCTGGAGCTGGGGCAGACAGGGCTGACAAAAAAAAAACACCAACAGAATACATGCAATGACCAGACAAAGAGTGGAGGAAACACACACACTAAATACACAAACACTGATTACCAGACGAGGAACAGGTGGGGAGAAAGAGGCGGGAGGAGGCCAGGTGAGATAACGAGGGGGAGGAGCACAGAGGAGCAGACCAGGAGGGAACAAGGCTGACAGACAGAGGGAGACGGAGGGCAGACCACAGGACACTTAAAGGACCGGGGACACAAGAGGGCAGGGACATCAAAAATACAACACCAGACAGCAATCGTGACAAACACTAATTATAGTGAAGGTATTGCGCTTGCTTGTGATTTACTGAGCCAAATGATCACTTTCTACATAATGATGTTTTACACAACGACCCAACCTTTCTGGAAATGTTCACAAAAAAGTCCTCATTGCAAATATCATGTTGAGAAATATTTACTTTATATCAAATAGTCATTAGTTGTAACAAATGTTACACTATAATCTAGATATCTATTTTTATCAACATTTATTTACATGACTATTTTTCAAGAAATGCATTGTATTTTACAATAAAAGCAATTCAGATGTTGAACCTACGTCAGAAATCTGTGGGGTTCTGCCTAGATGGCAAGATTTTAAGCTGTTCTTGCACATTCACAGATATCCAAAAAAAGTCAGACATTCAGATACTGAACCTGTTTTGAACATCAATAAACATCCAAGAGGGACCCCAGCCAGACATTCAAATATAAAACATGTGCAGGCTGTTCACGGACATCCATAACAAGTGGACGTTCAGATATTAAACCTGTTCTGAATGTCCACCAGATATACAAAAGTGGGTCTGGACAGACATGATCTAAACAACCTGACATCACATGTTGGCTTGGAATCTACTTAGATATTTTGTTTGTCACCCTGTTAAAATACATTAAAATATGCAAAAGGGTCTCTTGGATGAATGACTTGTGTAGAGTGAGTCAAATCCAGTTCCTCCCTGTGGAGGAGGAGTCAATGCAAAACTCAGATGTCTTCCTCCTCTACTTATCTGACTGCAGAGAGGATGACAGAGAACAGTGGACACACAGTTTAACATGATGGACTATAGGACAGGACTGCTGCTGTTAACTGTCTGCTGGGCAGGTAAGGAGCTACATTTATCCTAAGTGTACATAACTTGTGCTGACAATACCTTACATTCGTTTTATTTATTCATTGATTTGTTCTTTGTTTTAACAGGTGTTGATGGTCAGACTCTGACAGAATCTGAACCAGTGGTCAAAAGGCCTGGAGAATCTCACAGATTGACCTGTACAGCCTCTTTTTCAATTAGTGGCAACTGGATGGCCTGGGTCAGACAGGCTCCTGGAAAAGGACTGGAGTGGCTTGCTTATGTATATATCAGCAGTGGTGGCAGTAGCAGCATCTACTACTCTGAGTCAGTCAAAGGCCAGTTTACCATCTCCAGAGACAACAGCAGACAGCAGGTGTATCTGCAGATGAACAGTCTGAAGACTGAAGATTCTGCTGTTTATTATTGTGCTCGAGAGCCACAGTGACACAGTTGGTTGAGCAGCTGTACAAAAACCTACAGAACTCATCTTTACTGGGCTGAAGGAGCCAAAATATGACATATTTTATATCATACATTATTATGCTGTAATTTTAAATCTATTCCTGAGAAATATTGACAGTAAACATTAAATGAAACAAAACACAACAAAGGTTACTTGTTGATAAAAGACACAAATACAGCACAACAATGTGGTCACTGAAATAAAATTACTACAAATGTAAACATTTCTAAAAATTAAGAGACAATGGTGTTTCTGAATCTTATGGAATCTAAATGAGACAATAATATAAATGCAGCCACTTTCATTCAGATATATTCAGATGTATGTCATTAACATCAACCATGTTCTCTGTAGCTGTGCTAAGCAAGAATTTTACATAAAACCATTGAGCCGTGCTTCACAAATGACTGAATAAATAGATTCACAAGTAAATAAAATAGTAGGCAGGAAAATGCATACATGTGTGGTTCTGTCTCTGGATGTGTTTGTCATCATTAATCAAAGAAAAATAAATTAACGTCACAATGAAATGAAACTAACAGAGTGTTTGCACATGAGCCACTCCCTCCTCATGATGTCCTGATGCAAATCTTCAGTGTGTGCAGTGTACTTCTGTCGTGCTGACTGCTCTTGTACTTTGTGTGGAGCATCAGAGGTCACATCTCCAGCCTCAGGATGATGAACACACTCACTCTTCTGCTGGTTGCTCTCTCTCTGCCCTGTGAGTTCTCCTGCTTCTTGCTGTTTTATCTTTTATTACACAACATGGACTGATGGTCAGTCAGTGATAGCAGAAAACTTCCAAGATGACTGTCTAACTTTCTTCTGTGGCTCCTCTCTTCTTTCATCTCATCAGGTTGTACAGGTCAGAGTATGGAGTCCATTCCTTCCAGTTCAGTAGTGAAAAAGCCTGGAGAGACTCTCAGTCTGTCCTGCAGGGGATCTGGCTTCACATTCAGCTGCTGCAGTATGCACTGGATCAGACAACCTGCAGGAAAAGGACTGGAATGGATCAGTCAAATTTACAGCGATGCAAGTAGAACATTTTATGCTAGCAGTTTGCAGGAGCGAATAGAAGTCACAAGAGATAACAGCAACAGCATGGTGTATCTGAGACTGTCCAACTTGAAGCCAGAGGACTCTGCTGTGTATTACTGTGCCAAACACACACACTGGTTAAAGGAAGCAGAGAAGCTTTCCAAAAACTCCACAGAACATTTGTTTCCAAAGACCTGCAGGTGGCAGCAGAACATATGAAGTCAGATGACACTAAGGAAGGAGAGTATGACAGTGACTCTAAACACTCACACATGCATACATGCATCATATGAAAACAACAGCTGATGTTGTGGTTTGTGCCTTCCTGTTTCTCAGTGTTTTATCTAACATGTGTTTTTCTCCAACAATAATGTTTTATGTTGTTCCCATTATTAATGTTTAACAGCAGGTGATGAGAATGTATTTGAACATTTACATGATATATCCAGTATATGGATGGACCAACAAATACATACATCTTACTGGTCTGTGAATAAACATAATTATCAAATCACTTCAGACACTTTTTATTCTTAAAAAACATCTCAATGAAAATCTTAAAGTGTGAAACATAATATGATGATGTCATTGTTGTTTTGTCCAGAGGTGTGTGAGATGTGGTGTGTTTCTCTGTGAGGAGGAGTCGATGCAAAACTCTGATCTCTTCATCTCTACATATGTGTTGCAGAGTGAAGGACAGAGACTGAATCACTGACAGACACACTGTAAACTGGACAGAGACAACTGGCTTTTACAATGATCACACCTGATTATTTGGTTGTTTTTCTCATCCTGTCTTTTAACTGGGCAGGTAAGAACAATGATTGTTTTTTTGACAAACCTGCTGCTACAAAGACAACATGGCTGCATTACAGTAACTAACGAGCTGTTTAACTGTCTGTAGGTACTGAGGGTCAAACACTGACTGAGTACCGACAGGTCAGAATCCCACAGACTGACCTGCACATATTCAGAGTTTGGTGGAAATATCTATGCTGTTTGGATCAGACAGGCTCCTGGAAAGAACTGGAGTGGATCGCTGATATCAGTAGTCCTAGTGGTAGCGACCAATACTACTCTGAGACAGTCAAAGGCCGGTTTACCATCTCCAGAGACGACAGCAGACAGCAGGTGTATCTGCAGATGAACAGACTGAAGACTGAAGATTCTGCTGTTTATTATTGTGCTCGAGAGCCACAGTGACACAGGAAGGAGCAACGCTGTACAAAAACTCAACATGTCTAAACTTTACTTTCTGCATTTCACAATTACAGAAATAAACCACAGTTTATCAACACAATCAGAGAATCATCAACTCAATACAACTGCGTGATTCAGAAAAAAACTATCATAGGATACTTCTGGTGTTTTTACATATGTACTTAAATATTTTCTTCATGTCAATGTGTTTCCATCTGACTTGTTAAAGTTTTGTAAAGAAAAAAAAAACAGATCTAAAAAAATCATCACAATCATATGAACATTGTCTGAGATGTGTCAAATATAATGATTATAACACAAGTTCAAGCTGTGACTCCTTGTAACAGGACAGTTGATGCTCCTTTTATATCCTGTCAGTGTCCTTCTCTATGCAAAGTGAACTTCCTCACAGTCTGCTATAAAGACTTGATATCATGCTGTCAGCTGCAGCTCTGCTGCTGCTGCTGCTGGCTGCTGGATCCTGTGAGTCTCACTGAGGCAGAGACACTGACAGTATGATCACAGCACACTGACTGTTCACTCTTATTACACTCATTCAATATTCAACATGTTTCCTCCACAGGTGTGAAGTGTGAACAGTTGACACAGCCAGCCTCTGTGACTGTGCAGCCAGGTCAACGTCTGACCATCACCTGTCAGGTCTCTTATTCTGTTAGCAGCTATCGCACACACTGGATCAGACAGCCTGCAGGGAAAGGACTGGAGTGGATTGGAAGTGCATATGTTGGATACAACACATACTACAAAGATTCCCTGAAGGACAAGTTCAGTATCGATTTAGACTCTTCCAGCAACACAGTGACTCTAAATGGACAGAATGTGCAGTCTGAAGACACTGCTGTGTATTACTGTGCCAGACAGCCACAAAAACACAAACCATCAGCAGACCTGAACAAAAACCCCTCAGTGCCTGAACACTTGTAAGATGAATCCACCAGAGGAGGAGCCCTCAGACCACTGATGGTTTCAACACCTGCTCGCTGTTACAGTTAACAGAGGAAGAGACACATTAAACAAAGCAAAAGAGACATTAACTGTTTTGTAAAGATATTCAATGATGATAATATTGAATGGAGACATTTTGACTCACAATATGTAAGTGAAATAATGACAACATTATTTCAGCTCATTTCAAAAACATTTTATCTAAACAAACATGAAAATTATATAAGTTTATATAAGTAACATCTGTTGTCATTTCGTGATGATCTGATTCAAATATTATTACAAATACTCAATTTATTGGTATTGGAAAATTGACCAGCCCGTTAAATTCTCATCATGAACATTCTTTGTAATGAGGGGCAACAAACTTAAATGATGAGTTTGTCAAATAGTTGCACAAAAACTGCTAAACATGAACAAGTTTCTGTTGAATGAATCAAACATGTTCAGTAAATATTCATTTAGCAGTTTCACTAAACAGTAACTGAGATCCAAGTGAAATCCAGGTCGACAATTTAGTTTCTGTGACACTATTTTCACAGAAAGTAAAACTTGTTAGACTCTTGGACATTCACTCTCAATTTTTGATAAATATTTGCAGTCCAGCTGTGTCCTCTCTGTGAGGAGGAGTCAATGCAAAACTCAGATGTCTTCCTCCTCTACTTATCTGACTGCAGAGAGGATGACAGAGAACAGTGGACACACAGTTTAACATGATGGACTATAGGACAGGACTGCTGCTGTTAACTGTCTGCTGGGCAGGTGAACACCTACACTGATCTAAGGTTGTATTTGTCATAGCAATTGTATAGCAACTGACTACTGTATATTTATTTGTGTCTCAACAGGTGTTGATTGTCAGACTCTGACAGAATCTGAACCAGTGGTTAAAAGGCCTGGAGAATCTCACAGATTGACCTGTACAGCCTCTGGATTCACATTCAGCAGCTACAGGATGAACTGGATCAGACAGGCTCCTGGAAAAGGACTGGAGTGGATCGCTTATATAAGCACAGCTAGTACTCCTATCTATTACTCCGAGTCAGTCAAGGGTAGATTCACCATCTCCAGAGATGACTCCAGCAGTAAACTCTACCTACAGATGAACAGTCTGAAGACTGAGGACACAGCAGTCTATTACTGTGCCAGAGAGACACAGTAAGAGACGATAACAGGAGAGTCATACAAAAACTACGTCCTCTTCTAACTGAGTTGTGCTGCACAAAGTCACAGAGCATTAGACCAGAGACTTTTTAAAGGTTCAGACAGTCAGAGATGAGCTTTGGAGAATCTAGACTCTCTTGATAATAATGAGTTATGAGACGCTGCTGAAGTGTTAGACACACACATTTTCTGGTGCCTTCCTGCCAGGTGACAGTCTGTCTGTGCTGCATAAGGCTAATGTGTTGACAGATCTGTGTTTTGAGTACATTTGAATCACTACCATTATTGCATCTGTTTCATATTGACTTTTATCCTTCATTCCTTGTTTGTAAGTACAAGATGGCCTCTATGTCTGAGCCAGAGAGCTCTAAGACTCACAAGACGAAGTTTTCTACAAAAATTAAAAACTAAAACATAAAGAAAATGAGTACAAATTTTGCTGTTAAAATTTCTAACTGCCCTGTTTACTAGAAGTTCCAACACAGAGCTGACAGACCAGCACAGATGTAGAGACACTCTGTTAAAGGTAAAAGCCATGCATCCAGAATTTTACTTGAGAAAAAGTATTTAACATGTTTTAACATGAAGTACTCACACTCTACTCTCGCCCTCATGCTTATGTCAAAGAAAAATAATTTTTCATCCGCAGGATTCAGACGTGTCTCTTACCTTTGAGCTCTGATAAAATCAAATAGACCTCGGTTTCTCAGCAATTTTCATCAGAAAGGAGGCATAATAAATAATCGATTTGATGATCATGTTTTCTCACTTGCTGCTGCTCATTGGTAGTAACCCACAGAAAAACATTAATCTTATGAAGAAAGTCAATAACGAATTGTGAAAGTGTATGCTGGTGCCCAGCTTAACAGCACCAGTATAGCATCAGCATACCAGCATAGACCAGCATGATTTCCATAATCCATATATTTATATCAAATAGTCATTAGTTGTAACTTCTGTTACACGATACTTTAGATATCTATTTTCATTAACAGGTATTTAAATGTCTATTTGTCAAGAAATGTGTTGTATTTTACAATAAAGGAAATTCAGATGTTGAACCTACATCACATCTGTGGGGTTCTGCCAAAATGTGATAAGATTTTACGCTCTTCTTGCACTTGCACTTCTAGCGAGTCAAATCCAGTTCCTCCCTGTGAGGAGGAGTCAATGCAAAACTCAGAATTCTTCCTCCTCTACTTATCTGACTGCAGAGAGGATGACAGAGAACAGTGGACACACAGTTTAACATGATGGACTATAGGACAGGACTGCTGCTGTTAACTGTCTGCTGGGCAGGTGAACATCTACACTGATCTTAATTTTAGATTACTTTTATTTATGCTGCCAAGCCAATGACAGCACATTTATTTTGTCTCAACAGGTGTTGATGGTCAGACTCTGACAGAAACTGAACCAGTGGTTAAAAGGCCTGGAGAATCTCACAGATTGACCTGTACAGCCTCTGGATTCACATTCAGCAGCTACGCTATGAACTGGGTCAGACAGGCTCCTGGAAAAGGACTGGAGTGGATCGCATATATCAACTATGACAGTAGCTACATCTACTGTTCTGAGTCAGTCAAAGGCCGGTTTACCATCTCCAGAGACAACAGCAGACAGCAGGTGTATCTGCAGATGAACAGTCTGAAGACTGAAGATTCTGCTGTTTATTATTGTGCTCGAATGACACAGTGACACAGGAAGGAACAGTGTACAAAAACTCAACATGTCAAAACTGTTTTATCCTGACAAGTTTAATTGCAGCTGTTGTGTTCTTCAACATGTAGTTTAGGACGATTGAGAGCATAAAAATAATTTTGAACATTCCATGAATGTAGATTTCTTTTGTTTTAAATAAATTCAGATGTATTCAATAAAAAAACAAGATGTTAAGTGAGGAATACAAATTTGAAATTTAAATTAATGTTTGAAATAATGAACACATTTTCTTACATATGTGACAAAATAAACATTATAACAACTTCAAGCTATGCCTGACAGCAGAGTGTGTCCTCCTTTTATATCCTGTCAGTGTCCTTCTCTATGCAAAGTGAACTTCCTCACAGTCTGCTATAAAGACTTGATATCATGCTGTCAGCTGCAGCAGAAGAAGAGAAGCTCCCATCAGATCACCTTCAATACCAACCATGTTCGCTGTAGCTCTGCTGCTGCTGCTGGCTGCTGGATCCTGTGAGGACCTTTCAGTGGATTCACACTAATAAACACATTAGAAACACTGAATAGTCAGATGGATGATGGAGATAATGTTGATTTGTGTTTCCACAGGTGTGAACAGTATTGATCTCATCCAGCCAGACTCAAAGGTTGTGCAGCCTGGACAGTCTTTGACCATCACCTGTCAGGTCTCTGGTTATTCTTTGACTGATAACAGCTATGCAACAGGTTGGATCAGACAGTGTGAAGGAAAACCAATGGACTGGATTTCTCATCAGTGGGGTGGTGGCAACTTTTATCAAAATAATGCTCTGAAGAACAAGTTCAGCTACAGCAGAGACACTTCTGCTAGAACAGTGACTCTAACAGGACAGAATCTGCAGCCTGAGGACACAGCTATTTATTACTGTGTACGTCGGCCCACAGTGATACAAACCACCAACAGACCTGCACAAATACCCAGAGACCATGTGACTCAGCCACACACATGTTGTAAATGCTATAAATAACATAGACAGTGCTGTCTGATGAGTTGCTAAAAAAATATCTCTATGTAATTCACTGAATCAAAGAGAAATTTTCTGTGACAGGTAGACAGAAGAAGAGTTGAGAAATGTAATGGTACATCTAAATTGATTTCCTCTGCAGTCAACAATACAGAAGAGACTAAGAGAAACTTAAATGTCCCTCAATCGAAGATGCATGTGAAATGTTTTATTAATCTATTTCTATGTATTGCAATGCCTAGAAACACCCAGAAAACATTTTGTAACTTAACTTCAACTTTAACAGTAGCTAGATTTCTTCGAAAAATACACAAATAGGATGCAATAGGATATGCAGGTCGTAAAGAAAACGATTTCTTTACTTCTTTTTTCTTTTGTCACATCAGAAATTCATCTTGTTTTTCTGGCAGTCGACAGATAAAGATATTGAAACATTATGCTACACAAAGTAAAAAAACAAAACAAATACTAACATGCTCTGTAGAGGAGTGACTCCTGTAGAGTGAATATTCATTCTTAAGCAAACATCAGGGATTAAGTCCCTCAGTCTATGTTCGAGAAGCACATTTGAAATAGTAAAAGTTTCTATATTTTATATTTAGAAACGAGGAGAGGGTCTTTGTTGATGTTTGAGAGACATTAAATCATTGTGATTTACATGAAGTCTGTTTCATGTGGATTCATTCATGGCCTACCCGGACCAGAAGTTGAAACAGACTAACAAATAGGACCATGTATAGTAGGATATGACAGAACAACACTAAGGAAAAGTTCCTGCCTGTCCACTGAAAAAAAGACACACACCCCGACAGGAGGAGTCAATGCAAAACTCAGATGTCTTCCTCCTCTACTTATCTGACTGCAGAGAGGATGACAGAGAACAGTGGACACACAGTTTAACATGATGGACTATAGGACAGGACTGCTGCTGTTAACTGTCTGCTGGGCAGGTGAACATCTACACTGATATTAATTTTAAATAAGTTTTATTTGTGCTGCCAAGCCAATGACATTTTTTTTTGTCTCAACAGGTGTTGATGGTCAGACTCTGACAGAATCTGAACCAGTGGTTAAAAGGCCTGGAGAATCTCACAGATTGACCTGTACAGCCTCTGGATTCACTTTCAACAGCTACTATATGCACTGGATCAGACAGGCTCCTGGAAAAGGCCTAGAATGGCTTGCTCGGATCTATGCTGGCAGTGGCAGCACTGACTACTCTGAGTCAGTCAAAGGCCGGTTTACCATCTCCAGAGACAACAGCAGACAGCAGGTGTATCTGCAGATGAACAGTCTGAAGACTGAAGATTCTGCTGTTTATTATTGTGCTCGACAGCCACAGTGACTGGAGTTGTTGAGCAGCTGAACAAAAACCTACAGAACTCATCTTTACTGGGCTAAAAAAGCTAAAGCATGAAGTATTTAACATCATAAATAATTACATTATCATTTAAAATCTATTCCTGAAAAATATTGGTAATAAACATTAAATGAAATAAAACACAATAAGAATATATTTTGATAAAAGGCCCAAAGACAGCACAACAATGTGGTCACTGGAATAAAACTACTACAAAATTTATAGACAATAATGTCTCAAAACTTTGTGGAATCTAAATGAGTCATTAATATAAAGGTGAAAAATAATGTTCCAGTTTCTTTTATAAAATCACTAGACTGACTCTCAACACTCAGATGTAGTTTTTGCATTTTGTCTCACAGGTTTCAGTTCCTGAGCAGCTGTTTTCCCCTCGAGGCTCCAAGTTTCTCTGTATGTCTTCAAACATCTGCTGACACTGAAATGGTTAAAAATCTTTCATGCCAACCAGCAGCATCAGACAGAAGTTTTCATTCTGTTTACATGATGCTGTCTGCTGTCACTTTGCTGCAAATACAGGAAGAACACTAAGTGACTAAATGCTGCAATAACAACAAGCTGTTGTTACATTTGAAGTTAATCTTAAATGTGATGTAGGAGGTGCTGACAGTAAATACATTCTCTCAGGAAAACAGCTCACATCATATTTAAAGTGTTTTAATGATTTAAAACATGCTGAACACACTGTAAACATGGCTTATAGAAAGCAACATTATTGGTGGTTTCTCCTTTTGTTTCCATGACACATCATCATTAATATTGTAATGCTGAATTTAAACAATAAGTTTTCCATTATTTATGGTTCATGTAATATTCACAGTAAGAATAGTTGTGATAATCATTTACAGTCATTTCATGTATGTATGTGTGTCTGTTCTGTCTGTCTCTGGATGTGTTTTTGTCATTATTAATCAAAGAAAAGTAACGTCACAATTAAATGAATCTAACAGATTTGTGGTATCAAATTATTTCAATTGGTTATTTTAATCCTCTTGACAGGTGTTGATGGTCAGACTCTGACAGAATCTGAACCAGTGGTTAAAAGGCCTGGAGAATCTCACAGATTGACCTGTACAGCCTCTGGATTCACATTTAGCAGCTACAGCATGCACTGGATCAGACAAGCTCCTGGAAAAGGACTGGAGTGGATTTCTGCTATCAGCAGTGGCAGCAGCACTTACTACTCTGAGTCAGTCAAAGGCCAGTTTACCATCTCCAGAGACAACAGCAGACAGCAGGTGTATCTGCAGATGAACAGTCTGAAGACTGGAGATTCTGCTGTTTATTATTGTGCTCGAGAGACACAGTGACTGGAGTTGGTTGAGCAGCTGCACAAAATCCTACATCACTAATCATATCACCATAATCTCACATGATTAATGTCATTACTTCAAGCAGTCCAAAAACAAAACATATTATTGTGTGTTGAGAGCAACTAATGTTTGATTCCAGAATATTGTAAATATTGCTAAACATAAATATTATTAAAACACGTCTCATGAAAACTGTGGACTGAGAGAACAAATATAGGTTCATCCTGTTTGTCAGCTGTACACTTTGCAACATCTGTTTACTCTTCTTAAATGTGAAAGAAAAGATCCCTTTCACACTCATTATTTGGGAAATGAGCAAGAAAACATTCTTCTGTTGCAGTTAATTTACTGTATATCATCATCAGGTTTCAGTTCCTGAGTTGTGTATTTTCTTTTGAGGCTCCAAGTTTCTCATCATGTAGCTTCAAACAACAGGAAAAAAGTAGGATTTCATTATAGCATTCATATAGATTATGGTCTTAACCTCATTCCTATTTGCAAGAACAGAAAATAAAGAAATATTTAATTTGTTAAATCAATGATGAATATGCATATGAATGTGAATAGAATTATAACCAGATTAATACATATTCTGTCCGTCATGCAGGTAATATTACTTATTTTGATGATTTGTTAACTTCAAAAAGAAAAAAAAAACATTTCACATGAGGATAAATGAGAAAGAAATGTTCTGTTTAGGATGTGATATTGAACCCAACAATCAGCTCCATTAAAACACGAACATGAAATACATGATACAATAAATACTAAACTAGCAGAGTGTGTGTACATGAGCCACTCCCTCCTCATGATGTCCTGAGGCAAATCTTCAGTGTGTGCAGTGTACTTCTGTCCTGCTGACTGCTCTTGTACTTTGTGTGGAGCATCAGAGGTCACATCTCCAGCCTCAGGATGATGAACACACTCACTCTTCTGCTGGTTGCTCTCTCTCTGCCCTGTGAGTTCTCCTGCTTCTTGCTGTTTTATCTTTTATCACACAATATGGACTGATGGTCAGTCAGTGATAGCAGAAAACTTCCCAGATGACTGTCTCACTTTCTTCTG
>CAEMYA010000458.1:0-14485 GCA_903131615.1 Diplodus sargus
CTCGTCTGTTTCCATCAGTGTAGAGGATGTTTGGATGAGATTTATCTGATCCGACTCTGAACCAGAACACACTGTGATCTCCTGGACATCTTTTAGTCTCAGAGTCAGAGAGGACTGAACACTGGAGAGTCTTCAAGTCTCCTGGACGGACTGGATCAGAGGCTGTCGGCTGCTGAACAACAGCGTAGCTCGATTTCCTCTGAGTGTTTCCTGTGTGATGTTTCAGTTAAAGAACATTAACACAATGAAGCCGAAAGTGGTTAAAGTGACTCCAAAACATTGCAAAAAATAGATCACATATTTACCATTTAAAGACAAATAGGTTCCACTCCAAAGATTCTTTTTCCACTCTATGACTGAACAGTGATACATTCCCTCGTCTTCTTCAAGTGTGCTATAAATGGTCAGTTTACCAATACTCTGTTCAACTTTCAGTTCCAATCTAGATCCAAAAAACTCTGGTTCGAACACAGGGTTTAAATTATTCTTAATTGCCACAATTAATTTCAGATCATCTCCGACACTCTGCTTGTACCAGTAAATATCACTGCCCAACTTATCTAAAGGCAGAACACATGTGAAGGTCACAGGTTCACCAAGTTGAATTGTGGTTACTGGAACCAGAGCATCTAAAAAAAATAAAAATGTACAATAGATTAAACAGTAAATGATCATTAGAGTGTAATGTTAAAAAAATAAATAAGATAAAAGATAATCACAGTAACCACCATACTCTACATCTAGTTTGCATTAAGATATTTAAATGAGAAAATATAATGGTCATGATTCAACAGCACTTACATCCTTGATGAAGAAGAAGCAGTGTAACGCAGAACACGATCATCTTCACACACTGACTTTATGAGGAAGCGTGTTTGTATTTAAGAGTGTGAAGGTGGTGACGTGGTCATGACGCTCAGACAATCTCATGCTTCTGATTGGTTATCACAGAATATACATACAAAGTGCATTTCCTGCCACATGGTTGTTGTCCTGCTCTATGTGAAACATGTTACCTCATTCTCTCATGCACTCACTATTTGATGTTAATAGATTTTTTCCACTGCATCATGCTGTGGTTGTCCCCTTGTTGCTACAAACAGGCTGGAAATCGTCCAGTGGTCACTGGTTTCATACTCACAAATGTTGAAATGCAGTTTCAAACTGCACTCACTGACTTGGCAGCATTCTCTCCTGTAACTCCACTTTCATCACTTCCACCTCTTGATATGAAAGTCAGGTCATTTTGTAAGAATGTAATATTAAATTGAGATGACATGTTTTCTTTCAGAAATGTCAATTTGGTGTGAATGTATCTTTGGTTAGCAGAAACATTAACTGTCAACTTTTTGCAACTTTGTGTTCTCTATGCTTGACTCAAACTGTTCAGTAGCTCTGGTAATGTCTGTACAGAAGGTTATAAGCTGTAGTTTTCGGCCCTCATTTATCAAACGAACATACGGCAGAAAACTGTGCGTACGACCATTTCCACGCAAACTTCGGCATTTATCAATTTGGAAATGAGTGGAAGCTACGATCAGATCTCACGTCAGGTCTGAGCTCGTGTACGCAAATCTGAGTGTGTGGATTTGCGGTGCAGCACAGCGAAATCTGGCTGAGACTGAAAACAATTATTTACCTCAGCTGTCATTAAGCATAAGCAGTCACATATTTAGAACATATCAAAACTGATTATTTTTTACGTTTTTACTGATACCACTTTTTTGTAAAATAAAATACATAAATAGCCTAACATGACAACTAATTAACGGAATACCTAATAACCCCGCTGGCAAACCTGCTGCAGAGCAGGAATGCAGATTCAATAGTGCGCACACACGCACACGGGTCACAGTGGAGCTGCTTCAGGGTGCTGAAGGGCAGGTGGCTCCGTCTCGGACCAGCAGGGGGAATTCTTCTGTATACCCCAGAGGAAGTGAGCCATATTATTTTGGCCTGTTCAGTTCTGCACAACACTGCATTCGTGAATGAAGCCTCGGTAAAGTTTCTCTTCTTGCCAGTGTTTCTTCTCTCTGTGTCTGACCTCAGTGGGCGAGGCCTCCGAACCAGAAATATTTAAGGGCGTAACATGTTAATGACGATCGAATTCAGCTGCTGCATTTATCAAGACTTGATCATTCGTAAGCTGGAATTGGTCAGATACAAATGTTTCATAAATCACACGTGTGTCCTGTCGTAAGACCAATTCTGTGCACAGATCTGCACCCGTTTTTACGCAAGATTAATAAATGGGGGCCATCGACTCTTCAGCCTTTCTCTCGGTCCTCTGCTGCTCCTGTCAGGGTCACTCATCCTCAGGAGCTGCACTTCAGAGTCTCTCTGTGCTCGACCTGAAGAGCAGACAGACGCCACCTGGCCTGTCTCTACCTAACAAGCCCAAACATACTGCAGCTGCAACAGCTGTCCTCGTGGTGTCTTTACCTGTAGGGCAACTACGACTCACAGTACACTGCAGCAGCTCTGCCGCTGGCTGTTTGTTTTAAACAACTGCAAGGAAAACACAAGCACAATCCATTATCACCAGACAGCAACTGAACATGCAGTTAGGAAACAACATGTTAGATAGCTAATTCTTGTCTCTTTTGTCTTCTGTTTATACCAATAAATGTATCCAGGCCCACTGAGCTCCATCCCTGTCTCTGGTTGTACAGCAGACTACCAGGTTTCTCAACTTGGTCTCCATCCCTTTTGACCAGTAAACTACAAGGTCCACGAAAAATCTTTTTCAGAGTTATTGACACGTTATTATTTTTTTTAGCTGTGTGTTCAATGACTGTCAGGTGTTAATTACTTGTGTTTTGTTTTATTTGTGTGGGTCATTTGGACCAAACAGCCAGTTGTGGATCGTGTGAGCCATAGTTGCTCTGGTAAACACACCACAACAACTTGCTTTCACAGCTGCAGTGTCTCTGGGCATGTTAGGTAAAGCAGACAGGCCGGGCAGTGGAGCAGCGGCACCTGTCAACTCCACCTAGCAAGTTTAGATACTATCTGAGGAGCAGATGAAAGAGAATGAAAAATCCACACAGGAGCAGCAGAAGACAGAGAGAGAAGCTGAAGAGGTCTGTGTGTTTACCTGTAAAACTACAGTTTATAAACAACCTAAAGCAGACATTACCAGAGGTACTGCTGATGAAGGGTCTCGATCCTCCAGGTCCTGGTCAATCTAAGTGCTGTATCGTAGGCAACTGAACTTGTTTCAGTTTCTTGAAGACGTTTCACCTCTCATCCAAGAGGCTCCTTCAGTTCGAACTAACTTGAAGGGAGCTGCAGGCTTTTAAACTCTGTGTGGGAGTGTCCTTACAGAGTCGTTAAGAACACGTGTGAGCTCTGAGTTTCAGAATTGTTACAGCCACTTGTTGATCATTTACCCAACCAGCCTTCATGTTGGTTGCTATGGCTAGGTGAGCTATGGTGTGAATCAGTGGTGAGGCTAGCCCTCTCCCAAAACTTGCCTTTGCCCATCCTATCGTTTAGTCCACAAATCGTATATCCTGGGCTCCAGACTGCGACCAAGTGAATCTGGGAGTTTGAATGACAGCTGGCAGGCCAATATGTGTGAGATGGGCAGGGAATGGCACTGTAAGTGGCTAATGTGTGGAGGGGAAGGGTCCGAAAGTTTTTCCAAGCGCAGAAGGAGAAGGTTTCACTTTAAGCAAACAATGGCGAAACGAACTCCCTGATTCTACCAGATACATGTCCGCTGCCTGGCGGAGTTGAGCTGGTTTTTCACTTTAGATAATGTCTTACATTCCACCAGGTCCGCTGTGCTGCGTATCTGCTCCGGACGGCTGAAGCCATCCGGAGCAGATACGCAGGACTCCGGCGGATGCTGGAGCAGGACGCAGCAAATCAGCTGAATTTAGCACCGAGCAGACAGGAAGTCACGCACAGGAACATCCGGTTACTTTTCAAAATAAAATACTCCGTGTTGACACCAGCACACAAATCTAGAAAAAGAGACAAACACAAGCTAAGTAATCCTTAAGTCGGGAACACTTCGTGTTGTTATTGTTTTTATAACACACACCTATAACTGCGGCACTGCAAAACCGCATCAGAGCACTATATTATAGACAGACAGCTGTGGTCAATTGAGCCTTCTACTCTGTTTACATTAACTAGTTTTTGGAGAAAAGTTGATCATTGTTCATCCATAATCATTAATGTTATACATCATAGGTTTAGGAAGATTTTAGACTCTCATCTGATGAAATGGCTGATTTAGTGGGGGGATTGTATGTCAGTGGAACTTATACATAGATCATGGTTGGATAATCAATGATTCTTGTTATATATGTTTTTGTGAAAAAACTGTCAGCTGCTTCCTGGGGGCTGAGCCCCCCCAAAGGTCAGATCCTAGAATCGCCCCTGGTGTGAATGGCTATTGAGCTGTCTAGGGAGGGAACTCAGTACAGCATTGAAGGTGGGTCCTAATGTCTTAGGCCACCTCCTCTGTTCAAGAGCCCTGAAGTGGTACTGTGTGAGTTAACAGTTTAAGTCAAGCACAGAGACTTTAACCAAATATGCCAACCAATCAGAAGCAGAGTAGGGTAGGTCTTGCAAGAACATGAGTGGGATCCATTATAGTGTGTGTGTGTGTGTGTGTGTGTGTGTGTGTGTGTGTGTGTGTGTGTGTGTGTGTGTGTGTGTGTGTGTATGTGTGTGTGCGACATGTAAATCTACCTGGGTACAAGGTAGCAGTTGGAACGTGGTATAGAGCTTCATTGATTTGTGAACTAGATTTGATAATGAAGCACATGATATTGTTAGCTAAATATGTTTTTTGCAAAAACCACCGATAAGTTAATACTGAAAGTTCCTGCATGTTGCTGCTTCACATTTGTTTTTGTTGTGTGGTTTTATATATATTGTGTTTATTGTATAATATTATGTATATTTATTCCCTCTTTATGTTTTCATGCACTGTGTTTTCTTGCTGAGCCACATTAGAGAAATAGTTACACAAAGTTGAATTTTCATAGGGCACTTTGGAAGCTACCTCCTTAGTTTGACCAATCACACTGCTGAAGCCTTTCTTTAAATCCATTGTTCCACTAAAGCTAGTGTTATTGTAACAATATCCATTGCAACTAGTAATGCCTGAGACGGCCAGTTGTTTTGTCTTTCCATTTCAATTATGGCACAGTGCTCAATTTCTGTTTTCATGTGGATTTAAGTTTTGCTACCTGTGATCTGTGGCTGCATTTGCTACGTTTGGTCTGACGTTATGTTTTCTGCTGTAACCAGGCCTGCTGAACATCAACATTTAACACTCACAAAGATTTTGATCAATTTATTTAAATACTCAGATTTCAAATACAGACAATACATTACAATGAAAGCAGGAATGAAATTGTCTGAAAGTTATGTGAGAAAAAAGTTATAGACTTCAATAGCTCCGTTAAAGTTTGTGAGTATTATTTCTTGACTTAAGTCAGCGAGGGCAAGTAAATGCAAACACATAATATAATGCAATGATCGATATACAAGCATGGAATATAAAGAGCATGTGCTGCAGGATGGTTGTGGCTTTTATCATGAAACACCTCATTCTCATTATAGTTTGAAGGGAAGCCACAACATTATTTATTTACCCTGTCAATCAGCCAGTACTGTAAACCAACGATTCACATGATTTCATGGACACATTTTCACATTCAGCATCTAACTTGAGAATACACACTTTCATCAGTCTTCAACTCTTTCTTCTTACGTCCTCTTGTAGCTTTCCGTCCAGTTATGTGCAAAGCGGCATAGTTCAGATCATCTCCACCTTCCATCTGTGCAGCAGATAAATTACTTATCAACAATATAGTCATGTTTTTATACAGAGCTGCTGGGAATTATGTTAATTAAATAACAGTACTTACAATATCACGTACTGGTTGGCTCAAGTTGTCATTTCTTACTTGTGAAGGTATGCCTTCTATTCCTGCCATTCGATAAAAACAAGAACATTTTGTTCTAAATCAGATTTTTTACATGAGGATCCTGCACTGATTCAACAAATCATCTAAATTATATGAACTTTTAAAGTCATACAATCGGAGTACTAAAATTGTTGATTCTGTCAACAACACTCACCTTTACATTGTTCACATATTGATCCTGAATTTCGGTGACAGATGAAAACAATATTTCCAATCACAGAAATGACCAAGCAGATTATTGCCATCACCAGAGCAATTAATTCAGGACTCATTCTTTGCTCTAGACAACAAAGAGAGAAACTTAAAAGTCATGATGTTATACAATTGTTATGAATCCCAGTATTGAATTCAGAATCATACCGATTTCCACTTTAGCTCCATTTCCAAACAGTATCTCTCCACATGTGGCCACAGCACAGTAGTAAGTTCCAGCATCAGAGGAGCTGATGTTCTTAGAGAAGTGATGAACGCAGCTTTTCTGAGTGTCGGATCCATCTTCACATTCATCACGTCTGTTTCCATCAGTGTAGAGGATGTTTGGATGAGATTTATCTGATCCGACTCTGAACCAGAACACACTGTGATCTCCTGGACATGTTTTAGTCTCAGAGTCAGAGAGGACTGAACACTGGAGAGTCTTCAAGTCTCCTGGACGGACTGGATCAGAGGCTGTCGGCTGCTGAACAACAGCGTAGTTCGATGTCCTCTGAGTGTTTCCTGTGTGATGTTTCAGTGAAGTTAAAGAACATTAACACCATAAAGCTAAAAGTGGTTAAAGTGACTCCAAAACATTGTAGAAAACACATCACATATTTACCTTTTAATGACAAATAAGTTCCACTCCAAAAAGTGTCATTCCAGTAAAAGACTGCACAGTGATACATTCCCTCATCTTCTTCAATTGTGCTAAAAATAGTCAGTTTACTAATTTTCTTCTCAACTTTCAGATTCAATCTAGAGTCAGAAAACTCTGGTCCGTACACAGGTTCATAATTAGTCTCATTTGCCACAATTAATTTCAGATCATCTCCGACACTCTGCTTGTACCAGTGAATATCACTGCCAAACTTATCCAAAGACAGAACACATGTGAAGGTCACAGGTTCACCAAGTTGAACTGTGATCACTGGAACCAGAGCATCTAAAAGAAATTCAAATGTACAATACATAAATCAATAAATGATCATTAGAGTGTAATGTTAAAAAAATAAATAAGATAAAAGATAATCACATTAACCACCATGCTCTACATCTAGTTTGCATTAAGATACTTAAATGAGAAAATATAATCGCCATGATTCGACAGCACTTACATCCTTGATGAAGGAGAAGCAGCGTAACGCAGAACACGATCATCTTGACACACTGACTTTATGAGGAAGTGTGTTTGTATTTAAGAGTGTGAAGGTGGTGACGTGTTCAAGGGGCTCAGACCATCGAATGCTTTTGATTGGTTATCATCGAATATACATTCAAAGTGCATTTCCTGCCACATGGTTGTTGTCCTGCTCTATGTGAAACATGTTACCTCACTCTCTCATGCACTCACTATTTGATGTTAATAGATTTTTTCCACTGCATCATGCTGTGGTTGTCCCCTCACCACAACAACACTCACATAAACACATAATACACACACACAACACCAACATACTATTAGCGGACATATTAGCGAGAGATTGTTGGCTGAAGATGCTGAAGACACGCAGCTTTGTTCAGAGGGTGGAGCAGCAGTGGAGACGGCTCTATCGTCAGAGTTTCAGCGCTTGTTGCTACAAACAGGCTGGAAATCGTCTGATGGTCACTGGTTTCACACTCACAAATGTTGAAATGCAGTTTCAAACTGCGCTCACTGACTTGGTAGCTTTCTCTCCTGTAACTCGACTTTCATCACTTCCACTTCTTGATATGAAAGTCAGGTCATACTGTAAGAATGTAATATTAAGGTGATATGACATGTTTTCTTTTAGAAATGTCAATATGGTGTGAATGTGTCAGTGGTAAGCAGAACGATAACTGTCAACTTTTTGTCCTGGCAACTGGGCTGTTTCTCAATTACTATTCAACCACTTCTTTGCTGATACTCCCCTCTGATGAAAGCGTAACCTGCCTCGAGACACACTAATAGCAAAATCATTTATAGGCTTAAAGCTTTGTGGCACAGGCTCCTGATTTATAGATTGATGGTGGCTAAAAGTATATATTGCAAGACCTGCCCGACTATGTCTTTGATTGGTTGACCTTGTCAGTTCTGTTCTCTATGCTTGACTTAAACTGTTCAGTAGCTCTGGTAATGTCTGTTTTCTGCAGGTTATAAGCTGTAGTTTTTGCGGGTAAACACATCGACTCTTCAGCCTTTCTCTCGGTCCTCTGCTGCTCCTGTCAGGGTCATTCATCATCAGGAGCTGCACTTCAGAGTGTCTCTGTGCTCGACCTGAAGAGCAGACAGACGCCACCCAGCCTGTCTCTACCTAACAAGCCCAAACATAACTGCAGCTGCAACAGTGGAGTCCTTGTGGTGTCCTCACCTGTGGGGGAACTACAGCTCACAGTACACTGCAACAGCTCTGTCACTGGCTGTTTGTTTTAAACAACTGCGTGAAAAACAACGGAAATAACATGTTAGATAGCTAATTATTGCCTGTTTTGTCTTCTGTTTATAGCAGTAAATGTATCCTGGCCCACTGAGCTCCCTCCCTGACTACCAGGTCTCTCGACTTACTTGTGTTTTGTTTGATTTTGTGGGTCGTTTGGAAAACAAACAGCCAGAAGTCAATCGGCAGAGTGTGAGCCGTAGTTGCCCTGGTAAACACACCACAACAACTTGCTTTCACAGCTGCAGTGTCTCTGGACTTGTTAGGTAGAGCAGACAGGCTGGGCAGTGGAGCAGCAGCACCTGTCAACTCCACCTAACAAGCTCAGAGACTATCTGAAGACTTGTTTCAGTTACTTGAAGACGTTTCACCTCTCAACCAAGAGGCTGCTTCAGTTCTAACCAACTGGAAGGGAGCTGCAGGCTTTTAACCTCTGTGTGGGAGTGTCCTTACAGAGTAGTTATGAGCTCTGAGTTTCAGAGTTGTTAGGGCCACTTATGTGTCGTTGATCCAACTGGCCTTCATGTGGGTTGCTATGGCTAGGTGAGCCCAGGTGTGAATTTTTGTTAAGCTGTCTTGGGAGGGACCTCAGTACAGCATTGTAGGTGAGTGTTAAGTAATCTCGTAGACCACCTCCTCTGTTCAAGGACGGTCCAGTGGTATTGTGTGAGTGAACATTTTAAGTCAAGAACAGAGAACGTAGCCAAAAATGCCAAACAATCAGAGGCAGAGTAGGGCAGGTCTTGCAAGAGTGAGTATGAGTATGAGTGTGTGTGTGTGTGTGTGTGTGTGTGTGTGTGTGTGTGTGTGTGTGTGTGTGTGTGTGTGTGTGTGTGTGTGTTCTATGTGTAAATCTACCTGGGTGCAAGGTAGCAGTTATGTGTGGTTTTGAGCTTCATTGATTTGGGAAGTGGATTTAATACTGAAGCACATAATAATTGTAAGCTAAGTATGTTTTTTACAAAACCACAGATCAGTTAAAACTGAAAATTCCTCAATGTCAATATGTATTATGTATAATGCATAATATTATGTGTATTTATTCCCTCTTTTTGTTTTCATGCACTGTGTTTTCTTGCTGAGTCACATTGTATGAATAGTTACACAAAGCTGAATTTTCATAGAGCTCAAACTTTGGAAGCTACATCCTAGATAGATAGATAGATAGATAGATAGATAGATAGATAGATAGATAGATACTTTATTCATCCCCTCAGGAAAATTCTTTGTATCCCGTAGCTCACAGTACACATCATACGTACACCATAAAAAGACAGGTAATACACACAACCATAAAAAAGACAGCCATTCAATCAATAACAGCCATTCAATCAATATTCTAAATCCTTAGTTTGACCAATCACACTGCTAAAGACTTTCTTTGAAATTCATTGTTCCACTAAAGCTAATATGACTGGAACAACATCCATTGCAACTAGTAATGCCTGAGACGACCAGTTGTTTTGTCTTTCCATTTCATTGCTTGCACAGTTCTCAATTTCTGTGTTCATGTGGATTTAAGTTTTGCTCTCCCAGAGTAGATTTGCCTCTACCTGTGATCTGTGGCTGCACTTCCTGTTTGTTCTGACGTTATGTTTTCTGCTGTAACCAGGCCTGTTAAACATTTAACACTCACAAAGCTTTTGATCAATTTATTTCAATCCTCAGATTTAAATTGCAGACATTATTTCAACTAATACAATACAAGCAGCAATTGAATTATTTGAAAGATATGTAATAAAAAAGTTATTTTGTTTTATATTTTATGTTTCTTGACTTAAATCAGCTAGGGCAACGCAAAAAACATAATATAATGCTATGATCGATATACAAGCATGAAATATAAAGAGCATGTGCTGCAGGAAGATTGTGGCTTCTATCATGAAACACCTCATTCTCATTATAGTTTGAAGGGAAGCCACAACATTATTTATTTACACTGTCAATCTGCCAGTACTGTAAACCAACGATTCATATTAATTCATGGACACATTTTCACATTCAGAATCTAACTTGAGAATAAACACTTTCATCAGTCACTTTCAATTCTTTCTTCGTAGGTCCTCTTGTAGCTTTCCGTCCAGTTATGTGCAAAGCAGCATAGTTCAGATCATCTCCACCTTCCATCTGTGCAGCAGATAAATGGCTCTTGAGACAATATAGTCATGTTTTTAATGCAGAGCTGCTGGGAATTATGTTAAATAAATAACAGTACTTACAATATCACGTACTGGTTGGCTCGAGTTGTCATTTCTTGCTTGTGAAGGTATGCCTTCTATTCCTGACGTTCAATAAAAAAAGAACATTTTTACATAATGATCCTCCACTGATTCAACAAATTCCAATCATCTACATCATATAAAATTTTAAAGACACTCAATCGGAGTACTAAAATTGTTGATTCAGTCAACAACACTCACCTTTAACTTGTTCACATATTGATCTTGAAGTTCGGCGACAGATGAAAACAATATTTCCAATCACAGAAATGACCAAGCAGATTATTGCCATCACCAGAGCAATTAATTCAGGACTCATTCTTTGTTCTAGACAACAGAGAGAAAAACTTACCACTCATGATGTTTTTAAAATGTTATAAATCCCAGTCTTGAATTCAGAATCATACCAATTTCCACTTTAGCTCCATTTCCAAACAGTATCTCTCCACATGTGGCCACAGCACAGTAGTAAGTTCCAGCATCAGAGGAGCTGATGTTCTTAGAGAAGTGATGAACGCAGCTTTTCTGAGTGTCAGATCTGTCTTCACATTCATCTCGTCTGTTTCCATCAGTGTAGAGGATGTTTGGATGAGATCTATCTGATCCGACTCTGAACCAGAACACACTGTGATCTCCTGGACATGTTTTAGTCTCAGAGTCAGAGAGGACTGAACACTGGAGAGTCTTCAAGTCTCCTGGACGGACTGGATCAGAGGCTGTCGGCTGCTGAACAACAGCGTAGTTCGATGTCCTCTGAGTGTTTCCTGTGCGATGATTCAGTTAAAGAACATTAACACAATTAAGCTGAAAGTGGTTAAAGTGACTCCAAGACATTGCAAAAAACAGATCACATATTTACCTTTTAATGACAAATAAGTTCCACTCCAAAGATTCTTATTCCAGTCTATGACTGAACAGTGATACATTCCCTCGTCTTCTTCAGTTGTTCTCAAAATTGTCAGATTACTAATATTCTTCTCAACTTTCAGATCCAATCTAGAGTCAGAAAACTCTGGTCTGAACACAGGGTTTGAATGTAACCTTAATGATACAATTAATTTCAGATCATCTCCGACACTCTGCTTGTACCAGTAAAGACGTTCACTGCCCAGCTCATTGAAAGGCAGAACACATGTGAAAGTCACAGGTTCACCAAGTTGAACTGTGGTCACTGGAACCAGAGCATCTAAAAGAAATTAAAATGTACAATAGATTAATCAGTAGGTGATAATTAGAGTGTAATGTTAAAAAAATAAATAAGATAAAAGATAGTCACAATAACCACCATACTCTACATCTAGTTTGCATTAAGATATTTAAATGAGAAAATATAATGGTCATGATTCGACAGCACTTACATCCTTGATGAAGGAGAAGCAGCGTAACGCAGAACACGATCATCTTCACACACTGACTTTATGAGGAAGCGTGTTTGTATTTAAGAGTGTGAAGGTGGTGACGTGGTCATGACGCTCAGACCATCTCATGCTTCTGATTGGTTATCACAGAATATACATACAAAGTGCATTTCCTGCCACATGGGTGTTGTCCTGCTCTATGTGGAGCATGTTACCTCTCTCTCTCTCATGCACTCACTATTTGATGTTAATAGATTTTTTCCACTGCATGCTGTGGTTGTCCCCTCACCACCACAACACTCACATGAACATAAAATACAGACACACACACACCAACATACTATTAGTGAATATATTAATGAGTTTGTCGGCTGGAGATGCTGAAGACACCCAGCTTTGTTCAGAGGGTGGAGCAGCTGTGTGCCGTAGGTTCTCGATACTCCAGGTCATGGCGAATCTAACTGATGTTTCAAAGGTAACTTTCAGTTTCCTGAAGAGGTGTCACCTCTCATCCAAGAGGCTTCTTCAGTTCTAACTAACTGGAAGGGAGCTGCAGGCTTTTAACCTCTGTGTGGGAGTGTCCTAACAGAGTCATTAATGACACGAGTGAGCTCTGAGTTTCAGCGTCATTAGGGCCACTTGTGGATCGTTGACCCAACCAGCCTTCATGTTGCTAAGGCTAGGTGAGCCATGTTATGGATGGATGTTGAGCTGTCTTGGGAGGAAGCTTAGTACAGCATTGTAGGTGGGTGATAAGTAAAGTCTTAGGTCGCCTCCTCTGTTCAAGGAGGGTCGAGTGTTACTTTGTGAGTAAAGCGTTTAAGTCAAGCACAGAGAACGTACCCACACCGTGTGTGTGTATGTTTGTGTGTGTGTGTGTGTGTGTGTGTGTGTGTAGTTGTTTTCAAAAGGTTATAAGCTGTAGTTTTGTGTGTAAAAACATGACCTCTCCAGCCTTTCCCTCTTCCCTCTGCTGCTCCTGTCAGGGTCACTCATCCTCAGGAGCTGCACTTCAGAGTGTCTCTGCGCTCGACCTGAAAAGCAGACAGACGCCGCCCGGCCTGTCTCTACCTAACAAGCCCAAACACACTGCAGTTGCAACAGCCAGTCCTTGTGGTGTCCTCACCTGTGGGGGAACTATAGCTCACAGTACATTGCAACAGCTCTGTCGCTGGCTGTTTGTTTTAAACAACTGCGTGAAAAACAACGGAAATAACATGTTAGATAGCTAATTATTGCCTGTTTTGTCTTCTGTTTATACCAGTAAATGTATCCTGGCCCACTGAGCTCCCTCCCTGACTACCAGGTCTCTCGATTTACTTGTGTTTTGTTTGATTTTGTGGGTCGTTTGACTTCTGGCTGTTTGTTTTCCAATTGGCAGAGTGTGAGCCGTAGTTGACCTGGTGAACACACCACAACAACTTGCTTTCACAGCTGCAGAGTCTCTGGGCTTGTTAGGTAGAGCAGACAGGCCGGGCAGTGGAGCAGTGGTACCTGTCAACTCCACCTAACAAGCTCAGAGACTATCTGAAGACTTGTTTCAGTTACTTGAAGACGTTTCACCTCTCAACCACGAGGCTGCTTCAGTTCTAACCAACTGGAAGGGAGCTGCAGGCTTTAAACCTCTGTGTGGGAGTGTCCTTACAGAGTCGTTATGAGCTCTGAGTTTCAGAGTTGTTAGGACCACTTATGTGTTGTTGATCCAACCGGCCTTCATGTGGGTTGCCATGGCTAGGTGAGCCCAGGTGTGAATTTTTGTTAAGCTGTCTAGGGAGGGACCTCAGTACAGCATTGTAGGTGAGTGTTAAGTAATGTCGTAGACCACCTCCTCTGTTCAAAGACGGTCCAGTGGTATTGTGTGAGTGAACATTTTAAGTCAAGAACAGAGAACGTAACCAAAAATGCTAAACAATCAGAGGCAGAGTAGGACAGGTCTTGCAAGAGTGAGTACGTGTGTGTGTGTGTGTGTGTGTGTGTGTGTGTGTGTGTGTGTGTGTGTGTTCTATGTGTAAATCTACCTGGGTGCAAGTTAGCAGTCATGTGTGGTATTGAGCTTCATTGATTTGGGAAGTGGATTTAATACTGAAGCACATAATAACTGTAAGCTAAGTATGTTTTTTACAAAACCACAGATCAGTTAAAACTGAAATTCCTCAATGTTGCTACTTGTTGTTTGTTTTGGTTGTGTGGTATTATATGTATTATGTATAATGCATAATATTATGTGTATTTATTCCCTCTTTTTGTTTTCATGCACTGTGTTTTCTTGATGAGTCACATTGTATGAATAGTTACACAAAGCTGAATTTTCATAGAGCTCAAACTTTGGAAGCTACATCCGAGGTAGATAGATAGATAGA
>CAEMYA010000458.1:20680-58342 GCA_903131615.1 Diplodus sargus
TGGGAATTGGATTTGATAATGAAGCACATTATAATTGTTAGCTAAGTATGTTTTTTGCAAAAACTGAAAATTCCTCAATGTTGCTACTTCATGTTTGTTTTGGTTGTGTGGTATTATATGTATTATGTATAATGTATGATATTATGTATATATAGTCCCTCTTTATGTTTTCATGCACAGTGTTTTCTTGCTGAGACACATTGTATGAATATTTACACAAAGTTGAATTTTCAAAGAGCTCTGCCTTTGGAAACTGCATCCTTGGTTTGACCAATCACACTGCTGAAGCCTTTCTTTGAAATCCATTGTTTCACTAAAGCTAATGTTATTGGGACAATGTCCACTGCAACCAGGAAAACCTGAGATAACCAGTTGTATGGCCTCCCATTTCAATTCTTGCACAGTTCTCAGTTTCAGTTTTCATGAGAATTTAAGTTTTGCTCTTCCAGACTAGATTTGCCTCTACCTGTGATCTGTGGCCGCTCTTGCTACATTTGGTCTGATGATGTGTTTTCTGCTGTAACCAGGCCTGTTGAACATCAACATTTAACACCCACAAAGCTTTTGATCAATTTGTTTTAATCATCAGATTTTAAATACAGACAATACATCATTTCAACTAATACAATAGAAGCTTATAAACAAATTGAATGAAAGATATGTAATGAAAAAGTTAAGACTTTAATAGCGCTGTTAAAGATTGTATTATTTCTTGACTTGAGTCAGCTCGGGCAAGTAAACATGAACACAATATAATTCAATGATCGATATACAAGCATGAAATATAAAGAGCATGTGCTACAGGAAGGTTGTGGCTTTTATCATGAAACACCTCATTCTCATTATAGTTTGGAGGGAAGCCACAACGTTATTTATGTACACTGTCAATCAGCCAGTACTGTAAACCAACGATTCACACGATTTCATGGACACACTTTCACATTCAGCATCTAACTTGAGAATACACACTTTCATCAGTCTTCAACTCTTTCTTCTTACGTCCTCTTGTAGCTTTCCGTCCAGTTATGTGCAAAGCAGCATAGTTCAGATCATCTCCACCTTCCATCTGTGCATAAATTATTTTTTAACAATGTAGTCATGTTTTTATGCAGAGCTGCTGGGAATTATGTTAATGAAATAACAGTACTTACAATATCAACTACTGGTTTGCTTGAGTTGTCATGTCTTGCTTGTGAAGGTATGCCTTCTATTCCTGAAGTTAAAGAAAAGGAACATTTTGTTCTAAATCTGATTTTTACATAATGATCCTCCGCTGATTCACTGACATTTATATCATCTACATTATATGAACTTTTAAAGACATTCAATCAGAGTACTGCAATTGACGATTCAGTCAAAAACACTCACCTTTAACTTGTTCACGTATTGATCTTGAAGTTCGGCGACAGATGAAAACAATATTTCCAATCAGAGAAATGACCAAGCAGATTATTGCCATCACCAGAGCAATTAATTCAGGACTCATTCTTCGTTCTAGACAACAAAGAGAAAAAACTTACCACTCGTGATGTTGTTAAAATGTTATGAATCCCATTATTGAATTCAGAATCATACCGATTTCCACTTTAGCTCCATTTCCAAACAGTATCTCTCCACATGTGGCCACAGCACAGTAGTAAGTTCCAGCATCAGAGGAGTCGATGTTCTTAGAGAAGTGATGAACGCAGCTTTTCTGAGTGTCAGATCTGTCTTCACATTCATCTCGTCTGTTTCCATCAGTGTAGAGGACGTTTGGATGAGATCTATCTGATCCGACTCTGAACCAGAACACACTGTGATCTCCTGGACATGTGTTAGTCTCAGAGTCAGAGAGGACTGAACACTGGAGAGTCTTCAAGTCTCCTGGACGGACTGGATCAGAGGCTGTCGGCTGCTGAACAACAGTGTAGTTCGATGTCCTCTGAGTGTTTCCTGTGTGATGTTTCAGTTAAGATAAAGAACATTAACATAATGAAGCTGAAAGTGGTTAAAGTGACTCCAAAACATTGCAAAAAATAGATCACATATTTACCTTTTAATGTCAAATAGGTTCCACTCCAAAAATTCTCAGTCCAGTCTATGACTGCACAGTGATACATTCCCTCGTCTTCTTCAATTGTTTTCAAAATGGTCAGATTACTAATATTCTTCTCAACTTTCGGATTCAATCTACAGTCAGAAAACTCTGGTCCATACACAGGGGCTGAATGTTTCATTAGTTCCACAATTAATCTCAGATCATCTCCGACACTCTGCTTGTACCAGTAAAGACGTTCACTGGCCAACTCATCGAAAGGCAGAACACATGTGAAGGTCACAGGTTCACCAAGTTGAACTGTGGTCACTGGAACCAGAGCATCTAAAAGAAATTAAAATGTACAATATATTAATCAGTAAATGACAATTACAATATAATGTTAACAAAATAAATAAGATAGAAGATAATCACACTAACCACCATACTCTACATCTAGTTTACATTAAGATATTTAAATGAGAAAATATAATGGTCATGATTCGACAGCACTTACATCCTTGATGAAGGAGAAGCAGTGTAACGCAGAACACGATCATCTTCACACACTGACTTTATGTGGAAGCTTGTTTGTATTTAAGAGAGTGAAGGTGGTGACGTGTTCAAGGGGCTCAGAACATCTAATGCTTCTGATTGGTTATCACAGAATATATATTCAAAGTACATTTCCTGCCACACGGGTGTTGTCCTGCTCTATGTGGAGCATGTTACCTCTCTCTCTCTCATGCACTCACTGATGCTGACACATTTGATGTTAATTAAGTTTTTTCCACTGCATCATGCTGCCTCCTGCAGCTGCAGTTGTCTCCTCTTCACTACCACCACATTCACAGACAAACATAATACACACACACACACACACACACACCAGCATACTCTTTGGGTAGAATATTAGCCAGAGTTTGTTACTACAAACAAGCTGGAAAACGTCCCGTGGCCACTGGTTTCATACTCAGAAGTATTGAAACGCAGCTTCAAACTGTGGTTGATGCTTTGGCAGCTTTCTTCACTTCTACCTGTTATTATGAAATTCAGGTTATAAACTAAGCCCACAGATTATTCTGAGCGGCCGTGAGACGTACGCAGCTAGCCTTGAAGAGACGTTGATTGTTGATTGACATTGTTTAAATTCTCTGCGAAAATGTATTGTATAAAATATAATATATAAAATATGTTAAACCACTTGCTTACTCTCTCTGTCTCAGTCATGGTCACCCTGCACGCTCATCTCTTATCTCTCCCATCAATCTACTGATTTTTGTGTAGCCTACCTTAATGTAATTCTTCTTATTATGGCATTACAGAACTTTCATTGTCACAAAATAAAATTAAAAAAGACCTGCGATTTGTTTGTTTGTTCTTAAATTAATGTAGAATGGAGCAAAGCCTCCTGTGAATGAGAAATGTGTTTGTCCAGAGCCTCGGCAAGGCCGGCCTCGCCCCACCCCCAGTAGCAACTGACGGGACTGCTGCCACCGGCATCGCTGAAACAGAGAGGACGTTAGGGCGGTCTGAAAATCCCTGGTGAGCTGCACTGAAACTGCCGTACTACAATGGAGAAGAGCCAGCAGACACCTACCTGATCCAGGTCCGGTTAGGGGCACAGATCAACGCCTGGACAGCTGAAGAAGTTGTGGTTCACGTCGCCCTCTCCTTGGAGGGAAGGGCTTCGCAGGTACTCACCGACCTAAGACCTGAAGAGATACAAGACTGGGTAGTGCTGAAGACAGCAATACGACGTCGATTTGGATGCTGCACCCACGCCAATGATGCCAGAGATCTGCTCACCAGGCGCAGGAGGGGAGTTGGTGAAAGTCTGGCACCTGCGCCACAGACTGCTGCTGCAGCTGCTGGCTGTTGTCCTGGGCCTTCACCACTTCCAACAATACCTGTATGGGCAGAGGTTCATCCTGCAGACTGATTACAGTTCACTCACCAGTTGGCCAGGTGGATGGAGATCCTCCAAGACTACGACTTTGACATCCAGCACTGGGCTGGTAGACTCCACTAAAATGCAGGCACTCTGTCCCTGCGGCCATGCAAGGGTGAAAGGTGCAGGTTCTGCCAGCGTGTGGAAAATCATCACTTACCAGGCCCCAGGGTGGCTGCATTACAACTTGCGGTGACATCCACCGACAACAACTGCAAAACCAACGGTCCCCAGCAGCTCCAACGGGACCAGCAGCAAGATCCTGTCCTCTCCAAGGTTCATGCCTAGGTGGGGGCCAAGTAACGACTAGAGTGGGCAGCAGTATCAGTGATAGACCTGGAAACCAAGGCGCTGTGCTCCCAGTGGCCCTGCATTGTAGCCCACGAGGGCCTCCTATATCATTGCAGGAAATATCCGGGAGGTCAACACGAGGTTCTGCAGCTTCTGGCTTCTCGCAGCCTGCGGAGCCACGTCATCAAGCTTGTCCATGGTTCAGTGGGGGCGGGACATTTCAGTGTAGCCAAGACCCTACACCAGCTGAGGGGACGATTCTATTGGCCAGGCTGCCATCGCAATGTGGAGTTGTTTGTCCACCACTGTGATGCCTGCACTGCCAAGAAGGGCCCCACGAGGCAGTCACATGCCCCCTTGCAGCAGTATTGGGTGGGGGGCACCGTTTGAGAGGGTGGGCGTCCACATCCTGGGCCCGTTCCCCACTACTGACCAGGGGAACCACTACGTCCTGGTGGCCATGGACTACTTTACAAAACGGGCAGAGGTTATTATATACAAGTGGAAGCGATTGGGAAGGACAGCAACTCAGCCACGAAGTGGTAGGCCACGTAAAATGACGGAGCGGGGTGAGTGGATGCTGAGGCGCACAGTGTGCAGAGGTCACCAACTTTCTGCAGAGTCAATCGCTACAGACCTCCAAACTTCCTGTGGCCTTCAGATTAGCTCAAGAACAGTGCGTAGAGAGCTTCATGGAATGGGTTTCTATGGCCGAGCAGCTGCATCCCAGCCATACATCATCAAGTGCAATGCAAAGCGTTGGATGCTGTGGTGTAAAGCATGCCGCCACTGGACTCTAGAGCAGTGGAGACGCGTTCTCTGGACTGACGAATTGCACTTCTTCGTCTGGCAATCTGATGGATGAGTCTGGGTTTGGTGGTTACTTGTCAGACTGCATTGTGTCAAGTGTAAAGTTTGATGGAGGAGGGATTATGGTGTAGGGTTGTTTGTCAGGAGCTGGGCTTGGCCCCTTAGTTCCAGTGAAAGGAACTCTGAATGCTTCAACATGCTTCCAAGAGTTGTTAGACAATTCCATGCTCTCAACTTTGTGGGAACAGTTTGGGGATGGCACCTTCCTGTTCCAACATGACTGTGCACCAGAGCACAAAGCAAGGTCCATAAAGACATGGATGAGAGAGTTTGGTGTGGATGAACTTGACTGGCCAGCACAGAGTCCTGACCTCAACCCAATAGAACACCTTTGGTATCAATTAGAGCACAGACTGAGAGCCAGGCCTTCCTATCCAACATCAGTGTGTGACCTCACAAATGCACTTCCGGAAGAATGGTCAAAAATTCCCATAAACACTCCTAAACCTTGTGGAAAGACTTTCCACAAGAGTCGAAGCTGTCATAGCTGCAAAAGGTGGACCAATGTCATATTAAACCCCATACGGTGTCACTTAAGTTCATAGGCGAGTCAAGGCTTGTGAGCGAATACTTTTGGTAATATAGTGTATATATTACTTATATGTTTGTTATATGTATAATATTATATATGTAGGCTCCCTCTTTATGTTTTCATGCACTGTGTTTTCTTGTTGATCCACATTGGCGAAATAGTAACACAAAGTTAAATTTTCATAGAGTTCTGACTTTGGAAGCTACATCCTTAGTTTGACCAATCATTGAAATCCATTGTTTCTCTGAAGCTAATATGACTCAAACAATATCAATTTCTGTTTTCATTTGGACTTAAGTTCTGCTGTACCAGACTAGATTTGCCTCTACCTGTGATCTGTGGCTGCACTTGCTCATTATGCAGACATTATGTTTTCTGCTGTAACCAGGTCTGTTGAACATCAACATTTAACACTCACAAAACTTTTGATCAATTTATTTCAATACTCAGGTTTCAAATACAATACATTATTTCAACTAATACAATAAAAGCAGATAAACACATTGAATGAAAGATATGTAATGAAAAAGTTAGAGACTTTAAAAGCTCTGTTAACGTTTGTGAGTATTATTTCTTGACTGAAGTCAGCTCGGGCAGGTAAACACAAACACATAATATAATGCAGTGATCAATATACAAGCATGAAATATAAAGAGCATGTGCTGTAGGATGGTTGTTTATCATGAAAAACCTCATTCTCATTATAGTTTGAAGGGAAGCCACAATGTTATTTATGTACACTGTCAATCAGCCAGTACTGTAAACCAACGATTCACATGATTTCATGGACACACTTTCAACTTCAGCATCTAACTTGAGAATACACACTTTCTTCAGTCTTCAACTCTTTCTTCGTACGTCCTCTTGTAGCTTTCCGTCCAGTTAAATGCAAAGCAGCATAGTTCAGATCATCTCCACCTTCCATCTGTGCAGCAGATAAATGGCTCTTTAGACAGTATAGTCATGTTTTTATGCAGAGCTGCTGGGAATTATGTTAATGAAATAACAGTACTTACAATATCAACTACTGGTTTGCTTGAGTTGTCATTTCTTGCTTGTGAAGGTATGCCTTCTATTCCTAATGTTCCATAAAAAAAAGAACATTTTGTTCTAAATCTGATTTTTACATAATGATCCTGCACTGATTAAACAAATTTCAATAATCGAAATAATATGAACTTTTAAAGTCATTCAATTTGGAGTCCTAAAATGTTGATTTGGTCAACATCACTCACCTTTACATTGTTCACATGTTGATCTTGAAGTTCGGCGACAGATGAAAACAATATTTCCAATCAGAGAAATGACCAAGCAGATTATTGCCATCACCAGAGCAATTAATTCAGGACTCATTCTTCGTTCTAGACAACAGAGAGAAAAAACTTACCACTCGTGATGTTGTTAAAATGTTATGAATCCCATTATTAAATTCAGAATCATACCAATTTCCACTTTAGCTCCATTTCCAAACAGTATCTCTCCACATGTGGCCACAGCACAGTAGTAAGTTCCAGCATCAGAGGAGTTGATGTTCTTAGAGAAGTGATGAACGCAGCTTTTCTGAGTGTCAGATCTGTCTTCACATTCATCACGTCTGTTTCCATCAGTGTAGAGGATGTTTGGATGAGATCTATCTGATCCGACTCTGAACCAGAACACACTGGGATCTCCTGGACATGTTTTAGTCTCAGTGTCAGAGAGGACTGAACACTGGAGAGTCTTCAAGTCTCCTGGACGGACTGGATCAGAGGCTGTCGGCTGCTGAACAACAGTGTAGCTCGATGTCCTCTGAGTGTTTCCTGTGTGATGTTTCAGTTAAGGTAAAGAACATTAACATAATGAAGCTAAAAGTGGTTAAAGTGACTCCAAAACATTGCAAAAAACAGATCACATATTTACCTTTTAATGTCAAATAGTTTCCACTCCAAAAATTCTCAGTCCAGTCTATGACTGCACAGTGATACATTCCCTCGTCTTCTTCAATTGTTTTCAAAATGGTCAGATTACTAATATTCTTCTCAAGTTTCAGATCCAATCTAGAGTCAGAAAACTCTGGTCCGTACACAGGGTTTGCGTGTTTCCTAAACGTTACGATTAATGTCAGATCATCTCCGACACACTGCTTGTACCAGTAAAGAAGTTTACCGCCCCCCTCATCAGAAGGCAGAACACATGTGAAGGTCACAGGTTCACCAAGTTGAACTGTGGTCACTGGAACCAGAGCATCTAAAAAAAATAAAATGTACAATAGATTAATCAGTAAATGACAATTAAAGTATAATGTTAAAAAAATAAACAAGATCAAAGATAATCACGCTAACCACCATACTTTACATCTAGTTTGCATTAAGATACTTAAATGAGAAAATATAGTTGTCATGATTCGACAGCACTTACATCCTTGATGAAGGAGAAGCAGCGTAATGCAGAACACAATCATCTTCACACACTGACTTTATGAGGAAGCTTGTTGGTATTTTATAGTGTGAAGGTGGTGACGTGTTCAAGGGGCTCAGACAATCTCATGCTTCTGATTGGTTATCAAAGAATATGCATTCAAAGTACATTTCCTGCCACATGGTTGTTGTCCTGCTCTATGTGGAGCATGTTACCTCTCTCTTTCTCATGCACTCTCTATTTGATGTTAATTAAGATTTTTTCCACTGCATCATGCTGCCTCCTGCAGCTGTAGTTTTCCCTCACCACCACCACATTCACAGAAAAACATAATACACACACACATGCACACCAGCATACTCTTTGCGTCGAATATTAGCGAGAGTTTGTTGCTACAAACAGGCTGGGAAAACGTCCCGTGGCCACCGGCTTCATGCTCACACGTATTGAAATGCAGCTTCAAACTGTGGTTGGTTCATATGAAATTCAGGTTATAAGCTTGTAACTTAAACGTGATATGAAATGCTTTTTAGAATTTGTCAGTATGGTCAGTGGTTACAGGAAACATTAAAGGTACAATATGTAAGAAATCTAAAGCAACTGGCTGTTAAATCATCCTAATATGTCACAGAGACTCAGGAATAATGTTCATATAACATACTGAACTTACCACCAACAACAGTACAGCCCAAATATTTGCATTAAAAAGAAATCTTTTGCAGACCGCAAATCATGTTGATGTTATGAAAGCATGTTTTAGCGTGTGGTGCCACCCACCGGCGTCTACAAATCATTGCAGTCAGTAGAGTCTCAGCTGCTGAGCAACCATAGGTTGCCAGTTACTGAGCTACAATGGCAGAGGCAACGAAATCTAAAAGACCTCGTTATGAATCACAAAAATGCCAAGATAAAATTTGAGGCAAAGCGAGGATCTATATAGGAGATGCATTTGAACGGTGGAGGCAGTTGAAAGCTGAGAGGGATTTGAGAATGGATGCAGAATTGGCTACTCTTCTCCTAGACAGGTAAGTTAAGCTTGGCTGACTAAGTTAGCATCATAGCTTGACATGGATAGACATTTCGAATACTTTGAACTGACGAGTAATAGAGTTATTCATTTCAATCATAGAAACAAACGTTAGCAGCACAGCTAACGCTAGCAGCATTAGCACTGTCCTGGTACGGCATCCGGTCTCCAGGGAGGGACAGTTCTGTCATATATCATGCATAACGTTATTCCATCTGATATGTCCATCCCTAGTCAACAGCTAACATTACCATAAATAATAATACATCTTGATCTTTACTGAGAGAACAGTATTGTGTGACCGCTCTGGCAACCTTGAGTCTGGAGGGAAGGGGGTGGAGGGTGAGGTTGTTTACGACTCGCCGCAGTATTTTGAATTTGAGTGTTGTACCGTTTTTGGCCACATTCTTACATTTGGCACCTTTAATTGTCAACATTTTGTCCCGGCAGCTGGGCTGTAACCATAGGCACTTTTATCTAACTGCTAACTCACTTAATTGCTGAAACTCTTCTCTCACAGTCTGCCGAGCCGGGACACGTTAGTTTCATAGGAAGCGGTGGGGAGGAAGGGGAATGGTGCCTGATGACGAAAGCGGTCACCTGCCTCTCTCGGTTCTCTGCTGCTCCGGTCATGGACACTCATTCTCAAGAGCTGCGCTTTAGAGTGTCTCTGTGCTCGAGCAGACAGACGCCACCCGGCCTGTCTCGTCCTAACAAGCCCAAACACACTGCAGTTGCAACAGCCAGTCCTTGTGGTGTCTTTACCTGCGGGGCAACTACGACTCACAGTACACTGCAGCAACTCTGCCGCTGGCTGTTTGTTTTAAACAACTGCGAGGAAAACACAAGCACAGCCCATCATCGCCAGACAGCCACTGAACATGCAGCTAGGGAATAGCATGTTAGATAGCCAATTCTTGTCTCTTTTGTCTTCTGTTTATATCAGTAAATGTATCCTGGCCCACTGAGCTCCATCCCTGTCTCTGGTTGTACAGCAGACTACCAGGTCTCTCAACTTGGTTTCCAACCCTTTTGACCAGTAAACTACAAGGTCCCCACAAAATCTCTGTCAGCATAACTGACATGTTATTATTTTTTTAGCTGTATGTTCAGTGGCTGTCAGGTGTTAATTACTTGTGTTTTGTTTGATTTTTGTGGGTCATTTGTAAAACAAACAGCCAGCAGTCAATTGGCAGAGGGTGAGCTGTAGTTTCCCTGGTAAACACACCACAACAACTTGCTTTCACAGCTGCAGTGTCTCTGGGCATGTTATGTAAAGCAGACAGGCCAGGTAGCTGAGCAACGGCAGGACAGCCCACCTGTCGACTCCACCTAACGATCTCAGAGACCATTTGAAGAGCGGCTCCAGAGGATGAAAAATCTAGACAGGAGCAGCAGAAGACAGAGAGAGAAGCTGAAGAGGTCGGTGTGTTTACCTGTAATCCTACAGTTTATAAACAACCAAAAGCAGACATTACCAGAGGTACAGCTGATGAAGAGTCTCGGACCTCCAGGTCCTGGTCAATCTAAGTGCTGTATCGTAGGCAACTGGACTTGTTTCAGTTTCTTGAAGATCATTCGATCATTTACCCAACCAGCCTTCATGTTGGTTGCTAAGGCTAGGTGAGCCCAGGTGTGAATGGCTGTTGAACTGTCATGGGAGGGAACTCAGTACAGCACTGAAGGTGGGCAATAGGTAATGTCTTAGGCCACCTCCTCTGTTCAAGGAGGTTCCAGTGTTACTTCATGTGAGTTAACAGTTTAAGTCAAGCACAGAGAATGTGACCAAATATGCCAACCAATCAGAAGCAGAGTAGGGCAGGTCTTGTAAGAACATGAATGGGATCCATTATAGTGTGTGTGTGTGTGTGTGTGTGTGTGTGTGTGTGTGTGTGTGTGTGTACGTGCTATGTGTAAATCTATCTGGGTGCAAGGTAGCAGTTATGTGTGGTTTTTAACTTCATTGATTTGGGAATTGGATTTGATAATGAAGCACATAATTGTTAGCTTAGTATGTTTTTTGCAAAAACTGAAAATTCCTCAATGTTGCTACTTCATGTTTGTTTTGGTTGTGTGGTATTATATGTATTATGTATAATGTATAATATTATGTATATATAGTCCCTCTTTATGTTTTCATGCACAGTGTTTTCTTGCTGAGACACATTGTATGAATAGTTACACAAGGTTGAATTTTCAAAGAGCTCTGCCTTTGGAAGCTACATTCTTAGTTTGACCAATCACACTGCTGAAGCCTTTCTTTGAAATCCATTGTTCCACTAAAGCTAATACGATTGGAACAATGTCCACTGCAACTAGTAAAACCTGAGATAACCAGTTGTACTGCCTCCCATTTCAATTCTTGCACAGTTCTCAGTTTCAGTTTTCATGAGTATTTAAGTTTTGCTCTTCCAGACTAGATTTGCCTCTACCTGTGATCTGTGGCCGCTCTTGCTACTTTTTTCTAATGATATGTGTTCTGCTGTAACCAGGCCTGTTGAACATCAACATTTAACACTCACAAAGCTTTTGATCAATTTGTTTCAATCCTCAGATTTCAAATACAGACAATACATCATTTCAACTAATACAAGAGAAGCTTATAAACAAATTGAATGAAAGATATGTAATGAAAAAGTTAAGACTTTAATAGCGCTGTTAAAGATTGTATTATTTCTTGACTTGAGTCAGCTCGGGCAAGTAAACATGAACACATAATATAATTCAATGATCGATATACAAGCATGAAATAAAAAGAACCTGTGCTGCAGGATGGTTGTGGCTTTAATTATGAAACACCTCATTCTCATTATAGTTTGAAGGGAAGCCACAATGTTATTTATGTACACTGTCAATAAGCCAGTACTGTAAACCAACGATTCACATGGTTTCATGGACACACTTTCACATTCAGCATCTAACTTGAGAATACACACTTTCTTCTGTCTTCAACTCTTTCTTTGTACGTCCTCTTGTAGCTTTCCGTCCAGTTATGTGCAAAGCAGCATAGTTCAGATCATCTCCACCTTCCATCTGTGCAGCAGATAAATGGCTCTTTAGACAGTATAGTCATGTTTTTATGCAGAGCTGCTGGGAATTACGTTAATTAAATGCAGTACTTACAATATCACGTACTGGTTGAATCGAGTTGTCATGTCTTGCTTGTGAAGGTATGCCTTCTATTCCTGAAGTTTAAAAAAAAGGAACATTTTGTTCTAAATCTGATTTTTACATAATGATCCTCCACTGATTCACTGACATTTATATCATCTACATTACATGAACTTTTAAAGACATTCAATCGGAGTACTGCAATTGACGATTCAGTCAAAAACACTCACCTTTAACTTGTTCACATATTGATCTTGAAGTTCGGCGACAGATGAAAACAATATTTCCAATCAGAGAAATAACCAAGCAGATTATTGCCATCACCAGAGCAATTAATTCAGGACTCATTCTTCGTTCTAGACAACAAAGAGAAAAACTTACCACTTATGATGTTATTAAAATGTTATGAATCCCAGTATTGAATTCAGAATCGTACCAATTTCCACTTTAGCTCCATTTCCAAACAGTATCTCTCCACATGTGGCCACAGCACAGTAGTAAGTTCCAGCATCAGAGGAGTTGATGTTCTTGGAGAAGTGATGAACGCAGCTTTTCTGAGTGTCAGATCTGTCTTCACATTCATCACGTCTGTTTCCATCAGTGTAGAGGATGTTTGGATGAGATCTATCTGATCCGACTCTGAACCAGAACACACTGTGATCTCCTGGACATGTTTTAGTCTCAGAGTCAGAGAGGACTGAACACTGGAGAGTCTCCAAGTCTCCTGGACGGACTCTATCAGAGGCTGTCGGCTGCTGAACAACAGCGTAGTTCGATGTCCTCTGAGTGTTTCCTGTGTGATGTTTCAGTTAAAGAACATTAACACAATGAAGCTGAAAGTGGTCAAAGTGACTCCAAAACATTGCAAAAAACAGATCACATATTTACCTTTTAATGACAAATAGGTTCCACTCCAAAAAGTCTCAGTCCACTCTATGACTGAACAGTGATACATTCCCTCGTCTTCTTCAATTGTTCTCAAAATGGTCAGATTACTAATATTCTTCTCAAGTTTCAGATCCAATCTAGAGGCAGAAAATTCTGGTCTGAACACAGGTTTTATATGTTTCCTAAATGTTACAATTAATTTCAGATCATCTCCGACACTCTGCTTGTACCAGTAAAGACGTTTACCGCCCCCCTCATCTAAAGGCAGAACACATGTGAAGGTCACAGGTTCACCAAGTTGAACTGTGGTCACTGGAACCAGAGCATCTAAAAGAAATTAAAATGTACAATAGATTAAACAGTAAATGACAATTACAGTATAATGTTAACAAAATAAATAAGATAGAAGATCATCACACTAACCACCATACTCTACATCTAGTTTGCATTAAGATACTTAAATGAGAAAATATAATCGTCATGATTCGACAGCACTTACATCCTTGATGAAGGAGAAGCAGTGTAACGCAGAACACGATCATCTTCACACACTGACTTTATGAGGAAGCTTGTTTGTATTTAAGAGAGTGAAGGTGGTGACGTGTTCAAGGGGCTCAGACCATCTCATGCTTCTGATTGGTTATCACAGAATATATATTCAAAGTAGATTTCCTGTCACATGGGTGTTGTCCTGCTCTATGTGGAGCATGTTACCTCTCTCTCTCTCATGCACTCACTATTTGATGTTAATAAAGATTTTTTTCACTGCATGCTGTGGTTGTCCCCTCCCCACTACAACACTCACATAAAAACACACTCACACCAACATACTATTAGCGGACATGTTAACGAGAGTTTGTTGGCTGAAGATGCTGAAGACACCCAAGATGCGCCAGCAGCACTGTATAGGTCTGCTGTATGGGACCACTTTGCATTTAGAGTAGCCTCATCTGCAAAGACATCATCCCAGTGAGACAACTGGCAGCGCAAGGAGGAAAGGGAGAGAGTCGACAGGACAACTTCTGCTCCCTGCAGCTTTTAAACTGCCTGACAGTGACGAGTCAGACGGGCAACATGCATAACGAAAGGAGTCGTGTTTAGCCAAAGAAATGCAACCTTTTGCCGTGGTGGAGGGTGCAGGATTTCGTTGTATGATTAAAACAGTCAAGCCACAATATAAAATAAAATCCCCTCCCGCAAACACTTCAGCAACACAGGAATTCCCGCACTTTATGAAGAGACCCGACGATGAATTGTTAAAGAGTTGTCTGACAGCCTATGTAGCGCTTACTAGTGATGGATGGAACTCTAGTCCATGCTGTGGCTGTCCATTACATTACATTAGTGACAGTGAATAACTATTTGTTCTTAGCATTTGTTAAAGATAACTTTCTTTGCCAAATAAATGAAAAGCATGTTGGAACTAGCAGTGTCTCCTCTCTTGCAGTGCCAGAATCTTACCTGCTTTTAACCTCAGACTGTCACAGTGATGTATCAAATGTCAGACTGCCTCATTCTTTCAGTTTTAACCTGACTATACAAGACTTAACTGATCAGCGTATACCGAACCAAACCAAAAACCATAACCACAAAACCACGATATGAACTGAACCGTGGATTTTATAAACCATTCCACCCCTATCAATTACTCTTCAACCACTTCTTTGCTGATACTCCTCTCTGATGAAAGCGTCACCTGCCTGGAGACCCACTAATAGCAAAATCATTTATAGGCTAAAAGCTTTAAGGCACAGACTCCTGATTTATAGATTTATGGTGGCAAAAAGTACATATTTACATATTAAGACCTGTCCGGCTATGTCTCTGATTGGTTGGCCTTGTTAGTTGAGTTCGCTATGCTTGACTTAAACTGTTCAGTGGCTCAGGTAATGTCTGTTCTCAGAGGGTTTTAAGCTGTAGTTTTTGCTGGTAAACACATCAACTCTTTAACCTTTCTCTTGGTCCTCTGCTGCTCCTGTCAGGGTCACTCATCCTCAGGAGCTGCACTTCAGAGTGTCTCTGTGCTCGGCCGAAAAGCAGACAGACGCCACCCAGCCTGTCTCTACCTAACAAGCCTAAACACACTGCAGTTGCAACAATGGGGTCCTTATGGTGTCTTTACCTGCAGGGCAACTACAGCTCACAGTCCACTGCAGCAGCTCTACCGCTGGCTGTTTGTTTTAAACAACTGCGAGAAAAAACACAAACGCAATCCATCATCACCAGACAGCCACTGAACATGCACTTAGGAAATAGCATGTTAGATAGCTAATTCTTGTATCTTTTGTTTCCTGTTTATACCAGTAAATGTATCCTGACCCACTGAGCTCAATCCCTGTCCCTGGTTGTGCAGCAGACTACCAGGTCTCTCGACTTGGTTTCCAAGATTGACCAGATGAAAAATCCAGACAGGAGCAGCAGAAGACAGAGAGAGAAGCTGAAGAGGTCGGTGTGTTTACCTGTAAAACTACAGTTTATAAACAACCTAAAGCAGACACTACCAGAGGTACTGCTGATGAAGGGTCTCGATCCTCAAGGTCCTGGTCAATCTAAGTGCTGTATCATAGGCAACTGCACTTGTTTCAGTTTCTTGAAGACGTTTTATCTCTCATCCAAGAGGCTCCTTCAGTTCTAACTAACTGGAAGGGAGCTGCAGGCTTTTAACCTCTGTGTGGGAGTGTCCTAACAGAGTCATTAATGACACAAGTGAGCTCTGAGTTTCAGAATCGTTTTGGCCACTTGTCGATCATTTACCCAACCAACCTTCATGATGGTTGCTAAGACTTAGTGAGCCATGGTGTGAATGACTGTTGAGCTGTCTTCGGAGGGAACTCAGTACAGCACTGAAGGTGGGCAATAGGTAATGTCTTAGGCCACCTCCTCTGTTCAAGGAGGTTCCAGTGTTACTTCATGTGAGTTAACAGTTTAAGTCAACCACAGAGAATGTAACCAAATATGCCAACCAATCAGAAGCAGAGTAGGGCAGGTCTTGCAATAACATGAGTGGGATCCATTATAGTGTGTGTGTGTGTGTGTGTGTGTGTGTGTGTGTGCTATGTGTAAATCTATCTGGGTGCAAGGTAGTAGTTAGAATGTGGCATAGAGTTTCATTGATTTGGGAATTGGATTTGATAATGAAGCACATAATAATTGTTAGCTAAGTATGTTTTTTGCAAAACCACAGATCAGTTAAAACTGAAAATTCCTCAATGTTGCTACTTCATGTTTGTTTTGGTTGTGTAGTATTATATGTATTGTGTATAATGTATAATATTATGTATATTTGTTCCCTCTTTATGTTTTCATGCACTGTGTTTTCTTGCTGAGACACATTGTATGAATAGTAAAACAAAGTTGAATTTTCATAGAGCTCTGACTTTGGAAGCTGCATCCTTGGTTTGACCAATCACACTGCTGAAGCCTTTCTTTAAAGCCATTATTCCACTAAAGCGAATATGTTTGGAGCAATATCCATTGCACCCAGTAAAACCTGAAACGACCAGTTGTACTGCCTCCCATTTCAATTCTTGCACAGTTCTCAGTTTCAGTTTTCATGAGAATTTAAGTTTTGCTCTCCCAGACTAGATTTGCCTCTAGCTGTGATCTGTGGCTGCTCTTGCTACGTTTGGTCTGATGATGTGTTTTCTGCTGTAACCAGGCCTGTTGAACATCAACATTTAACACCCACAAAGCTTTTGATCAATTTGTTTTAATCATCAGATTTCAAATACAGGCAATACATCATTTCAACTAATACAATAGAATCTTATAAACAAATTGAATGAAAGATATGTAATGAAAAAGTTTAGACTTTAATTGCGCTGTTAAAGATTGTATTATTTCTTGACTTGAGTCAGCTAGGGCAAGTAAACATGAACACATAATATAATACTATGATCGATATACAAGCATGAAATATAAAGAGCATGTGCTGCAGGAAGGTTGAAGCTTTTATCATGAAACACCTCATTCTCATTATAGTTTGAAGGGAAGCCACAACATTATTTATGTACACTGTCAATAAGCCAGTACTGTAAACCAACGATTCACACGATTTCATGGACACATTTTCACATTCAGCATCTAACTTGAGAATACACACTTTCATCAGTCTTCAACTCTTTCTTCTTACGTCCTCTTGTAGCTTTCCGTCCAGTTAAATGCAAAGCAGCATAGTTCAGATCATCTCCACCTTCCATCTGTGCAGCAGATAAATGGCTCTTTAGACAGCATAGTCATGTTTTTATGCAGAGCTGCTGGGAATTATGTTAATTAAATAGCAGTACTTACAATATCACGTACTGGTTTGCTTGAGTTGTCATTTCTTGCTTGTGAAGATATGCCTTCTATTCCTGATGTTAAAAAAAAGGAACATTTTGTTCTAAATCTGATTTTTACATAATGATCCTCCACTGATTCACTGACATTTACATCATCTACATTATATGAGCTTTTAAAGACATTCAATCAGAGTACTGCAATTGACGATTCAGTCAACAACACTCACCTTTAACTTGTTCACATATTGATCTTGAAGTTCGGCGACAGATGAAAACAATATTTCCAATCAGAGAAATGACCAAGCAGATTATTGCCATCACCAGAGCAATTAATTCAGGACTCATTCTTCGTTCTAGACAACAAAGAGAAAAACTTACCACTCATGATGTTATTAAAATGTTATGAATCCCAGTATTGAATTCAGAATCGTACCAGTTTCCACTTTAGCTCCATTTCCAAACAGAATCTCTCCACATGTGGCCACAGCACAGTAGTTAGTTCCAGCATCAGAGGAGCTGATGTTCTTAGAGAAGTGATAAACGCAGCTTTTCTGAGTGTCAGATCTGTCTTCACATTCATCACGTCTGCTTCCATCAGTGTAGAGGATGTTTGGATGAGATCTATCTGATCCGACTCTGAACCAGAACACACTGGGATCTCCTGGACATGTTTTAGTCTCAGAGTCAGAGAGGACTGAACACTGGAGAGTCTTCAAGTCTCCTGGACGGACTGGATCAGATGCTGTCGGCTGCTGAACAACAGTGTAGCTCGATGTCCTCTGAGTGTTTCCTGTGTGATGTTTCACTTAAGTTAAAGAACATTGACATAATGAAGCTGAAAGTGGTTAAAGTGACTCCAAAACATTGCAAAAAACTGATCGCATGTTTACCTTTTAATGACAAATACGTTCCACTCCAAAAAATTTCAGTCCACTCTATGACTGCACAGTGATACATTCCCTCGTCTTCTTCAGTTGTTCTCAAAATGGTCAGATTACTAATTTTCTTCTCAACTTTCAGATCCAATCTAGATTCAGAAAACTCTGGTCCGAACACAGGTTTTATATGTTTCCTAAATGATACAATTAATGTTAGATCATCTCCAACACTCTGCTTGTACCAGTAAAAAGGTTTACTGCCCAGCTCATTGAAAGGCAGAACACATGTGAAGGTCACAGGTTCACCAAGTTGAACTGTGGTCACTGGAACCAGAGCATCTAAAAGAAATTCAAATGTACAATACATAAATCAATAAATGATCATTAGAGTGTAATGTTAACAAAGATAAATAAGATAAAAGATAATCACACTAACCACCATTCTCTACATCTAGTTTGCATTAAGATTCTTAAATGAGAAAATATAATCGTCATGATTCGACAGCACTTACATCCTTGATGAAGGAGAAGCAGTGTAACGCAGAACACGATCATCTTCACACACTGACTTTATGAGGAAGCATGTTTGTATTTAAGAGTGTGAAGGTGGTGACGTGTTCAAGGGGCTCAGACCATCTCATGCTTCTGATTGGTTATCACAGTATATATATTCAAAGTACATTTCCTGCCACATGGTTGTTGTCCTGCTCTATGTGGAGCATGTTACCTCTCTCTCTCTCATGCACTCTCTATTTGATGTTAATTAAGATTTTTCCACTGCATCATGCTGCCTCCTGCAGCTGCAGTTGCCTCCTCTTCACTACCACCACACTCACAGAAACACATAATATACACACACATGCACACCAGCATACTCTTTGCATAGAATATTGGCGAGAGTTTGTTGCTACAAACAGGCTGGAAAACGTCCCGTGGCCACCGGCTTCATACTCACAAGTATTGAAACGCAGCTTCAAACTGTGGTTGGTTCATATGAAAATTCAGGTTATAAACTTGTAACTTAAACGTGATATGAAATGCTTTTTAGAAATGTCAGTATGGTCAGTGGTTACAGGAAACATTAATTGTCAACATTTTGTCCCGGCAGCTGGGCTGTAACCATAGGCACTTTTATCTAACTGCTAACTCACTTCATTGCTGATACTCTTCTCTCACAATCTGCCGAGCCGGGACACGGTAGTTTCATAGGAAGTGGTGGGGAGGAAGGGGAATGGTGCCTGATAACAAAAGTGATCATCTGCCTCTCCTCTGCTGCTCCTGTCCTGCTCCATCTTGAGGAGCCGCACTTCAGAGTGTCTCTGTGCTCGACCTTAAGAGCAGACAGACGCCACCCAGCCTGTCTCTACCGAACAAGCCCAAACACACTGCAGTTGTAACAGCCAGTCCTCTTGGGGTCTTTACCTTTGGGGCAACTACTACTCACAGTCCACTGCAGCAGCTCTACTGTTGGCTGTTTGTTTCAAACAACCGCAAGGAAAACACAAGCACAACCCATTATTACCAGACAGTTACTGAACATGCAGTTAGGAAATGGCATGTTAGATAGCCAAAGACAGAGACAGACGCCACCCGGCCTGTCTCAACCTAACAAGCCCAAACATACTGCAGTTGCGAGAGCCAGTCCGAGTCGTGTCTTTACCGGTGGGGGAACTACGACTCACAATGCATTGCAGCAGCTCCGCCACTGGCTGTTTGTTTTAACAACTCCTTTGTTTTCTTGGGGACTGTTTGTAAAACGAACATCCAGCAGTGGATCGGCAGAGTGCGACCTGTAGTTGCCCTGGTAAACACACCACAACGACTGCCTTTCACAGCTGCAGTGTCTCTGGCCATGTTATGTAAAGCAGACAGGCCGGGTAGTGGAGCAGCGGCAGGGCAGCCCACCTGTCAACTCCAACATGGCGAAATTATTTTGTTGACGCCCCTTTTTTTCATGACGAGACGAGACAGTGACGAGATAGACCGTTGACTAGACGAGAATGGACGTAAATGTTAGTGCAGGCCTATTCGACTAGCAGCCCGTAGGACGGAAAAGGCCCTTTTGAAATGTTTTACAGCCCACAAGACTGCCAGTGATTTGTGTGATATAATAAAACGTGCCGGACGGGCAGTGGTTGCTGCACTCGCTCTACGCTCAGCTCGTGGGTGAGAGGTGAAGAGGCCAGAGAGTCAGCTAAGCTAACACTGCTTTGCAACATGTCGCTCTCAAAACCCAAAAAACGAAAAATTGATTTGGAAAACCACCAGTTCCAGAGCGAATGGATGGACAAATATTTATTTGTTTTGCCTGCTGCGGTGAGCAATAAATTGGTCTGTTCACTGTGCATCAAATGCACATATGTCATGAAAGAATACAACGTGAAGAGGCACTACATGTCAAACCACGGCTCGTTTTCTGCCACATTTCCAGAGGGCTCAGAGGAACAGCAAGGCAAAGTAAAGCATCTGCTAGTGTCTTGTCAAGTCGCCCTTTGTCGCTTTTGCACATAACAAGAGAAGACTATGATAGCATCCCTTTCGTGTAGCCTGGGCATTCACCAGACAGAAGAGGCCTTTTACCCAGGCAGAGACGGTTAAAGGCTGTATGCTTGCTGTCATTGATGAAGTGGTTGTTGATGAAAAAGTAAACGAAAGCGTCACCTCATCCATTAAATGAGTGCCTCTCTCAGACACATCAACTCTCTGCAGAGTGGAATTTAGTGGTGTCAACAATAATTGATTCAGTGATGCATTGCAATGCGGGGCATGCATGATTCAGCATCGATGCAGCAACGTGCCATGATCGATTATGTCACTGTTTATTTTCTGGCCTTGAGTGGACAATAAAGTTGTAAAGTTTCAATTACTTCCAGAGGCAATTCCGGAGCAACGTTGCAATGACATACGCAGCCTGTAGCTACATGCTAAGCGGCAGCACTAGCTAGCATAACAACAACAGTACCAGGGCCGTCCCAGTGTGAACGGATAATCCGGAGGTGCGGAGCGAGGGCGTGTCGGTCTGACAGTCTGATAACTACACAGGTCCTTCACTCAACTAAATACAGAGAAATGTCCCACAAAGCAACGTTACAGAACCGAACAAGAGTAACGTAGTAACTGTAACCGTCTTTGGCAACTTATATGAGGAAAACAAATACCGCAGATGTACACTGAGCAGCGTCTGTCCTCCCGCCTGTCCTACAGACTCTTCCTCACATTTCTGCTCCAAAAACAGCGTCTGTCACCGGCAAAGACTTTAACTCACCAAGTGTTTGTGACGAAAATAAATCACTGCAACCATCAGCCCTCCGGACCGAGACTTCAGGGAACTTTACCCCAGAAAACAGCCTCCTTCCCCGCGAGTGACAGAGTCAGACAGCATCCTGTTTACTGATGGTGATTATGTATAATTATGTAATTTAGCGCAAAAAACTTAACAAACTTAAGTCACTTTCCAGGATGTTTGGTGGGTCAGGATCTTAATCACTACACATTATAACAGCATCCATATGATTTTAAACTGTCCGCGGGTTTGGATTAACAGAGGGGACCACCTGGGGAAACAGGAGAGTGATAATACACACATCGCAGCCAATAAAATCTGTTGTTCAATATCTGACTGCTTGTATTGCCTCATGACTGATGAAAAATGTGCCTTGTTGTGTGCAGTAGAATTTTGATGCATCGCAATGCATTGCAATGCATCGTAGTATCGAATTGAATCGAATCGTTACCTGGTGAATCGTAATCGTAATCGAAACGAATCGCGAGGGCAGTGCCAATGCACACCCCTAGTGGAATTACTAGCAAAGGATGTCTCAACAAAGCTGATGTTATGTCTATTGCTGTGGATGAATCAACTGACTGCACTGACATGGCCCAGCTATGCAAACCTATGTCAGATTTCACAATGCAGTGCGCTTCAGAGAAGAATTTTTGGGGCATATTCCATTGGAGGGACACACCACAGGTGAGGTGATGCTTCAAAGGATTGTCGCATTTTTTAACGAGCGTGAGCTGGATTTACAGAAAGTTTGCCTTTTGGATACCGATGGCGCTCCAGCCATGGTCGGTAGATTACAAGGGCTGGTGGCGAGGCTATCAACCGTAGCCCCACATATGCAGTTTTTACACTGCATCATTCATCAGTCTGTGTTGTGTGCAAAGCTGAGAGGTGATCTAAAAAACACCATGGACACCGTCATGAACATTGTGAATTTCATCCGCTCAACCTCCAGCTCCAACACTGCCTTTTCCATATGATGCTTGCCAACATGTTTGCGGAACACACGGACTTGCTTGTTCATAACAATGTGATGCTGTCTCTGTGACAACAGTTATGTTTTATGTTAATTATTTTGTTTGTCTGTTTTACTGTTCAGCTCTAATATATTTGACTGTGTGTATGGACCTGCTATGTTTGGAATTGTTTATGTCAATTTATGTTGTGAACCATCCATTTATTTTTGGTCTGATGGCTTTGTTTTGTTCATCTTGAATGTAGCAAAATGTAAATGTGGACCTTGGTTAAAAAGCTCCTTATGAGAAAGTGTTAAAGTCAAAGAACATGGATATGTGTCATTCGTTCATACTAATGTAACATCTATTATCATCAAGTTATTTTTTAGCCATTAGTTGACAAATATTCTGTGTGGCCCACGAACCCCCAGTGATTGTCATATTCGGCCCACTTGCTATTGAAGTTGAGCCACATTACAGAAATGGTAACTCAAATTTGAATTTTCAAAGAGCTCTGACTTTGGAAGCTACATCCTTGGTTTGACCAATCACACTGCTGAAGCCTTTCTTTGAAATCCATTGTTCCACTAAAGCTAACATGACTGGAACAATATTCAGTGCAACTAGTAATGCCTGAGACGACCAGTTGTATTGTCTTTCATGTCATTGCTTGCACAGTTCTCAATTTCTGGTTTCATGTGGATTTAAGTTTTGCTCTCCCAGAGTAGATTTGCCTCTACATATGATCTGTGGCCACACTTGCTCATTTTGCAATTATGTTTTCTGCTGTAACCAGGCCTGTTGAACATCAACATTTAATACTCACAAAGCTTCTGATCAATTTATTTCAATCCTCATATTTCAAATACAGACAATATGTTATTTCAACTGATACAATAAAAACATACAAACAAATTGAATGAAAGATATGTAATGAAAAAGTTAAGACTTTAATAGCGCTGTTAAAGATTGTATTATTTCTTGACTTGAGTCAGCTCGGGCAAGTAAACATGAACACATACAGTAATATAATGCAGTGATCATATACAAGCATGAAATATATAGTCTGAAGCGAAGCCACAGCGTTATTTATGTACACTGTCAGTCAGTCAGTACTGTAAACCAACGATTCACATGATTTCATGGACACACTTTCACATTCAGAATCTAACTTGAGAATACACACTTTCTTCAGTCTTCAACTCTTTCTTCGTACGTCCTCTTGAAACTTTCCGTCCAGTTAAATGCAAAGCAGCATAGTTCAGATCATCTCCACCTTCCATCTGTGCAGCAGATAAACGGCTCTTTTACAATGTAGTCATGTTTTTAATGCAGAGCTGCTCGGAATTATGTTAATTAAATAACAGTACTTACAATATCACGTACTGGTTGGCTCGAGTTGTCATTTCTTGCTTGTGAAGGTATGCCTTCTATTCCTGACGTTCAATAAAAAGAAGAACATTTTGTTCTAAAATTATTTTGGAAATCTATCATTATTGAGATTGTGTAATGTACAAATACAAAACAATTGGATGACTTAAATTGTGCTGCATGTTTGATGATACATTAATACTAATCAATCAATGTGAAAAATAACAGATATTTACTGATATGTATTATTTCATCCTAGGACATGAAGTCTAGGTTCATCCTGTGCTGTGTGATGTGCTCTTTATACACTATTAGAACTTTTCAAGTCATACAATTGACGATTCAGTCTAAAACACTCACCTTTAACTTGTTCACATATTGATCTTGAAGTTCGGCGACAGATGAAAACAATATTTCCAATCAGAGAAATGACCAAGCAGATTATTGCCATCACCAGAGCAATTAATTCAGGACTCATTCTTCGTTCTAGACAACAAAGAGAAAAACTTACCACTCATGATGTTATTAAAATGTTATAAAATCCAGTATCGAACACAGAATCATACCGATTTCCACTTTAGCTCCATTTCCAAACAGTATCTCTCCACATGTGGCCACAGCACAGTAGTAAGTTCCAGCATCAGAGGAGTTGATGTTCTTAGAGAAGTGATGAACGCAGCTTTTCTGAGTGTCAGATCTGTCTTCACATTCATCAAGTCTGTTTCCATCAGTGTAGAGGATGTTTGGATGAGATCTATCTGATCCGACTCTGAACCAGAACACACTGGGATCTCCTGGACATGTTTTAGTCTCAGAGTCAGAGAGGACTGAACACTGGAGAGTCTTCGAGTCTCCTGGACGGACTGGATCAGAGGCTGTCGGCTGCTGAACAACAGTGTAGTTCGATGTCCTCTGAGTGTTTCCTGTGTGATGTTTCAGTTAAGGTAAAGACCATTAACATAATGAAGCTGAAAGTGGGTAAAGTGACTCCAAAACATTGCAAAAAACAGATCACATATTTACCTTTTAATGACAAATAAGTTCCACTCCAAAGATTCTTAGTCCAGTCTATGACTGCACAGTGATACATTCCCTCATCTTCTTCAATTGTGCTAAAAATCGTCAGATTACTAATATTCTTCTCAACTTTCGGATACAATCTACAGTCAGAAAACTCTGGTCCGAACACAGGTTCAGTATTTTTCATAAGTGTCACAATTAATTTCAGATCATCTCCGACACTCTGCTTGTACCAGTAAAGACGTTCACTGGCAAACTCATCAGAAGGCAGAACATATGTGAAGGTCACAGGTTCACCAAGTTGAACTGTGGTCACTGGAACCAGAGCATCTAAAAGAAATTAAAATGTACGATAGATTAATCGGTAAATGATAATTAGAGTGTAATGTTAACAAAGATAAATAAGATAGAAGATAATCACACTAACCACCATACTCTACATCTAGTTTGCATTAAGATACTTAAATGAGAAAATATAATCGTCTTGATTCGACAGCACTTAAATCCTTGATGAAGGAGAAGCAGTGTAACGCAGAACACGATCATCTTCACACACTGACTTTATGAGGAAGCGTGTTTGTATTTAAGAGTGTGAAGGTGGTGACGTGTTCAAGGCGCTCAGACAATCTCATGCTTCTGATTGGTTATCACAGAATATACATACAAAGTGCATTTCCTGCCACGTGGGTGTTGTCCTGCTCGATGTGAAACATGTTACCTCTCTCTCTCTCATGCACTCACTATTTGATGTTAATAAAGATTTTTTTCCACTGCATGTTATGGTTGTCCCCTCACCACCACAACACTCACATAAACACATAATACACACACACACCAACATACTATTAGCGGACATATTAGCGAGAGTTTGTCGGCTGAAGATGCTGAAGAAACGCAGCTTTGTTCAGAGGATGGGAGCAGCAGTGCAGACTCTCTATCGTCACAGTTTTGGCAGTTGTTGCTTTAACAGGCTGGAAATCGTCCTGTGGTCACTGGTTTCACACTCACAAATGTTGATATGGAGTTTCAAACTGTGCCCACTGACTTTGCAGCTTTCTCTCCGGTAACTCCACTTTCATCACTTCCACCTCTTGATATGAAAGTCAGGTCATACTGGAAAATGTAATATGAAAGTGATTTCATGTGCAACTCGCATCTCGGAATGTCTGGCAGACGTCTCAGCCTGGTCATTTGCGCATCATGTCAAGCTCAACCTTTGTAAAACTGAACTCCTCTTCTTCATCCTGGGGAAAGACTGCCCTCGCATAGACCTGTCAGTCACTGTCAAGGACGTCACAGTATCGCCTTCATTAACTGCGAGGAACCTGGGCCTAATACTCAACAACGGACTATCCTGCACACTCAGAATCACTGCTGTGGGCTGATCCTGCAGATTTACCCTCTACAACATCTGAAGGATCTGGTCTTTCCTCACAAAGGATGTAACGTAACCCCTGGTCGAGGCGCTGGTCATCTCCCGCCTGGACTACTATAACTCACTCTTGGCTGGACTTCCAGCATCTGCAGCTAAACCATTGAAGTGTATCCAGAAGGCTGCAGCGCGCCTTGTTTTTTAATCTACCCATAGTCTCCCATGTGACTCCCCTCCTCCGTGACCTCCACTGGCTTCCTGTTCCAGCCCACATCTGATTCAAGACAACGGTGCTGGCCTTTAAGGCCGTCAACAGAACTGCACCCATCTACCTCCAAACACAGGTCAGACCAGACACCCAAGCACGAGTGAGGTGTCTGCACAGTCACACATTCAGAGCCACACTTTAATAGTGACAGTTGATTTCCTTTACAGTGTGGGAAAGAGAGGTGGCCGATGCGATGATTAGATATCAAGGGGCCCCTGATCCGGTAAACAGCGCTCCGTGCGTATGTTAAAAGTTTAACGAGAGGAAAGGCCCATACGGAGCACTAAACTGAATTTATCTCTTATGATAATTGTTGATTCAAGATATACATTTCCCTATAAGCATGAAGAGACCATCTGGTCCGTTTGAGGCTGTGAGTTCCAAGAAGTGACCTCAGCGGACGTTAGGTAATGTACAGGGAGAGGCAGACTAACTTCTCTTTCTACCATTGGATAGATGGACCCTCAGTCCACCAAAGTGACCAATTGGAAGAAGTGGGATGATTCGAAGAAGTAGACTTTAAAAAGGCCCGCACAAGCGGAGAAGTCAGCGGTGGTACTTTGTAGATTTTCCTAGATTGAGGGATTTTCTTATAGAGCAGAGGGCAAAGCATTGGGCAGAACTTTGTCATAAATTAGAGAGACCCAGGTAACGGCCGTGCCTGGACGTACGCAGGCAATTGAGATCTGTTTTCAATAAAGAGTGCTCTATTATCCACCAGCCTGCCTCCGCAGAATTCTTTATCAACATACTATACACCGACATCTTTGATGGAGAAAGCCCATAAACTACACGAGCACTTCGCTTTCTACATCAGCTGGCCAGCATGTACTGCAAAGAGCAAACAAATGTCACTCAGCAAAGTTGCAACTGTTCTCTGTTCTAGTGCCTCAGCGGTAGAACAAACTTCCGACCAATGTCAGGACTAGGCTGTTACTCAATCACTACTCAACCACTTCTTAGCGGATGCCCATTTCTGCCTAAAGCAGTCACCTGCCTGGTGACCCATTATTAGCAAAAGTCAACTGCACAAGCCAGGTTTCAACCTGTAGGGGGCTGTCGCCACACACATTCACAACACAATATGTGGAATTCAAATACTTTGCACTCAATGTCAAGATATGGACCTGAATCTTCAACAACCTGCCAGCAAGACTACTTACCTCTCATACAATGTTGTGCTTTGTTTGTAGAAAGTGGACAATGAGACAGTGTGCAAGTTAATTCATTGACTTCACACAGTAATTGCAGGTGAAGGTGGAAGGTGGAGGAGAGGTTGCTCATGGTGGTGCTGGTGGTTATAGTGTTGAGTAGAGACTCTGGTGAATGCAGGACAAGGCTGTTGGCTGCAGAGATGCTGAGAGCTGGGTTCCTAGAATTGGAGCCACTGGCAATTGGAGTGCTGGTGAAAAAGCAAGCAAACGGCAAAAACAAAAAATCCACCACAGAATTCCTCCACGTCCTTAGATTGGCCAGTCCACCAGAAGTGCAGGTGAAGAAAGTGCAGCTTCCGCTGGGCTCTGGGGTGGCGGTTGAACCTGGATGAATGGCCCCACTGTAAAACTTGGTGCCGGACCTCCTCTGGCACGAATAGGCGATCCAATGGACCTGTACTAGGGTAAGGGTGACTGCATTGGGCCTCTCACACAATGGCCTGATCTCCCAGGTAGCAGGACCAATGATCCAGGGATATGGCACAATGGGCTCAGGACCGGCAAGAGGTGTGTCAGGGGAGAAGAGTCGAGAGGGGCATCTGATTTCCATTTCTGGAGTATGAGACGGTATGTAATTAAAGTGGCTTAAGAATAGTGACCAGAACTGGGAGGAACAGTTCCTTCAACTTCTTGAAGGCTGCGTCGGCACCAGGAGACCAGGTTTAAGCTGAAGCAGTGGAAGTAAGTTGGGTGAGGTGAGCCGCGACTCAGCTGTAGTCACGGATGAATCATCGGTAGAAGTTGGCAAATCCCAGGAATCGTTGTAGCTGCTTCCTGATTGGAAGGTGTGGGCCACGCAATTTACAGCCCCGATCCCTGCAGGGTCTGGCTGAAGCCTCCCCTGAGCTAAAACAAAACCCAAAAAGCCGTCTTCAGCTGAGTGGAACTCACACTTCTCTGGTTCAGCATACAGTTTGTTGTCCAGGAGTCACTGGAGCCCCAACCTCACCTACTCGATGTGCTCGTCTAGGGTCCTGGAGAATATCAATTTATGGATATTGGTTATATGGTTTATATGGAGAATGTCATTGATAAGGGTTTGAAACAAAGCTGGGGTCGGGTGAGATCGAAAGGCATCACCTGGAATCCAGTTGTCCAAGGGGGATGTTGTCGAAGGATGGATCGATCAGGGGTAGTAGGTATTTATCCCTTCTTACCGACAAAAAAGAAGCCAGCCGAGGGGAGAAGAGGAGCACCTGATTAAGCCAGAGGCCAGGGAGTGGTTGATGTACACTACCATCGACTGTCTCTGTGGGCCTGACAGGTTGTAGTCCTCTGGATGGAAGTGGAGCACCAGGGAGCAGATCGATAGCACAGTCATAAGTGCAGTGTGTTGACAGAGACTGGGCTTGTTCTTTACAGAACACTGTGGCTAGATGATGGTAAGCAGGTGGCACTAGAGACAAATCTGATGATTTAGGAGGGATGAAAGCTGATACCTTGACTGATTTAGCAGCAGAGTGGAGATCGTGGGAGTTGCAAAGAATGCTCCAGCTGGAAATGGAGGCTAAGGACCAGAAACCGGGGAGACTCAGTGCGACTGGAGAGGAGGGTGAAGGGATGACATAGAGCTGAAGACACTCATGAGGGTGTCATGTCACTGTACAGGTTGTATGTTGTAGTTTGGACCTGTCCGTGGTGGTTTTTCTGTGTTTTTGGTGTTTCAGAGGCGCTGTGAGCAGCTGGGTGGAGCTACCTCTCCGCTGGTGTGACTGACGTCTACTCTCACCTGCAGCGCATTGACAATCAGCATCTGTGGAAAAGCCTTGTTCACCTCACGCCCCTCAGCTTGAGAGATACTCTCAACATACTATTCTATAGTTGAGAATTATTACGGGCCACTTGTTGTTTCCTCGCCTTGCATTAATCCTGCCTTCTCCGCTTGTCTCCAGGGATCAAGGTACGTCCTGAGCAGCCTACTCCGCCAGCCATCTCCAGCCTATAGCATTTCGGATAGGGCTGTCGGCGATTAAAAAAATTTATCTAATAAATTACAGGATTTGTAATTAATTAATCTAATTAATCGCATTTTAATCTCATATCTGCCTAAGGTACCCAAAACGGCAAAAAAGCTTTATCTCACCGAGTGTTTCTGATGAAAAAAAATCTCTGCGACGGTCAGCCCTCCGGACCGAGACTTCAGTGAACTTTACCCCGGAAGACAGTCTCGATTGGTTTTGATTGACAGGGGAGACACCGGGGAAACCCCTTTAAAACACACACGTCATCATCATGACGTGTACCATCACGTCTCTTTAGGAGCCGCAGCGCCGGCTTTCTGTGTGAATTACACAGCGGTTAGTCTTTACAGCGGTGTTTCGCGTTGTGTGAACGAACAACGGCGGAGAATTGGTGACCGCTGTTTTAAACAACTGCAAGGAAAACACAAGCACAACCCATCATCACCAGACAGCCACTGAACATGCAGTTAGGAAGTAGCATGTTAGATAGCTCATTCTTGTCTCTTTTGTATTCTGATTTACCAGTAAATGTATCCTGGCCCACTGAGCTCCCTCCCTGTCTCTGGTTGTACAGCAGACTACCAGGTCTCTCAACTTGGTCTCTGGTCCTTTTGACTAGTAAACTACAAGGTCCACGAAAAATCTCTATCAGCATAACTGATGTGTTATTATTTCCTTACTGTATGTTCAGTGGCTCTCAGGTGTGATGGCTTGTGTTTTCTTTTGGGTTTTTTGTGGGCAGTTTGTAAAACAGTTGCCCTGGTAAACTCACAACAAGGACTGGCTTTCACAGCTGCCGTGTCTCTGGGCTCGTTAGGTAGAGCAGACAGGCCAGGTAGTGAAGCAGTGTCAGGGCAGCCCACCTGTCAACTCTACCGAACAACCTCAGAGACCCTCTTAAGAGTGGCTCCAGCAGTGGCGTGCACAGACTTTTTGAAGGGCAGGGGCTGAAAGAAAAAAAAAGGGCACATACAGCGCATTCTCGCCACTGAGTGTGCTACATGTAAATCTACCTGGGTACAAGGAAGCAGTTAGCATGTGGTCCAGAGCTTAATTGATTTGGGAACTGGATTTGATAATGAAGCATATAATAATTGTTAGCTAAGTATGTTGCTGCTTCACATTCATTTGGTTGTCTGGTATGTTATATGATGTATAATGTATAATATGTATATATATATATATATATATATATATATATATATATATTCCTTTTTTATGTTTTCATGCACTGTGTTTTCTTGCTGAGCCACATTGGAGAAATAGTTACACAAAGTTGAATTTTCATAGAGCTTAAACTTTGGAAGCTACATCCTTAGTTTGACCAATCACACTGCTGAAGCCTTTCTTTGAAATCCATTGATCCACTAAAGCTAATATGACTGGAACAATATCCATTGCAACTAGTAATGCCTGAGACGACCAGTTGTTTTGTCTTTCCATTTCAATTCTGGCACAGTTCTCAATTTCTGTTTTCATGTGGATTTAAGTTTTGCTACCTGTGATCTGTGGCTGCATTTGCTACGTTTGATCTGACATTATGTTTTCTGCTGTAACCAGGCCTGCTGAACATCAACATTTAACACTCACAAAACTTTTGATCAATTTATTTCAATCCTCAAATTTCAAATACAGATAATACATCATTTCAGCTAATACAATAAAAGCAGAAATCAAATTGTTTGAAAGTTATGTGATGAAAAGTTACAGACTTTAATAGCTCATTTAAAGTTTGTGTGTTTTATTTCTTGACTTGAGTCAGCTCGGGCAAGTAAACGCAAACACATCATACAATGCAGTGATCGATATACAAGCATGAAATATAAAGAGCATGTGCTGCAGGAAGGTTGTGGCTTTTATCATGAAACTCCTCATTCTCATTATAGTTTGAAGGGAAGCCACAACATTATTTATTTACACTGTCAATCAGCCAGTACTGTAAACCAACGATTCACATGGTTTCATGGACACATTTTCACATTCAACATCTAACTTTAGAATACACACTTTCTTCAGTCTTCAACTCTTTCTTCTTACGTCCTCTTGAAACTTTCCGTCCAGTTATGTGCAAAGCAGCATAGTTCAGATCATCTCCACCTTCCATCTGTGCAGCAGATGAATGTCTCTTTAGACATTATAGTCATGTTTTATGCAGAGCTGCTGGGAAATATGTTAATGAAATAACAGTACTTACAATATCACGTACTGGTTGGCTCGAGTTGTCATTTCTTGCTTGTGAAGGTATGCCTTCTATTCCTTACGTTCAACAAAAACAAGAAAAAAAAGTTCTAAATAGGATTTTTACATTAGGATCTTCCACTGATTCAACAAATGACAATCAAAATTAAAACAGTTGGAAATCTTTCATTACTGAGATTGTGTAATGCACAAGGAAAAGCTTGGTGACTTAAATTGTCCTGCATGTTTCATGATACGTTAATTAATAATGTAAAAACAGATATTTACTGAAATGTATTATTTTAACCCAGAACATCAGGTTGTCTAGTGTGATGGTACTTCTTACAGTATATGAACTCTTTAAGTCATACAATTGTTGATTCAGTCGGCAACACTCACCTTTACATTTTTCACATATTGATCTTGAAGTTCGGCGACAGATGAAAACAATATTTCCAATCAGAGAAATGACCAAGCAGATTATTGCCATCACCAGAGCAATTAATTCAGGACTCACTGTTTTCTCGAGACAACAAAGAAAATAAAGTATCAATAATTATGTCATTAACGTGCTTTGACTATGACTTCCAGTTCTGAATTCAGAATCATACCGATTTCCACTTGAGCATTTCCAAACAGTATCTCTCCACATGTGGCCACAGCACAGTAGTAAGTTCCAGCATCAGAGGAGTTGATGTTCTTGGAGAAGTGATGAACGCAGCTTTTCTGAGTGTCAGATCTGTCTTCACATTCATCACGTCTGTTTCCATCAGTGTAGAGGATGTTTGGATGAGATCTATCTGATCCGACTCTGAACCAGAACACACTGTGATCTCCTGGACATGTTTTAGTCTCAGAGTCAGAGAGGACTGAACACTGGAGAGTCTTCGAGTCTCCTGGACGGACTGGATCAGAGGCTGTCGGCTGCTGAACAACAGTGTAGCTCGATGTCCTCTGAGTGTTTCCTGTGTGATGTTTCAGTTATGATAAAGAACATTAGCATCATAAAGCTAAAAGTGGTTAAAGTGACTCCAAAACATTGCAAAAAATAGATCACATATTTACCTTTTAATGACAAATACGTTCCACTCCAAAAATTCTTATTCAGGTAAAAGACTGCACAGTGATACATTCCCTCGTCTTCTTCAGTTGTGCTAAAAATGGTCAGTTTACTAATTTTCTTATCAACTTTCGGATACAATCTAGATTCAGGAAACTCTGGTCCGTACACAGGTTTATAATTATTCTCAATTGCCACAATTAATCTCAGATCATCTCCAACACTCTGCTTGTACCAGTGAATATCACTGCTCAACCCATCAAAAGGCAGAACACATGTGAAGGTCACAGGTTCACCAAGTTGAACTGTGGTCACTGGAACCAGAGCATCTAAAAGAAATTAAAATGTACAATAGATTAATCAGTTAATGACAATTAGAGTATAATTTTAAAAAATATATAATAATAAGATAAAAGATAATCACACTAACCACCATTCTCTACATCTAGTTTGCATTAAGATACTTAAATGAGAAAATATAGTCGTCATGATTCGACAGCACTTACATCCTTGATGAAGGAGAAGCAGCGTAACGCAGAACACGATCATCTTCACACACTGACTTTATGAGGAAGCTTGTTTGTTATTTATGAGTGTGAAGGTGGTGACGTGGTCTTGACGCTCAGACAATCTCATGTGTCTGATTGGTTATCACAGAATATATATTCAAAGTGCATTTCCTGCCACGTGGGTGTTGTCCTGCTCTACGTGAAACATGTTACCTCTCTCTCTCTCATGCACTCACTATTTGATGTTAATAAAACATTTTCTACTGCATGCTGTGGTTGTCCCCTCTTCATGACCACAACACTCAAACATAATACACACACACACAACACCAACATACTATTAGTGGACATATTAGCGAGAGTTTGTTGGCTGAAGATGTTTCAAACTGCGCTCTCTGACTTTGCAGCTTTCTCTCCGGTAACTCCACTTTCATCACTTCCACCGCTTGATATGAAAGTCAGGTCATACTGTTAAAATGTAATATGAAAGTGATTTCATGTTACCTGGACTCCCAGCCGCTGTGACTAAATCGATGAAGCGTATCCTGAAGGCTGCAGCACGCCTCATTTTTAATTTACCCATATTCTCCCATATGACTCCCCTCCTCCGTGACCTCCACTGGCTTCCTGTTGCAGCCCACATCTGATTCAAGACGATTGCTGGCCTTTAAGGTCGTCAACTCCGGTGAGACTCCAGTGAATGCAGGACAAGGCTGTTGGCTGCAGAGATGCTGAGAGCTAGGTTACTGGAATTGGAGCCACTTGCAGTTGAAGTGCTGGTGAAAAAGCAAGCAAACGCCAAACACAAAAAATCCACCTCAGAATTCACTCACGTCCTTAGTTTGGCCAGTCCACCAGAAGTGCTGGTGAGGAAAGTGCAGCTTCCGCTGGGCTCGGGGTGGCAGTTGAACCTGGATGAATGGCTGTAAAACTTGGTGCTGGACCTCCTTCGGCACGAATAGGCGATCCATTGGACCTGTACCAGGGTCAGGGTGACTGCACTGGGCCTCTCGCACAATGGCCTGATCTCCCAGGTAGCAGGACCAATGATCCAGGAATATGGCACAATGGGCTCAGGACCAGCAGGAGGTGCGTCGGGGAGGAGAGTCGAGAGGGGCCTCTGATTTCCATTTCTGGAGTATGAGACGGTATGTAATTAAAGTGGCTTAGGAATAGTGACCAGAACTGGGAGGAACAGTTCCTTCAGCTTCTTGAAGGCTGCATTGGCACCAGGAGACCAGGTTTAAGCTGAAGAAGTGGAAGTAAGTTGGGTGAGGTGAGCCGCGACCCAGCTGTAGTCACGGATTAATCATCGGTAGAAGTTGGCAAATCCCAGGAATCGTTGTAGCTGCTTCTTGATTGGAAGGTGTGGGCCACGCAATTTACAGCCCTGATCCCTGCAGGGTCTGGCTGAAGCCTCCCCTAAGCTAAAACAAAACCCAAAAAGCCGTCTTCAGCTGAGTGGAACTCACACTTCTCTGGTTCAGCATACAGTTTGTTGTCCAGGAGTCACTGGAGCCCCAACTTCACCTACTCGATGTGCTCGTCTAGGGTCCTAGAGAATATCAATATATCGTCCAAGTAGACAAACACAAAATAGTTTAGCATTAGCCCAGAATGTCATTGATAAGGGTTTGAACACAGCTGGGGTGGGGTGAGACCAAAAGGCATCACCTGGAATCCAGTTGTCCAAGGGGGATGTTGAACACTGTCTTCCACTTGTCGCCCTCCCAAATGCAGAATAGGTGGTAGGTTTTCCGAAGGTCCAGTTTAGTGAAAGATCAAGGGGTAGTAGGTATTTATCCCTTCTTACCAACAAAAAAGAAGCCAGCTGAGGGGAGAAGAGGAGCACCTGATTAAGCCAGAAACCAGGGAGTTGTTGATGTACACTACCATCGACTGTCTCTGTGGGCCTGACAGGTTGTAGTCCTCTGGATGGAAGTGGAGCACCAGGGAGCAGATCGATAGCACAGTCATAAGTGCAGTGTGTTAACAGAGACGGGGCTCGTTCTTTACAGATAACTGTGGCTAGAAGATGGTAAGCAGGTGGCACTAGAGACAAATCTGGTGATTTAGAAGGGATGGAAGCTGATAACTTGACTGATGTAGTGGCAGAGTGGAGACGGAGGGAGTGGCAAAAAATGCTCCGGCTGGAAACGGAGGCTGAGGACCAGAAACCGGGGAGACTCAGTGCAACTGGAGAGGAGGGTGAAGGGATGACATAGAGCTGAAGACACTCATGAGGGTGTCATGTCACTGTACAGGTTGTATGTTGTAGTTTGGACCTGTCTGTGGTGGTTTTTCTGTGTTTTTGGTGTTTCAGAGGTGCTGTGAGCAGCTGGGCGGAGCTACCTCTCAGCTGGTGTCACTGACGTCTACTCTCACCTGCAGCGCATTGACAATCAGCATCTGTGGAAAAGCCTTGTTCACCTCACGCCCCTCAGCTTGAGAGATACTCTCAACATACTATTCTATAGTTGAGAATTATTACGGGCCACTTGTTGTTTCCTCGCCTTGCATTAATCCTGCCTTCTCCGCTCGTCTCCAGGGATCAAGGTACGTCCTGATCAGTCTACTCCGCCAGCCATCTCCAGCCTTTAGCATTTCGAATAGGGTTGTAAGGCGATTACAAAAATGTATCTAATAAATTACAGGATTTGTAATTAATTAATCTAATTAATCGCATTTTAATCTCATATCTGCTAAAGGTTCCCAAATGAAGAATTAGAATTCTAGGGGCATTACAAAATTGTATTGCATGCCTAATCAATTGAATACACTAAGAAGAGAGGAACTTGCCGTTCAAAGGCTCGAGCAACGATGTGTTCACCTCGCTCCCCTGAGTCGTCCATGTCTGTTGTCACCCTGCTTTGACTCGCGACTAGGGCTGTAACGATACACCAAACTCACGATTCGGTTTGTATCACAACTTTTGACCCAGGGTTCGATACAAACCTCGATTTTTTTTCTTTCTAAATTAAACATTTTATTTATGTAACATTTCAATAACTTATGTATAGAATACTTGTCTGATAGTATCAGAGGTGCAGTTTTGTGGAAGGCGTGTCTATCTGATGGTCTGTTAACTGCACAGATCCCTCTCTCAACTCAATACAGAGAAATGTCCCACAAAACAACATTACAGAACCAAACTAAGGTAACGTAGTAACTGTAACTGTCTTTGGCAACAAGTTAAAAATACCACAGCTGTACGTGGAGAAGCGTCCTTCCTCCCGTCCGTCCTACAGACTCCTCCTCACATTTCTGCCATGCGTCTGTCACCGGCAAAAAAACTTTATCTCACCAAGTGTTTCTGATGAAAAAAATCCCTGCGACGGTCAGCCCTCCAGACCGAGACTTCAGTGAACTTTACCCTGGAAGACAGTCTCTGTCGGTTTTGACTGACAGGGGAGACACCGGGGAAACCCCTTGAAAACACACACGTCATCATCATGACTTGTACCGTCACGTCTCTTTAGGAGCCGCAGCGCCGGCTTTCTGTGGGAATTACACAGCGGTTCGTCTTTACAGCGGTGTTTCATGTTGTGTGAATGAACAACAGCGGAGAATTGGCGAACGACCGCTGCGGTGTTAATGTGGTGTTACTTACAGCTCATAGGGCTGATCTGGACTGGAAGTTGTGTCGCGATTCTGCCTTCTCACAGCGCAAGACAGGTTCGTGGATCTGAGTGTCGCGATTTCAGCTTCAATACGTGTATCGTTACAGCCCGACTAGCGACGCAGGTGGGAAGTGACAAACACGTCCAGACAAGTTCCTCGGTGCCAGTGCTACAGTGACATGCCACTGCCAAGTAGCCTACGGATCATTCAATGGGCCAAATTTAAAATGCTCGCGCATTGAATTGCCACTCAGAATCTCAGCGTTAATTGCGTTATTAATTAATTAATTAATCTAATTAACGCGTTAAACTGACAGCCCTAATTTTGGACACCCCCCTACACTCCACCATGTCACCCTGGTACCTATAAACTGTACTTTGTGTTTCGAGCTAATTGACAAATTTTAGCACGCTATCACACTAAACTGATATCAATTATATGGTAAACCATCATCAGTGAAGTGAGTTTGACAGCAGGAACATTTGAACGGAGGTCAGCTTGCTGTTGTAGTCAGGTTGCAGAAGTTACATATTGTAGATTTAAGGCGTACAGGCAGTGGGATTTTGAAGTTCCACATGCAATTTCTGTGAATAGGGAGGCAACAGAGGAT
>CAEMYA010000459.1:10346-22866 GCA_903131615.1 Diplodus sargus
GATGTAAAAGAACACAATATCCCTTCATGGTCACTGAAATAGGTTGGCAACACTAATGACTCAACATTATGTTGTGTTGTTTTGACATACACATGATCAATTAGTGTGCCATTTTCAGTTGTTGGTTGTTTCACAGTTTGAACAAACCCTTTGTTTGTCATAAATGTGGCAACTGACGATGATTTCAAAATGTTGTCATTGAAATCTCCCATTACAGCAATTGTGTCAGGTTTTAGACTCAGCCAATCAAGTAACTTGCCTAAATTGTCTTTGAACAAAGGCATGTGATAAGATGGTGGTCTATAAATTACAGCTGGCAATATGTTGTATGTAGTGCAGTGGTAAACCAGACATTCTAAATTTACATTTGGTACCTGAAGAACATTACATGCCAAATTGTCTGCACTATACAGTCCAACTCCACCACATTGTTGGCCTTGAATTTCTGTTAATATGGGGTTGCTGCTGCTGTAGGATAAAGTCCTTGGCTGATTATGAAAAGCATAACCATCCATCTGTACAGTTGCACATGACGAACCTGCAGGCAGCCATGTTTCAGTAACAGCAACGCAGTTAAGATGCAAATGCTGTGTGCACAGTGCCAAATCAGAAACATGTTTAGTCAAATTACGCACATTCATCAAAAACACAGTAAAGGTCTGTGTATTTAATTTATGCTTTGTGATATTCTCGACTATGAAGGGAGGCATGTTTTCAATGGCATTTGTGATTGCGTCTTTACAATAGATGGCTTTCTCCTTAAAATCACTAATAATCAACCCAGACAAATTTCTAACTCGACTTAAAGCTACATACGCCTGTCCAGCTGTAAAAATCCTGTCAAGTGACACTACTGCATTATCTACTGGAATGCCTTGTACTTTATGTACTGTACAGGCCCAGGCAAGCTTCAGTGGAAATTGCCGACCCATTTCACCTTTCTTAGTGACTCTATCTTCTTCAGGTTCAATGCCCGTGGAACCCATTTAGACTGCAGAGGCAAGTGCGCAGTGTCTCTCTTCTGTGCGCCTATCCTATCGTCATCAAATTTAACGTACACTGTCTGAGGAAATCGTGTGTTGTCATTGGGCAGGTAAACGATGTGTGTCACAGTGCCACACACACCATTAACTAAACCATCTGCTACATCCAAGTTTTTAAAAAGCATTACACGGGCATCTATCCCTAAAAGCAGTGTCTCATCCAGAGTTGTGTCGTATGCTCTGGAATGATGTCCTTTTATCAACGTGAGCTTGCCTGTTCTATTAACACAATCCTGAGCCTCTATCTCGACACGATCTGGACAAGTCTTCACCAACTGCTGTACATTATGCTCATTTACTTGTTGATTTGTCGCAAATATGTGCAAAGCTGAGCCGACTTCGCCAGTTTCACAATGTTTTAATATGTCGATGTCGCTAGCCAACATCGGGGTACCTTTTGAACGAGTTCTAACTCTGTTCAACATCTCTGCAAATACATGATCTTTCTGACGAACGATGGTTTTCAGTTCAGCAACCCTAAACAACTGAGACCACAAATCAACACCTACATCATCTAAATACAGAGCTTTCCCTTTCACTGGAGGCAACTGATAAAAATCTCCTACTGCAATGACACTTACTTTCCCAAATGGGGAATAGTCACCAGATTGCTTAATTTGTCTTAATCTTCCATGGATGTAAGATAACAGTTTCTTATCAACCATGGAGATTTCATCTATTATTAAAATCTGAAAAACTCCTATATTTAGCACGTAAAGAATTCAGCTTCTCTTCACCCAATGGAGTGTAAGGTAAGCGCTTGCCAATCTTTGCCAATGCTTAGTGCATTGTGGATAGTAGACACATGTAAATTGTGTGCAGCTATCCCTGTAGGAGCTGTTAGCAGAACGCTAATGTCGTCTGGACCATCGCCCTCTTTTGCAAACAGCCTCATAGCCTCATACTGTATAGCCTTGATTAAATGGCTTTTACCTGTCCCTGCTCCGCCTGTAATTAATACATGAAATGGATCAGGCTTTGCTCCATTTCGTGTGTCTAAGCACCACTGCCTAATCTGATAAAAAATATGCATTCTCTACGTTCCTCTATACATTCTAAACGCTCCAACTCCTGCTCCGGGCACAACTCACACCAAGCATCTTCTGCAATGCTGTCATTATCGATGGAATTTTGGATATTGTCCAACTCGTCGGCATCTCTTTCAAATTTGCACCTATTCTGGTCGTCAACTGCTTTAACAAAATGCGACGATGCATCACTGAATAGCACGCGACTGTGTTGATAAAACTGCTCAAACGTGTCAAACTGTGTTGGTTTAAGTTGCTCGTCTTCATGATACGGCAGGAAAAACTGTAAGAGGCTCTGATAGAACAATTCTGGAGTTTTAGTCCCTGAAAAGCGCACGTAACGAACAACAGCAGGTTGCGTACGTGTTCTTTTCATAACAAAACCACAGTCATTGTTTAATTTCACCTTCTTGACAGCTGTTTTGCTTTTACTCAGTACACGATACTCAGACGCAAATGTTGCCAAACACATGTCATTAAAGGTGGTGTCTTTTGGTCTATTCTTGTATCTGTCGACAAAACTCCTCATCCACATATCTTCGTCAGTAAGATCACGTGAAGATGCCTTTTGTTTTAACACACTTAAAGGCAAACTCATTCTTACCATATTCTCCCCTACTGGGACAAACACAACTTTCCTAAAGCACTCCTTCAGATGCATGTTTGTTAATCTATACACGGCCTCCTGAGCACAAACATCCCTATTGTGTAAATACACACTTCCTAATTTTTTTAATGCATCTTTAGCACTGCTATTGCCCTCTTTAGCGGCTTCCCTCTGAGCATTTCCCGACAACAACCCATTTCCCTTTCTGACTTGGAAATGTAAGAAATTATGTACACTACACATGCATAGGCATCAACGACATATTGGATGTCAATATTAGCATTCCAGCATTTTAAAAGTGGTTTGCTGTACTGATTGATCCACACTTCATTCACCTGCCTCTTCAAAACAACCTGCGTTTTCCTGCCAACACGATTATAAGCAACTTCAAACTTCTTTTGAGTTATGTTTAAATGTTTAAACAACGCTTCCACACTATCAAAACTGGCTTTGTCATCTGAAAGAGCTTGTTTAATCTTTGTCATGATGTTCACAGCAATGTCCTTTTTCATGATCTGTGGTTTCTTCTGCCCCTCATTCTTGCAAGCACACAGGTCCAATTTTTGTGCTTCATCTACCTTACATTTACAAGACGTTTTGCCATCCTCTTCACTGACGGGACATGAAATAAAGGTTTTTGCAGAGGGCGGCTTAGGAAGATTGAAACGACAAACAGGGTCATTTTTACACGATTTAGAATGTCGTTTTGAATGTTGTTGCACTGATATAACAATGTCCAATAATGTTTCATCCTGTGATGGTAATTCACATGTGACATACTGATCAATAAAGTTAATTACCTCTTCATCTGTGTTTTTATCAATTATTGGGGCATTCTCTATCCAGAAGAGGCAGTGAACATGTGGTGATCCACGCTGCTGAAATTCCCTCCTATAAAAATAGTAGTTAATTTTGCCAATAGGATTACAAAACGACATGAGCACCTCTCTGAGAAAACAATGCCAGCGAAAGTCAAACATTCTGGCTGCAGTGACAGGACTGGCACGTAAAAGCTCACACTTCTGTGCCCAATCCAACTGTTCAAGTGTCTCTGTTCTACCAGCCTGCTACAAAATACTACTGAGGAGATTCTGCCACCGCATATCAGCTGAAGAAAACGAACAAAACCACGTCGGGACACCCAGCTGACGAACACAGGCCAACAAATCATGCTGGGCACCCTGCCAAAAAGACGGGGTACCTCTAATAGGTTTAAGAAAACGAAATCCGTTATCAAACTGCAACAACTTCTTCAAAGATTCTTCGTCATTCAAAACATTTTTGCTAATTGGTTGAGATTTAGGACCTCTTTTTTCCTTGCGCATTGCTATTGATACATTTGACACAACCTGTTGTACCTCTGATAAGTACTGTGCAAAAAAGATGTATTCAACATTTTGCGCAAATCGACCATCAGCATGTAAAATTCTGTTATTAAAATAACGCGACATAGTCAAACGATGCTGTCTCTCATCATGGTATGTATCGCCTCCAGTAGGGAACAACACTGGGACGCATTTGGCTTCATTTGTAGGATCTGACAACAGCCTGACAGGAGAGTTTCCTTCTGCTGGAGCCAAATTCAATGTATCATCAAAATATTGATCCAGGGTTTCCTGACCAATATCTACAGGCATAAGACAAGTGTCTTGGAACATACAATGTTGTTGTCTGTCATGCAGAAGCTCATCTTCATGAGCATTTGCGGGTGCTTCTTCACTTTCAGCATGATTCTCAGTCTCCTGTGCAACATCGTCTTGTTCTCGACAGAAATCATTATGCCAGCTCTCATTAAATTGTATATCTTTATAGAATTTATTGTTAGCTTTAAATATTTTACAGCCTCTCTAACCTGCACAGTGTCGACAAACTGGTAATCATAATGCCCTTTATAAGTGAGCTTACGCTTCAGTTTAACCCGTAGCAACGACCCCTCCATGTTTGAACGCGGCAAGACATTAGTTGTCTGTGAAATGTTGACTGGAACACATGTCACTGGTCCATGGACTCCATTTTGACCTCCTTTAGGTAAAGCCAACATTTTCATAAAAGGTATGTTTGGAGAATTCCTAGCAAGTTCAACCACGCCAACTGTGGTGGAATAGGATCAAGATGCAAGTTATTTGCTGAGCACTCTGGTGGCGGTACATCCCTATGTAGACAAGAATGGCACTTAGAACAAATTCACAATGTACCACTAGCTAAATGCAACCAGTGACATGGCACTGCACAATCATGACTACATTTATGCAAGTACTGTTCGCTTATGCATGCCTCTGCTAATGCAGCTGAAGCATAAGCACTATTTCGACACGGCAACGCCTTGGTTTAAACAACCGTTTGAAACACACACAACACACAAAATCAGGACCATCTTTCACTTTATTCAAGAAATTGGTCATAATTACATCGAACGGCGTCAGTTTCTTTTTCATGTTTAGCCGCTTTGATCTGTTAGTATGAGAAATATGAAGTCGATAGGTGGCACTCCATGATACTGTGCTTTGGACCTGTCTTTAACGTTTTGTTTGTGCAAAGGATCATCTTTATATAGTTGTTTACTTCTTGTCTTACGTTTGTGTTCGTACAAGTCATTAAGACTGTACTGCAATTTACTATACGTCTTAATTTTCCAATTGAACACTGGATTTTTCCTGTACTTCCTTTTACTATACTTCTTAACTTCGTGTTTGAACACTGAATCGTCATGGTACTTCTGTTTACTACACTCCTTAACTTTGTGCCTGAACACTGGATCGTCATGGTACTTCTGTTTACTACACCTCTTAACTTTGTACCTGAACACTGGATCGTCATGGTACTTCTGTTTACTACACTTCTTAACTTTGTGCTTGAAAATCGGGTTGTCCCTGTACTTCTCTTTACTATTTTCCTTAACTTTCTGCCTGTGTGGCACAATTGTCTTGTACTTCCACATACTATATGAGGTAACGTACTGCTTGTATGCCAATTTTTCTTTATATCTCTGATAAGACTTGTTAATTTTTTTAGTCCTGCGTGTCATATCGTCATGATATTTCTTAGCAGATGATTTGTTTTTCTGTTCTTTAAACAAACCATCTTGAGATAACATCCTCTTTTCTAAACATTGCTTCTTTTTGAAATACTGTGAAACAACACTGGTAAAAGCATTTGTGATCTTACAGTCTTCAGAAGCCAATGAAGAAGTCTCTGCAGTCCTATGCCTGATTTTGTACCTTTGTGCAGTTGCACCATCACCTTTGCAGAGACCATAACAACTGTGTAGTTGAGGCTCACGAACACAAACAACAGATTCATAATGGTTAGCATTAACATTATCCAAATAGATCCCTTGTTGTGGGATATTGCCATCTTTACAGCTAAATTCACGCTATCGATTCTCAAAATAAGTGAAGATGTGCACTCCTAAATAATTAGCAGCTGCCTGAATTTTCACTTCTGTTGCCCACTTGGTAAGACAATTCATCTTAGATTTTTTTCTATAGTGTGCCATAGAGGAACAACCACTTCTCAAACTGTACCCTGCGGCGTTAGTTTCTGACTGCTTAACAACAGCGAGCCGAACTTTCCTGTGGTGTTTCTGTGTACCACTGACAGCCAGAGACACAGCTCTAAAGAAACAGTTACCGTCATCCACTATCTTCTCATTCTTACATGGAGGTCCTAGCGGGCCGACAGCTGGAGTAACAGGTGCGTTGACATTGTCAAGCTCCACGTGCAACTGTTTACATAACTTGTCTGCTACCGCTTTACTGAGAGGAGAAAATTGTAGCTCTCTGAAAGACACATCAGTGACAAACACATCTGACTTTTCGCTGTCATCATCACTTCTCTGCCATGTTGCATATGGCCATGTCTTCTTGCGCTTAGCCCCTTGACGTGTAACACAAACACCAGAAATCTCAAATGCACTGTGGCTTGCCTCAAGTGATGCTGCCAACTTACACACGTGCTCATACAAGTCCTTGAGACAGCTCAAATACACAACAGAGCTTGTACCCTCAGCGACTGCCATACCTGCTGCATTGCGTGAATGAGAATCTACTAGGGCATTTTCTCCTCTCTGAGAAATGAGTGCACACGAGTACATGTCCACTGTCAACAAACACGTGTCATATCTAGCAAACATGTCTGTCAATCCATTTAGCAGAGATATTTGTGTACCTTCTTCAATGTCCACACCATCAGTTACATCTTCAACACCGCTGGCAAAGTCGTTACCATGCTCAAACTGGAAATGTTGCCCTCCAATAACATGCTGCTTTGGCAAATCCGCAACAGACAGCATTTTTGCTGAACCACTGATGCGATCGCTGTTTCGCAATGCTGTATACAACTTGTCGCATCAACTACAACTTTGTCAAGTGTGTCCCTATCCCATGAAAACACACTCTTTACAGTATGTACTGCCAAGCTTACCAAACCTACAGCCATACACTGAACTCCACGATATGCAAACCTGTCATCCCCCTGATGAAACGTTCCTGTTAAACTGCAACAAAAAGGGGGGTGACGTCTGCGCAGTTTCGCCTGGCGATGTGCGTAGCTGGAACCCATCGTCCATAAGAACTGCCTCCCAAGGGCTAGGAGATGCCATCTCTGGAGGGCAAAATTCCACCTTGGGCGATCTAGCCTTCACCTAAAAGCAATAAAGTAACACAAGACTTGCATCAATCAATTTTTGTTTGGTCACAATTATTTACTTTATCCTTCTGTAAATACCAGCCATGACTTATCATGTAAAACAAAATGCATAAGTACATTACCTTGCCACAAACTGCTGGCGCTGGAAGAGCTGACGCGCCTGCAGACAACTCTATGTCAGGTGTTGCCTCCACCTGAAGTCAAACGCAAATTTAACTCAAACACAGTAATACCAAAAACTTAAGGAGAGGTACATATTTCAGACTGCTGGCAAGAACAAATACATAGCAACCACAGTCCATCAACTGCGTCTAAAATCATCCTTACAATATCAGTACCTATACTAGTTTGCTTGTTATTGTATTGAAGCCATTACATTATCAAACTTAGCACGCACAATAGTTACACACCTGATGGAAGGCCTTCCGTTTCGGCTCAGCGCAGGACCGTTTAGAAATCTCTGGCTGGGCGACCTATGAGAAAATAGGTAAGTTACTCACTGAACACTCGGATGGCAGTACACCTGTATCAAGATTATTATGACATTATATATAACGATCCAAAACATACTTGTAGCACTGTGCAATCCTGACTACATGTATGCAAGTACTATTTGCCTATACATGTCCATGCTAATGCAGCCAAGGCATTAGTCATGTCATAATCACCTCTGACACTGTAAAACCTGGTGTTTACACCACAGTCTGCAATGGACTTTGGCTGTACATTCCGTTAGCAGTTGTCTTATCTTTCTGTGTGTGCCTCAATGGACCATTTATAGCAGCAGTCTTTCCCAAAACAACGCAACATACAGACCACACACATAAAATCAAACATCCTTCATAAGCAAGCACAATAGTTACACACCTGATGGAAAGCCTTCCGTTTCGGCTCAGCACAAGACCGTTTAGGATTCTCTGGCTGGGCGACCTACTAAACAATTACCACACATTATTCTCTGGAAATGCCACAGTTAACTCAAGAGTTCACAGTAAACACAATTCAATTTACCCTCTTGCTTGGACGGCGAGCAGTGGTAAACACACGTGCAGAAGAGGATGGCAGCACCTCTGAACTGGATGGCATCTCCTCAAGACCAGCATCCAAAAAATTGTTGGGAAACCGCACAGGTGAAATTGGAATGCAGTCCTCATCTGACAAAAGCTCCTGGCAAACACAACCCAAGGACAGAAGATTACATTACGGCCTTCTTTATTACTAGTCCACATTCCTCCTCCTACTTATCACAAAAGAAAATCACACTAACCTGCAGCTGGTTGCGGCTCTTAGGGGAGTTGCGAGTCTGTTGACAAAAAGAGCACAATGAATATATGCACAACTAACAACACTAATCATAGTAGTCACAGCCAACAATTGCCCTAAAGTCATCCACATCAGCATTAACATAAACGGTAAACATGTGCTTACCTGCTTGTTGCCTCCAACTAGCTGCCAGTCGAAGGATTCGCTGGGCTTAGTCACCTTAACTTTGTCAGCCACCACCGGCTCAGCCTTGCGCTTCCGCCTGGGCGAATCCTCCTTAACGGACCTAGTCACCACCACTCGAGGCTTGACCTGGCGCCTGGCTGCTGGCATGGTTTCCCTTCCTGGGGACACTTGAACTGGGCCAGCCACCACTGGATGACGCCTGACGCGCTGCCTGGGTGCTGCTAGCAAGCGAAACATGCTTGCATTTGGCCGACAAGGAATCAGTGCCAAATATGCAAAGTACGCTAGGCATTCCACAAGTTTGGGCATCCCAAACTCGTCACTCAGGTGGACCTGCAAAACACGACATTTCCACAGACTATTACTATAAACTCTTTTCAATGTCATCTGTCAACCTTCCCTGATGATCTTTACTGTAATCACAACAAACATTTGTGTTATTAATTTGCCTCTCATAAACAATGTCAGTACTTACACCGTCTTTGCTCCAGAGGTCTAGTTGAGAGGTAGGAAAGTACTCTGCTATGTCAAAATACTTCACACCTGCAAAAGAGCATCAGCAACTTCAGTCCACAGCTCACAGATATAGACAATATACAATGACAAATCATCAGAGCAGTGCCTTGACCTTGTAGATATACAATATCAAGTGGCTGTACAGTAGCTATGTCTGTAATGCACAGTTTCAACACCCTCACTTCATCACATTGTAATCAATGTTGCCACTGAACACATACCTTCTAAAGCAGCCTTCCTGTGGTAGATGTCAGACAGGAGGTTCTGAAGTTCCATGTCAACATTCAGACGTCGAGGAAAGACAACAGATAGCAACTTGGCAAAATCCACCCCCCTGCTTCAACGATGGTCCTGCTTGATGTCAGGTTTTTGCTTGGAGCTAAAAGACGCAATGCGTCAACTCCATCCGGCGGCTTCATTGCCGCCACCTCCTTCCGCAAGTCATTTGCATTGACATCTGGTGTGGACGAGAAGCCAAAGGTGCAGCCCCCCATGGCATCCATTGGCACAATGCGGTCAGCACAGCTTCGCAAGTGGGAGTCACCAACTATCAGCACCGCCTAAAACAACAAAACATAATACTGAAAAAGATTTCACAAAAGATTGTGTGCATATGTTAGAAATAGCTCTTACCGGGTGATCCTTTTCCTTTACAGGAAAAACGACCTTGTGAGGTCGACCACTGGCATCTCGGTCCTTCCAATCTTTCACACGGTGCCTCCGTCCAGTTCCTTTCACTATGAGAAAACACACTCATCGTTACTTATTGTACTGACCGATTCGCCAGCTTCCGATTCGGCACTTAAGGGGAAAGTTAAGGGGAAATTAATGTAACGGGCAGTGCGACTGTTTGTACACTGATTGTCTGTTTTTTGTGACACTTCTTGATGTAAAAACATTTTAGACATTTTAGGTAAGACATTAACTTTGCCTGACACCCGCTATTGTATTTGTGAAACGTTTATTTTATTTGTGAAAATGCTAAAGGGGAGATTTCACCGTTTGTGTTTGATACCGACAGACTTCATTAGACCAGGTCCAGATCAAAAACCACTGTACCTAGACTTCTCAAATCTGGACTAGATTAATCTGCAGAGGCTAAACATTCATTATGACACAGTTTCTGATCTGTGAAACCTTTATTCTATTTGTGAAAATGCAATAAAGGCAGATGTCACCGTTTTCTCATCATATAAACAACATTACACCTGGTCCAGGTCAAAAACCACTGTACCTAGACTTCTCAAATCTGGCCTAGATTATCCCAAAGAGGCTAAACATTCATTATAACACAGTTTCTGATCTGTGAAACCTTTATTCTATTTGTGAAAATGCAATAAAGGCAGATTTCACTGTTTTCTCACCATATTGGACCAGGTCCAGATTCAATACCACTGTACCTAGACTTCTCAAATCTGGATTAGATTATCCTGCAGAGGCTAAACATTCATTATAACACAGTTTCTGATCTGTGAAATCTTTATTTTATTTGTGAAAATACAATAAAGGCAGATTTCACCGTTTTCTCATCATATAGACCACATTACACCTGGTCCAGGTCAAAAACCACTGTACCTAGACTTCTCAAATCTGGCCTAGATTATCCCAATGAGGCCAAACATTCATTATAACACAGTTTCTGATCTGCGAAACCTTTAATGTATTTATGAAAATGCTATAAAGACCCATTTCACCGTTTTCTCACCATATAGACCACATTACACCTGGTCCTGATCAAAAACCACTGTACCTAGACTACTCAAATCTGGATTAGATTATCCTACAGAGGCTAAACATTCATTATGACACAGTTTCTGATCTGTGAAACCTTCATTCTATTTGTGAAAATGCAATAAAGGCAGATTTCACCGTTTTCTCAGCATATAGACCACATTAGACCTGGTCCAGATCAAAAACCACGGTACTCAGACTTTTCAAATCTGGACTAGATTATCCCAAAGAGGCTAAACATTCATTATAACACAGTTTCTGATCTGTGAAACCTTTATTCTATTTGTGAAAATGCAATAAAGGCAGATTTCACCGTTTTCTCATCGTATAGACCACATTAGACCAGGTCCTGATCAAAAACCACTGTACCCAGACTTCTCAAATCTGGACTTGATTATCCTGCAGAGGCTAAACATTCATTATGACACAGTTTCTGATCTGTGAAACCTTCATTCTATTTGTGAAAATGCAATGAAGGCAGATTTCACCGTTTTCTCAGCATATAGACCACATTAGACCTGGTCCAGATCAAAAACCACTATGCCTAGACTTGTCAAATCTGGACTATATTATCCTACAGAGGCTAAACATTCATCCAGATGCAGTTTCCGATCTGTGAAACCTTTATTGTGGGACATTTCCATTTTTTTAAACATCTTTATTTTTTCAGATTAAGCCAAGTCTCTCCAACTCATTTCTGATCTGATTTCTGGTCATGAAGATCTCTTCTTTCTCACCACAAAACAGTAAGAAAGTAATGTTTATCTCTTGAGAAACATTAAACACATCTTCATGGACTGGTCAATTGGGAAATATCCAATAAAAGTCATGATTTGCAATCTATGAATACAAAAACTAAAAAAATATATCAACAACAAAAAAAATCTGTTGCCAGGCAAATCAAAAAATCCAACAACTGACATGCCCCACTGAGTACGGCCAATGGCTATTTTTTTTTTTCTTACTAAGCTTTATTTATACAGGTAAAATCTCATTGAGACCCAGGGTCTCATTTACAAGAGAGACCTGTTCCGGGTACCTACCTGAATGATTAAGTAACATAATGTAATTATTTTAGAGCTGGCTTGCTCTGGGATGCATTTTCAGCAGTGCGTAAGTGGTGTATGTGATATTAAACTAATACCAGCAGTCACTGCATGAAAAGATTTGAATGTTTCGAATCCAAATTCCTCCACTCTGTGTCATCATGTCTTAGTGTCCTTGGGCAAGACACTGAGTTCATTGCCTGTCTCAATGGGTATGTGAATATCGTTTGTTAAAGTCTTGTTTTGTGAAATTATCCCTTTTTGCATTTTCACAAATAGAATAAAGGTTTCACAGATCAGAAACTGTGTTATAATGAATGTTTAGCCTCTGTAGGATAATCTAATCCAGATTTAACAAGTGTAGGCATGGTGGTTTTTGATCTGGACCTGGTCTAATGTGGTCTATATGGTGAAAAAACAGTGAAATCTGCCTTTATTGCATTTTCACAAATA
>CAEMYA010000460.1:0-10376 GCA_903131615.1 Diplodus sargus
GGGCATCTGCAACACAGAGAAGACAACACACAGCCCAACAGCACCAGAGGCATGGCCGTCACACAGAGTAATTACAGTCCGCAGCTCTTCTGCCAACAGAACCAGGTCTCCTTCTCTTGCCGTGCATACAGTCAGCAGCAGCTTCTCTCGGTTAGCATCACATTAGATACCACGGGCACTCCAGACAGTTTTAGCAAGAGGCCAGTTAGTTGTTGCTAGTTGTTAGTTAGCATACTTGCTAGCAACTGTCAGTAGTGGCGTAATCCCGTTGGCGGTTGTTGCGGAGTTTGTATCTGTCCGACATGGGAAGCCTCACAGGGGCAGGCTATGTACCGGATGTGAAGCAGGTTTCAACTTCAAACCATTGCTCCCCCTGCTGTTTGTCCTGTTGACCCGCGAGTCTCCCCCACCCCGCCGACTGGATTAAACAACACACGCTAGTGAGAGGAGACTCCATTACCCGTAAATTCAGGTTAGCGCCGCTGGTCACTATACTTCCTGGGGCCAGAGCCTCTGACAGCGGCTACTCTGAGGCTGCTGGCATCAAGCAGGGAGAAACAGGGAACCCAGGCAGGATCACACGACTTTCCAAAGAGCGAGAAAGTGGTACACAATAATATCGCATCAATCAATCTTCAAGATTTATTTATTTGTTTTTATAGCGCTGTTTACAAAATTGTCACAGATTATAATGGAACCTACATTTTGCTTCCCTTCACATCTACCACCACCAGTGATGGACTGGTGATCTGGGTCATGTGCAGATCACAGGGTAACCAAAAGCCCTTATGAGTTGGCTGACTAATCACTCTGTTCTCTATCAAGCATTGTTCTGAGGATAAATGACTACAAAGTCTCTCCAAGTCCTTCACCTCAGCTCATTGAAATCTGATCAGTATTTATATACCACGTATGAGTCTCTATATCACAGTCATGGTTACCCTCCACATACAGTCTACACTCAAGAACTTTTACATCAGTTTGCATTGTTTTGTAGCGAAATTTCTAATTTAATTGTTCAATAACGTGCGTGGTTTGAAATAATACAAATCTACTTGCATTTTTTTATTTGATTATTTTGTTTGGAAATCGGTAGCTGACTGAGATTAGGCTAGCAAAAAAAATGAATCGAGGCATCAAGCGACAGGGGGAGCGGAGACAGAGAGAGAAATCTAAGAGAGCACTGTTGGCTGACGGTGAAAAATGCGGCAAACTGACTGATTTGTTTTTAAAATCAAGTGCAGCTTCAGCTAGAAGAGGTAAACATGGATAACGAATGATGGCGAGATGTTTTTATTATGGAACGGCTGGCTCTGATGAGTTTTTTTTTTTTATGCATTTGTGTTGTGCATTGATATGTCCATGTTTTGGTGCGGTTGTTTATAGCATCACTGGGGCATCAAAAGTGTATGTCCTTTGCGTGCGTCAAAAGTTCTATCTGCGCAATATTTAGGGTTAGATTCCATTTATATTAGATAACTAACTATATTTGGGTATTGATAAAGTTGTCCTCCTACAACGGGGGGTGGAGGTGGGTTTAAAATTCAAAATGCCAATTACATTGTAGTTTCACATTTAAGTAGAATATATGTTAGTAGACTGACATCAATAATTAGTTGGCTACGGAATATTTTTTCTCCATCAATCCACAAAAAGAATTCCTGTTAGAGCTTTGCCCATGGAACCACAGCGAAAAGAAAACGTAACAGTTATTAGCTTGTTTATATAGCTCTACGCCATTAGCAACCAGGTTATTTCTAGCGTCACTTGCCTTGCAAGCTTGGAGGTTGTTGGGGATTTTAGAAAAGGTGCATGCAGATAACGGAAGGAAGAGAAATATTGGCGCCCTATTACAGGCTTTATACCAACGGTCTACATCTGACTTCTTCAGCAGGAACAGACTTGTTCAGTTTCTAACCCAATTAGCACAAAGCACACACGTACGCAAGTAAGACAGCCATAAGCAAAGTGCATTCAGCAGAGTTGTCATGCATGTATATATTGCACTTTAAAAGCCAAGAGAGCTTGTTGAATGTAGTTAACCAGCTAGACTAGACTAACACATATCTCCCTGCTGGCCATGAAGAACTATATCGGGCTGTTGCTGTTCCTTAATGTGTTTTAGAGAAGTGGCTGTTTGGAAGGAGGCCTGAAGGGAGGGGGAGGGTTTTTCTCCAGTTGTGTACTTTCAAATGTAGCTCGTTCCTGCTGGTTTCTACAAGCCAACCATCCCCAGCCAACCGTCCCCAGCCTTGACATGACTGTTTTGTTTTATTTGTATGCCTGGCAGTGAATTTCTCATTTAGTCCATTATAAATAATAGAAATGCTCCCACAGAGCTGTCTGTTTATCTTTAAATTCCTGTTGTGTTTAATAAAATGTTGCTAGTCATTTTTGTAATTGTCTTTTTCTTTATTCCAAAAATGTTGGGACTCTCAATAAACACAGAATGCACTGTATCTTTGTCTCATGTTGGTCAAAGATGTCACAACATCCTGAAAAAAATTCCGGTTCCCTGTTGAGAAATGTTGCTATGACAACAAAGGGCTTGAAATGTCTGGACAAGTGTCACTGTGTGTTTTACAAGAATGTTTTCTTTGTTATGTCTCCACCTTTTTTGGTATTTCCAAGAAAGAACTGAGAGAATGATAGACAGGAACTTTAAGAGCAATGACAAATGTTCAACTTACTTATTAATGAACTATAAAATCAATTAATACATGCACTCAAAAACATTTACCAGCAAGATGTTTTTTAAACACAATTAAGCTTGTTGAACTTAGTGATCTAGCTGTAAACTCTACACAGCCCCTGAGCCTGATGTTCAGCAGGCTGGTGCCCTCAGGGGATCTAATGTTAATTGGATCTTATTATTTATCATAATTGATAATTGTCCCTGGTAATCATTAATTATCATTGACAGACCAATTTAACCCCAAACCCCTATTAATGCTGCACAAAGCACTGCATATGGTGCCCCGTGCGAGGCAGCATACTGTTGGCAATTATTCATAAATGTATATGGTTAATTGAAGTATAATTTGGACAGTAAGAAAGACGAAAAGAACGAAAGCACTGAGAGAACAGGGAAATGTCATTGTGAGAATCTGTTCTTTCATTCGTGATGCAAGTTGTGCCAAAGTGGCTTCAAAGACAGGAACTATAAGAGCAACGACACATCTTTAACTTCATCATAAATCAATCAACACACCCACTCCAAAACAGATGTTTTTTTTAAAACACAACCATTTCTCTGTTTGCAGCCTGACCTTAACACCACATCTGACTGAAGCTCATCAGCTGCTATAATTTAAGCACAGACTGAACGGTTAATACATTTCTGTATAATGTCAATCAGGATTTTTTATGATATCATGAAGACATGCTCATGACTTGAAATGAAATAAAAAGCATCCCACGCATTGAATCTTGAATCTGTTAATTTCATCATAACAGAAAGTACATGACACTGTTACGTAATGCACCCTGATAGACTTCCTTCGACAAGAATTACATAATTAGCTGCTAGGTTGAAAAATCAACTGCAGAAACAGAAGTACAGTAAAGACCTTCACAGTGAATCAGGTGCGATCTAAACATCAGTAACAGTTCAGACCTTGACACTTACCTTGAAGCCTCATTAAGGACCGCAGCATTCAAGATGAACAGAAAACCAACAGCACCAACTGGTATTTAAACAATTCTATTGTGTATATGTTTGCTTTGTCTACTATGTCTTAATGTACCAGTAACTAAAGTTAAAAAAGAATGATCACATAAATGTTGTGGTGTAGAGTTTGATAGATGTTTTCATTATCAAATATTGTATAGTCTCTCCAGAGTGCTCGACATGTTGAGAGTGAATCTGGAAGTGAAGTTCAGTTTAGTCTCATCAACGACTGTGATTGATCTTTGTATCTTTCAGATGAAATTGAGGAAGATGATCATTACGTTAACTCAACAGTATGTTCAGTGAATAAAACAGCAGCCACTCCAGGTGAATTATGAACACAGTACTTTTTACAAATATAATATTGTTCAGCATGAGATTTGATAGCGATGAAGGTTTTGAAGGTGACTGTCTGAAAGCTCAGTAATCATTTCAAATGTTAAATCAAGCTGTTGAGGAATGTCAGCTGATTTCCCTTTTCTCTTTCAGGCCAGAAGTGTCGCTCCTTCACTCGCTCTTTTTCACCAGTGGCAGGGTGTTGGGTGATACTGATCGTTATCATGGCCCTTCGTATCTACTGTGAGTACCTTCTATGTGAATGTCAATTCAGATCAAATCTGAATCCTCATATTAGCAAAGTTTGGAACGTATTTTGTACAACTGTGTCCAACATGTTCACAATAAAAGAGAATAAGCTTGAAAACAAACTTACTTTCATAAGACTATTGTTTACTACACTCTCCTTTAATGCATTTTATTGCAATATTAAACATTTAATTGTGTTTTTCTTTTAAAATGTTTTCTATTAACAAACTTAACCTGAACCAACATCTTCCACTTTCTGCCGCTGTAGTTACTTCGGTCATTTCTGCAGAAACAACACAGAGGAACAACCAATTAAACGAAAACCTAACAATTCTCCTGGAGATCAATCTCAAACTGACAAACATCAACCACAAGCTGAACACGACCGTCTCAAATCTCTCGGTCCAGTTAGACAAGCTTAGTAAATCCTGTGCTGCCTTAAATGGGAACAACTCGACTGAGAAGCCACAAGACATGGAGATTGAGTTCAACGTCAGTCGAGCTCAGTGGAGCATCGATCAATACTGCCCCCTAAAAAGAAACGGTACGTACAGAACACATTCATTATTTCCAAAAAATAACAAATAACAATAATATCATAATGTCTCTGTTTTATCAGTCAGAGGCCAGTGTTACTCTTGTCAGGCCGGCTGGTCTCAGGAGAAGTCCAGCTGCTACACAGCTAGTATGTCTTTGCCTGATTATCAGAAAACCTGGGATGAAGCACAAGCAGACTGCAAAGAAAAGATTTCAAACCTGGCTGTTATTAATAATGAAACGGAGAAGGTAATCATGATTACAAACACAACAATGACAATGATTAGGACATTCTAATCACAGCCCAAATTAAAGATATTTGTCATTTACAGTGTGTTTTGTTAACTTGAGTATTTAAAGATGTAATAACTTTCTTTCTGGTGTCAGGAGTCCATCATTAAAATGGGCTGGAACAACAATGACATCAGTGGATACTGGATTGGCCTAAGAGTTGTAGATGGGAAGTGGACGTGGGTCGACGGAAGTGATCTGACTCAAAGGTAAGACACACATTATTCAACATTTTAAATCATGAACTCTATCAGCCTCGATCTAAAAATCATGTTCCTCCCTCAGTTCCTGGATTCAACCAGCAACTCCTGCTGAAGGTCACTGTGCCATTTCTGTCCAGAACCAAGGACTGAAATCAGTGAACTGCGGAGACAGGTACGCCTGGATCTGCGAAAAGAAGGCTTTGTCTCTTACACCACTGATGTAAAACTTGAGAAGGTTGCCAGAAAAGTAAAAGACAGAAAAGTAAAGATGAACTACATGTGAGAGAATATCAGCTGGTGTGTACATATCAAAAGTGTGCATGTGCTCCATGTGTGAATGCCTTTCTTCTGCTTTAGTGTGTAGTGATACATTGATGAAAAGGGACCAAAATCCCCACACATGTAGTTATTAATAATAATGTTAAATAATGATAAAATTCGTACTGCTTATTGGCCAACAGGGGGCGCCATATAACTTTTTCTCAACAGACTGACCCCAGAGCTGTTTTCTCATGCATTTATCTAATGGAAAAATAACTAATATGCAAAGGTGACAGTTAAGTGATTTCTGGTCTTCTGTTATGATGAATAAAAAATCCTGCCACACGTTTCTGTTACTGTCTGCTCACACTGTGTGTTTTACAAAGAGGAATTTGTTGTTTTTCTTTGTGATATCTTTATCTTGATCTGTTTTATTAATAGGAGCTGACAGAAAGTGGTGTAATGTGAATGTGATACGACAGACTGTCCATTGCTCCATGTTTTATCGTATTTGTGACACATCATAGCGACGATCTGTCAGAGAAATGATTAATGTGGTGTTATCCTCATCTTTACCAGAAATAAACTTACAACCAACCGATTTATATTCATTATTATGTTTTCTAAAAATATGTACTCCTCTAGTTGTACTATATGTTAATATGTTTATGTGTGTATATTATATAGATATATAAGATATTCATCTTGTGTATTATAGCTTATGTATTGATTTCCTTTATCTTCTATAAATATGTTCTACTCTAGTTATACTATATATACACATAAACATATAAACATACATATATATATAATTTTTAACGAACTATGCCCTGCAAAATATTATTTAATTTATCAACCATTCATGTTATGTATTATAGCTTATATTTTTATTCTTATGTATTACTCTCTCTCTCTGTGTCTATATATATATATATATATACATATATATATATATAAACATATATATAAATTAATGTAACTTTCCCAGTCTTGTGTTGCTTCTGTCCCAACATGTTTCAAACATGTGGCCGCCATCAAATTCAGAATAAACATGGATTTACTTTAATCATTAAGTGGATGAGACTGTGAAGCATTAAATATTTAGCTGTGTATTTGTCCAGTTGAGCATCCAACTTCTTTGCCATCTGGGTTGTGGATGTTGATCATTGAAAATATCTGCAAACATTCAACAAGTGAGAATGAGTAACTTTGGCTTGAAATGCCTGTATGCCATTTTCTACAAACCGGTCGCATTAATGAATGTAAGCTCAGTACATTTCTGTAAAACCAGAGTTAAATTAAACTGAATGTTTCTTTATGTTGCAACTTTATGTTTATTTATGTTGAATTTCTTTCATTTCTATCTTCTATCATTTTAGGTTTACGCTCAAAACCACTTGGTTAGGTTTAGAAAAACATGGTTTGTTTTAAAAACTACCACTGTAATGAGTCGTAATTTTAATGCAAGCCAAGTTCAGCATTAGAGTTTTATAAATGGACCTGATTTTCAGTGTGTCCTTCCGTGTTTGAAGCTCAACCAATCAGTAACACACAAAGTCATCATCAGCCTTGTAGCTCTGGGCAGTGAGTCTCAGTTGTTGGGGAAGTGGCACTGTGTGATAGACACGAACGTTTTCTTTGTTATATCTCCACCATTTCTGGTGTGCTCACGCAAGAACTGAGAGAACAGCGGTTTCAACAATCCGTCTTAACAACACAACAGACAGGAACTATAATAGCAATGAAAAATGTTTAACTTAATTATGAATTAATTAATAAAATCAACTAATACACACTCAAAAACATTTCACAGAAAGATGTTTTTATTAAACAAAACCATTTCTCTTAACATCCTTAACCTTACCTTAACATCACATCTGGCTGAAGCTCCGGCATCATCAGCTGCTACATTTTATGCAGAAACTAAACAGTTAATATATCTCCGTTTCATGTCAATCAGCATTTTTATGATATCAATAATACATGCTCATGGTGTGAACTAAATTAAAAAGCATCCCATCGAAACAGTTTGCAGTGTGTGTATTAACATGTATGTGTTTTATGTCACTTGAATATGTGCACACCTGACTTTCATACCCCAGTGTTATTTGTCATATTGACACACTGTTCGTGACACTGTGCAGACAGTAATGCACACTGATAGACTTCCCTTGACATAATTAGCTTCTAGGTTGATAAAACAACCGCAGAAACAGAAGTACAGTAAAGACCTTCACAGTGAATCAGATGCGATCTAAACATCAGTAACAGTTCGGACTCTGACACTTACCTTGAAGCCTCATTTAGGATCGCAGCGTTCAAGATGAACAGAAAACCAACAGCACCAACTGGTATTTAAACAATTCTATTGTTTACATATGTGCCTTGTCTTCTATGTCTTAAGGCACCAGTAACTAATGTTAAAATACTGGTCATTTAAATCTGGCAGTGTAAAGTACCATGTGACAGATATAATGTTTATAGTTTTATCTTCTGATGTTTGACAGCACCAGAGGGTTTAAAAATGTCCAAATGTTTAAATCCAGTCTTTCGTATTGAAATGTTTCCACTCTGCTCAACATATTGAGGACAAAAATATTGTATGTTTGATGTATTCTTTTTTATTTTGCAAAATTTGTATTGTCTCTCTAGAGTGCTCAACATGTTAGTCTCATTAACCTTTTTTGATTGATCTTTGTATCTTTCAGGGGACATTGAGGAAGAAGCTGACTATGTTAACTCAGCAGTATGCACAGTGGATAAAACAGCCGCCACTTCAGGTGAATTATAACACAATTTGTTTCACAAATGTCACAGATTATGATGTTTGATCAAATGTGGCAGTGATGAAGGTTTTGAAGGTGACTGTCTGAAAGCTTAGTAATCATTTTAAAATGTTAAACCAACTGAATTCCTTTTTTTCTTTCAGAACAGAAGTTTGGCTCCTTCACTCGGTCTTTTTCACCAGTGGCAGGGTGTTGGGTGATACTGATCGTTATCATGGCCCTTCGTATTTACTGTGAGTACCTTCAATGTGAATGTCAGTTCAAATCTTTTCTTCTTCACTTGTTGTTGACAGTATTTTTTTCAAGGATAGTTTCATATTTTGTCTTAAAACAATAATACCCAATTCTCTCTTGCAACAGAGATCTTGTAATATAGAATACAAAGTATGTTTAAGAGTAAGAGTTGCAAATAGCATAATTTTAAACAGGAAGTCGCTTAAGTTAGAGGAACACCAAGGTGCTGCCATCCTTCCCCTTCTTATAATGGTGAGGAAAAATAAAACATGGTTTCATTCTTCCTCCTGTTCAAATGTATTTTGTAGCCTTCATGAGGCTCCAGCAGGCTGTTAGAGAAATCAGAGTCAATCATCTCAAGTTACATAATTCGTTAACACAAAAACACATCAAGAACATTTTTTACAACATAGACAGTGACTTCAGATGACAACCACTTGATTTGACAAACTTGGTCCACTGAATCCTCATATTAGCAAAGTTTGGAACGTATTTTGTACGACTGTGTCCAACATGTCCACAATAAAAGAGACTTATCATGAAAACGGTCTTACTTTCATAAGACTATTGTTTACTACCCTCTCCTTTAATGCATTTTATTATAATATAAAACATTTAATTGTGTTTTTCTTTCAAAATGTTTTCTATTAACAAACTTAACCTGAACCAACATCTTTCACTCTCTGCCGCTGTAGTTACTTCGGTCATTTCTGCAGAAACAACACAGAGGAACAGCCAGTTAAACGAAAACCTAACGATTCTCCTGGAGATCAATCTCAAACTGACAAACATCAACCACAAGCTGAACACGACCGTCTCAAATCTCACGGTCCAGTTAGACAAGCTTAGTAAATCCTGTGCTGCCTTAAAGGGAAACAACTCGACTGAGTCAGACATGGAGAATGAGTTCAACGTCAGTCGAGCTCAGTGGAGCATCGATCAATACTGCCCCCTAAAAAGAAACGGTACGTACAGAACACATTCATTATTTCCAAAAAATAACAAATAACAATAATATCATAATGTCACTGTTTTATCAGTCAGAGGCCAGTGTTACTCTTGTCAGGCCGGCTGGTCTCAGGAGAAGTCCAGCTGCTACACAGCTAGTATGTCTTTGCCTGATTATCAGAAAACCTGGGATGAAGCACAAGCAGACTGCAAAGGAAAAATGTCAGAATTGGCTGTTTTAAGTAATGAAAGGGAGAAGGTAATCATGATTATAAGGACAATAATGACAATTATCACGACATTTTAATCACAGCCTGAATTGAAAATATTTGTCATTTACAGTGTGTTTTGTTAACTTGAGTATTCAAATATGTAATAACTGCCTCTCTGGTGTCAGGAATACATCATTGAAAAGAGTCGGACTGGTGAAGATCTCAATGGATACTGGATTGGCCTGAGATTTATCAATGGGAAGTGGGCGTGGGTCGACGGCAGTAATCTGACAGACATGTAAGACACACATTCTTAAACATTTTGAATCATGAACTCTATCAGCCTCGATCTAAACATCATGTTCTTCCCTCAGCTCCTGGATACAAACAGCGCGTCCTACTGAAGGTCACTGTGCCATTTCTGTCCAGAACCAAGGACTGAAATCGGTGAGCTGCGGTGACAGGTATGCCTGGATCTGCGAAAAGAAGGCTTTGTCTATTGGACCAGTGATGTAAAACTTGAGAAGGTTACCAGATAGTAAAGATGAACTACATGTAAGAGAATATCAGCTGGTCTGTACATCAAAAGTGTGCATGTGCTCCATGTGTGAATGCCTTTCTTCTGCTTTAGTGTGTAGCGATATATTGA
>CAEMYA010000460.1:12660-23216 GCA_903131615.1 Diplodus sargus
TACAGCGCAGTAATTTGCATAGACGCCGCGCAGCGGCACATTAATTGTTTTTCTTCGATTACAGTGTTTTCATGATCGTGAGTAGCCAAAATCGAAATCGTGATCAAAATTCGATTAATCGTCCAGCCCTACCATATATATACTGTATATGGTGAGTGGTAAGTTGGTGCTGCTCTTCTGGAGTCCGATGATTTGACTCGATTCATACAAGAACCAATAGTATGTATTCTGCAGCACCAACTAACCACTCACCATATGGTGGTGAGTGGTAAGTTGGTGCCACTCACCATATCATCACTGTCAAATCATCGGACTCCAGAAGAGTCGAACCTCCCTTCTCCTCCAGTGCGCCTGCGCGGATCGCGTCTCCCGGAAACAACATGACAGTGTTGGTATCCGCTTGTAGACAGAATCTGACAGAAGGTACAGCAAAACTTTAACTTTAGCGGTTTTCTCCACGGGTTTAAAGACGCTCGTCAGGATTATCTTCACTATGTCTTGTCCGAGTCGATGAAACAAATTGTGTTTCGTGAGAAAGACGGACACTTTGTTAATAATTTGCCGAGTGACGGTAGCTAGCGGTTAGCTAGCCTGTCGCCTGCTAACTCAGAGCTTGTTGTCAGTCTGTCAACAAGTTGTGTTGAGCATGGACTGCACGGCGCTGGAGCTCGATGCCGTCAAATTCGCCAAAACGGCGGTCACCTATGACCAGAATGGCAAATATAACGAGGCTGTCTTCTATTATAAGGTAGGTGAGGCTCTGTATGTTTAACTTGACAGGTGTAAACAGCTGCTACCTGTCAGTGTTAGCTGTTAGCTCTTCCTGCTCAGAGGTAAACATTCACTTTCTCTTGCAGTTTTCCACTTTGGATTGTAGTTAATGTGCATATATTTACACCAAAGAGCAGCGGAAGATGTGTCTTAATTTCACTACACTAACATTTTATAACAATAACTACATTTTGAGAATTTGAGACTGTCACTGACTGCCAGTTAATGGCTGTGTGTTTCTGTTTTAACAACTTGCTTTAGGAGGCAGCCCAGGCCCTGATATATGCTGGCATGGCAGGGTCCAAACTGGAGGGAATCCAGGACAAAGTGAATGAGTACTTGGATCGGGTCCAGGCCCTCCACAATGCAGGTAAGCTCACCTGACCAGAAACACCGGGGATCCACTGTTTTCTTATTGTTATGTTGTTGTTCCTACTTTCAGCTGATGGACTTCATCAATAGTGTTTCAGTGAGGGAGGCAAATCTAAAGTCATTTCTTTAATTGATAGTCGGCTGCTTTTACATAATTGATTATCGATTGATCATAAAGAATATATGAAATATGCTGGACCTTTTTCCATTTGCACACTGTTTTAACTTCATGATTTTTTATGTTAAATCAGAATCGACTACATTAGGAGGTAAAAGAAAAGATAAAGTAAGAATAGAGGGACTTGAATTTTAACTCAAAATATTTACACATTTTAATTCTCATCTCCCGTCTGATCAACAACTGGCAACAAAATCCAACCAATACTGAGGTGACTAAATGGCTTCAATGTGAATGTTTGCTCGTCTCTGATCGTCGATTTATGGAATCTGTTGAATTCCTAACGGTGATTAATAGATTAACGATTAATCATTAACGATTAATCATTAACATTCGCAGTTACAGTACTTGTCCGTGAACTTATTTGCTTCCATGCGTGCTGTTTTTTCAGACCTTTTGTTAACAGTGTTTCCTCTCCTTTTAATCAGCCACTGGCTCCAATTACAATCATTTCTTTGAAAGACAAAAAGCATTTAAAACATGGAAAAGATGTCTTAAGCAGTGTCTTAGACTTAAAAGGTTTCTATGAGGTATATGACTGCAACTGATGAATGTTTTCATTGATGATTAGTTGTAAAATATCAGAACAAATTCAGTGTTTTCTGAAAGCCTAAGATGACGTCCACAAATATCTTGTTTTGTCTTAAAACTTGAAGATATTCAGTTTGCTGTCATAGAGGAGGAAAGAAACCAGCATTTTTTCCAGCACTTGGCAGCTTCTGCTGTGCTACATGATATTATTTATCCTTCCTGCTGTTCACCTGAAGTATTTAATCTAATCAGAAGCTGTCAGAGCTGAAGATGTTGTCTGTTACTGACTGGGCACTGAGGACATACTTTCTCATTTACTGTCTGACAACTTCTTTCCATGACTCTCCTCACACTATGAGTGTGTGTGTGTGTGTGTGTGTGTGTGTGTGTGTGTGTGTGTATGTGTGTGTGTGTGTGTGTGTGTGTGTGTGCATGGGTGTGACCACAGAAACTGGGAGTGTCCCTTCTTGTTGGACAGACCGTCAATGACGTTTCTGTGTGTTACCATTTGCATGTTCCAGTAGTTTTGTGTCAGATGAATGGCAAAATATTCATACAAGAAGTAAAACTTTTTACATGATCCTGTAAATATCCTACTGAGTAAAGCTGCAGCGTAACTCATGTGTGAACCTGACCTTTTAAAACCAAATGAGTCTGCCTTCAGTGATATGAATAGAGTGGACAAAATATGAGACACAAGCCTTCAATCCAGTTCAACAGCAGCGCAAACTGAAGCCTCCAAAATAACCACACAGTTCATTCTAAATCTCGAAAGTGTTTTAGCAAAAATCTCATGAATGTTAGATTTATTATCCAGCTAGGCTGTTGTATCAGGTTTCATCACTTGTGTTCTTGCAGTCCTAATAAACTGGCAACTGATTAAGAGCGCTACCTGAATATAATTTAAATGAAAGACAACATAAAAAATGTGTCCTGCAAGCTTCAATTCAGTGTCAGAATCATTTCTTTAGCTGCTGTGAACTGTTAAAGAGCTTCGATCAGAGACTTGATGTTGACTTATTAATACAAGAATTCAAACATGTTTTTGTAAAAAGATGTGACAGAACCGCCCAGACTGAAAGAGTTTTCACTTCTTCTTCGAGGTCGTCGGGCTGCAGGACGATTGTTTTCATTATCCATTAATTCATTAATCATTTACTATAAATTGTCAAATAATTGTGGAAAAGGCTCATCAAGTTTTCTTCAGACCCCAAGCGATGTCGTCAAATTTCCTTTTTTGTGCAGCCAAGGAGTCCTAAACTGAAAGACGCCTCGTTTATTATCATAAATACACATTTTCTTGTGATTGAATAATCTGCTAACAAGTTGTCTTCCGTGTGTCCTCTTCATTCCGTTGACTCCAGGCCAGGCTCAGAAGAATGACCCGCTGAAGTCCCGGCAGCAGGTGGACCTGGAGCGCGCCCACTTCCTGGTCACACAGGCCTTCGAAGAAGATGAGAAGGGAAACGACGATGAAGCCATTGAACTGTACACTCAGGCTGTGGAGCTCTGCATTACCACTGTAGGTCTCTCTCTGTCACTTTGTCATCACTGTCTCTGAGTCAGTGACTAACTATTCTCACAGTCTTCAGTCACATTTTTATGCTTGTTTCTCCTTCAACAGTCCAATGAGACGTCTGACCAGGCACTGCAGACCAAGCTGAAGCAGTTGGCACGTCAGGCTTTAGACAGGTGTGTGTTCATGAATGTCTACCAAACAAGTCTAGACCACTAGTCGACAGTGCACTGCTGTAGATTAATCACTGAAACAGGATTTAGGTTATTTATTGAAAGATAAACCTGCAAAAATAATATAGAGCACAGAGTAGCATGACTGTTCATCAGTATTATTTCCTGAGACAATCGATTCTCGTAATGAACTTCAGAATGTCCTCCACTTTTTTCTGTCAGGGCGGAGGGTCTTAAAGATTCCAAGTCCAAATCAACTCCAGCTCAGACTCAGGACAGAACTGGAACCAAGCCCAGCAGTGCGGCCGGCTCTGGAGGACCGGCCCGACAGTTTTTCCCTCTCGGACCAGACTTCAGCCTCCATGACCGACCACAGCCCCAGCCGGTCCGGGCGGTCCAGTCCAGCGAGCCTCATGGTCAGCGCTACACGTCTGAGGAGATTGAAGTGCTCAGGTGAGACTTTGAAAACTCTCCAATCCTGAAAGACCTTCAGAAAGTGCAAAATATTTCAGGAAATGAACATGAGTTGGTGTGAAGGCTGCTACACCCACAAAAAAGATAAATTAATCAGACCAAAGACAAGAAATTGCTGTTTTGTTCATATTGCGAGCCATCGTACTGACTTAAGTTAACTGTTAACTGCTCTGTCGCACGTATCATGTCCTCTTTGTACAGGAGTACATCTAAAATCAACGGCATAGCCTATGTGCCCTTTATGAGTGTGGACCTGAGGGAGCGATTTGCCTTTCCTGTCCCTTTCTCGTGAGTTTGCTTTCTGTTATTTTATTCAATTCTTTTACAGTTAGCAGCACTTTGCTAAGCTAAGTTGTCAGTAAATCTGATTTAGGGGTTTTTATTCTTCTCACCAGGGACAAAACAGGGAAGCTGGCTCTGTCACCCAAACAGAAAGCCATCTTCTCCCGCTGGGTCCGACCAGACGAGATCTCCAATAACCCCACAATGATCATGTCTGTGTCCAGCTTCAGCATCAAACAGGTCAGATCAGCAGCTTCAGTCAGCGATAATGATTCATGTTTATGACAGGCTTTGACTGTAAACTTCCCTGATTTTATTAATGTGGTTATAATTTCCTTCTCTGTAGTGTTGGTGGAGGATTTGTGGTTTCTTTTCTTTGTGTCATTCATACAATTTGCCCACTCTACCCTACGTGCACATCTGAACTGTGTATTTGTCAGCATAAGTGTGTATATTATATTCTCTGAATTCACTTGATGTCTTAACATGCTTGAATTCAGCCAGCAGAGGGCGCTGCATCATCACACATAAGAATCATGCAGCACTTAGATTTAAACATATTTTAACTGTCAGCCTTGTTTTTTGTGGCTTGTATATAAATGCATATATATATACTGTGATTGCACAGTTAATTTTTACTGTGATACACATGTAGATTTTGATCCCCTCTCTGCCTTTTTTCCAGACGGTGGTTTCTGACTGTTCGTTTGTGGCGTCGCTCGCCATCAGCGCGGCATACGAGAGGCGCTACAACAAGAAACTCATTACCAGGTACTGTGTGGTGCCGCTGTGTGTTGACTGGAATTAGCTAAAGGCAGATACATGACACACGCTTGACCTTTTATTAATTTGAAGTGCCGGTTTTTGTTGCTCAGTAGCTTTAAATTGGACTAAATTCAGGTTAAAAAAATTACGTTTTTTTGGTTTTGATATATTCTATGTTGTAGGAAACAATATCATGTTGTTATGTCGTTTCAAACATTAACTGAACATCTTTATAAAACACAAGTAAATTTGATAAATCAAGTCGTACAAACTAAACCCTTCACCATACCCATTTTATTGTGGTCTTGAGTGTCTGATATTACATAATCAATAAGATGCATCCTCCACCTTTTCACTGCAGCTGCTCACCTTTAAATTCAACCTTTATTTAAAAAATCTTTGAGAGCAAAACAAGCAACAGAACAGTTTAACATTCAGGATTTCACTATTTTGGAATCATGGTTTTAAAATAACCTATAGGTGCAGTTGTGTTAAACTTTAATGTGTGTTGTTGTGTTTTCCCAGATGTTGTGTCTTAATACAAGATGCAGTGATGAGTAAAATCACTGTCACCAGTTATGAATTTGACGAGCAAAGCGATGAATTGGAAATATGCATATTAAAAAAGATAAGATCCAACCATGAGACTTTATTTACATGTGTGTTCTGTTGTTACAGTGTCATCTACCCTCAGAACAGACGAGGGGAACCAGAGTATAACCCCTGTGGGAAATACATGGTCAAGCTGCACATCAACGGAGTTCCCAGGAAGGTAAAAGACAGACGACCAGCCAGAGTACAAGACGGCACTTTATAAATGCACCTGTCATGACGTTTCAGTACCTGGCAAGTTTAACATTCTTCTTTCTATCTGTTCAACATCCCGTCTTTGTCTCCGCTGCAGGTGATTATAGACGACTACCTGCCGGTGGATCATAACGGAGAGCTGCTGTGCTCCTACTCCAGCAACAAGAACGAGCTCTGGGTCTCCCTGATAGAGAAGGCCTACATGAAGGTGATGGGAGGATACGACTTCCCCGGCTCCAACTCGGTGAGTGAAGGTGGAGGAAACCAGGACAGGAAGCTATTTTTGAGTTAAAGTAAACACTTTGAGCTGGGAGAACGATGCTGAGGGTGATGAGCAAATATCTGTGTGATTTAAATAAAGTTCATGTTGTGTCAGACAAGGTTGGCAACTCTGAGTGATAGAGAAGTGTGTGATAAAACATATCTGATCACAACACCAGGCATTTTGGAAAGTTTGGGGAAAAGTTTTCTGATATTGTTGGCAGCCGTTTTGTGCAGCAGACAAAAAACAAAGTCTTAAATTCGTCGAGATAAAAGTTTGTGAGGGAAATCAAACTTTTTATGTTCATTCTCTGCTGCAGAACATCGATCTGCACGCGCTCACCGGCTGGATCCCTGAACGCATCGCCATGCACTCAGACAATCAGTCGTTCAGCAAGGACGACACTTTCCGTATGCTCTTCCAGAGGTGAGCAGCACACACACACACACACACACACACACACACACACAGAAAAAGTTAGTTCCTCTTTTGAAACAAACCGTCCTTGTTTTTTCTCACACTATCTCTGATCATCTGGGTTTCTTCCTTCTTTTCTTTTTCCTTCCCTTTTTACATCTGTGCATTGTGTCTGCTTCTCTCTCTCTCTTTCTCTGTTGCCAGGTTTCACAGGGGTGACGTCCTCGTCACCACGGCAACAGGGGTGATGACAGAGGAAGAAGGGGAGCGATGGGGTTTAGTGCCAACACACGCCTACGCCGTTCTCGACATCAGGGATTACAAGGTTAGCATTAGTGTGTCATCTCAAACATTTACCTGAGAGCTAAGATGGAATACAGTGTTACCAGTAAATACAGGTGTTTCAGTTATAACCTGCAAAAGGCTCTGAAGAGGGAACACATTGTTACCAGCACAAAACATAAAACAATCCTTTAGAATTATTCTGCAAGAAATGCAAATACAGTGATTAATTTGACACTTAGCATGCTGCATTATCAGCAAATTGAACACTCAAATGAAAGATGTTAGTCCGTCTGTTGACTCCACAGCCTGTGTGTCCGTCCATCATCTGTCGTGTGTGTGTGTTGTTGTTGTAGGGAATGCGTTTCCTGCAGCTGAAGAATCCGTGGAGTCACTTGCGGTGGAAGGGTCGTTACAGCGAGCGTGACGAGAAGAACTGGACACCTGAGCTCCTCAAATACCTCAACTTTGACCCCAAGACGGCACAGAAGTTTGACAACGGTATTCCCCTTATTTTCCCTGATGCTGTATATGCAGAAAAAACACCATTTGAAGTTGATATAGTGACATGAAAGTCACTTTTGGAGCTCTTACCCTGAATGATAAATGAATGCATTTATAGAGAGCATTTCTACGAGCTGGCATCCACTCATTCACACACACATTCATGCACTACACTAGTGGCAGGCAAGAAGCCAGCTGCTCGTCAGGAACGATAATGAGTCTCTCACACACACACAGACACACACACACACACACACACTGATGAGCCCGGGATCAAACCACCGACCTCCTGATTAATGAACGATGTCCTGTGTCACAGCTCATCCTGAAATCTTTCGTTGTGTCTGTTATGGCTGTTGCTCATTGTGACAACAACATGTCACATTATCGCCTGAAATTATGTAGCATCAATCAAATAATCACAAAAAGGTTACAAACTAAGCAGAATCTGCCTTATTTATGCACACAGCCTGTTCCTACTGCTGTGTTTCTGTTTGAAATGTGATTGATGGGGCCTCAAAGTCGCACAGAGAGAAGATGAATCACCCACCGTGTTGTTGATGTACAATCGCCAGCAGCAGCGCTTCTGATGAGGCACGCTGCTGCGTACACATATTCCAGTGTTTGTAGAAGACTTGGGTGAATGTAGTTTTATTTTTCTCTTTGAGGATCTATGCAGTTAGACGTTAGGATTAACCCATGCATTCTACTTCCTCCTATAGGCTGAAGTCAGTTCACCCTCCACAAATACGCAAATAAGTTTCTGCTTTTAAGGCTTTTTATTAATTAACTGATTTATGCAGTTTAATTTTGTGAGGAGCATGAAGGGACTCCATCTGTCTACAACCGTGTGTTGTTTGTAATGACTCATACATGAAATCTTGTATCTTTGTGTGCTTTGCAGGTGTTTTCTGGATCGCATGGGAGGACCTTTGTCAGTACTATGATGTCATCTACCTGAGCTGGAACCCCGCCCTGTTCAAAGATTCCTCCTGCATACACAGGTGTGTGTGTGTGTGTGTTTATTCACCACGTTTTGTGAACATTAAGAAGGAAATGTGTGTGTAAAGGAGATGTTTTGTAACTGAGGAGCTGGCAATAGAACAAACAAATAATAGGTTTATCAGAGTAAACAGATTGTGAAGTGTTTGTGTTCTGGGTTGTGTGCCGTCTGCAGTAGCTGGGATGGGAAGCAGGGCCCGGTGAAGGACGTCTACAGTCTGGCCAACAATCCCCAGTACAAGCTGGAGGTCCAGTGTCCTACAGGGGGCGCTGCTGTGTGGGTGCTGCTCACCAGACACATCACTGACAAGGTAGAGCTGCGACACAACGATTTGTGTTTCATTCACTCCTGAACAGCAGCGATGTTACGACGTGACACCGTTGGGCTTCGATTTATCTGACGACTGTTTCCTGTTTGTTTATTCAGGATGATTTTGCACAAAACAGAGAGTTCATCACCCTCGTTGTTTACAAGACAGACGGGAAGAAGGTTTACTACCCAGGTGAGTTCTGATCGATGAGCTGGTTCTGCTGTGGCAGTTTGAAGGCAACACTCATAACTTTATACCTGCCTGTCACAGTCAGGAGCTTTGAAAAAATATATCAAACACACAACTTCTGTGAAACATTACTCTATAAACACAGACAGCAAAAGTTCATTATTTTAGATCTACTCACACGACAAACAGACACACAAAGTCAGTTTCGCCCGTCTGCTGCTCTCTGGTTTGTTCACTATCAGTAAACTCTCCCGTCTCCCTCCACAGCCGACCCTCCTCCTTACATCGACGGCATCCGCATCAACAGCCCACATTACCTGACCAAGATGAGGCTGACCAGCGCAGGGACACACACCTTCACACTGGTGGTGTCCCAGTATGAGAAACAGAACACCATCAACTACACACTGAGGGTGAGAAGGACTTTTGTCTGGTATTTTATTGTTTACATCGGATTGTAGAGAGCAGCCACAAAAAAAAGCATTTAATTTAGTTTCCTCCCAAAATAAAAGAGACTGCTGAATAAACTCTGATGTAGCAAACACAAAACTCACTGATCAGCTGTTTCCGCTGTGTGCGTTATAATCATTGCGTTTCTTCGTCGTCTCCGGACAGCGAGCATTATGGCTGATCGAAGAACAGTTACATCTTTCCTTATTGAATGGTATTCCTGACGACCTCTCTCCGTTTTGTCTTCTGGTCTGTTTACCTCCACATCAATGCATCTTGTAGCCATGTAGCATACACCGGTCATCCTCTGACCTTACGCCCTACGTAGCCCAGTTCATTCACTCAAAACAGTTTATGGAAACATGGCTGCTGTTACTGCAGCAGCTCCCGACTCCTCTCCTCTGTTTCCTCTGTCCTTGCTGACATTGGAGGGCCGTCAGCTGATGTAGTTCACCTGGACCTTCTGGGCCATAGAAACCTAACCTCTTCCTCGAGCTGACACAGATCCGACATCCTCTTTGTTCTGTTCCTCAACAGACCCGTGCGCCGCTTGCATTGCAGACCCACAACCTCACATTCTTCATTCATATTAACTTTAGTTACTGTTGTGAAAAAGTATTTTTGGTCCCCAGTGCATCATGCGACGTTGTGTTTGGCTTCATGTTCTGGCGCTGTCTCCGGAGGATTGGCATTCACCGGCTGCTTTCGTTTGTCTATTCTGGGTCACTGTAGAAAGATGGCGGACTCCACCACACATGGGACCTTTAACATTTAGTAGTAGACACCTAAAATTAAAGGTATAAACCTGAAAAACAGTGAAATATGGGAATATGAATTATGTTTTTTTTTAAGTTAATCTCTTTCAAGAAAGTCCGGCGTTGAGCCAGTTTGTGTGTGTGTGTGTGTGTGTGTGTGTGTGTGTGTGTGACCCATATATATTTTTTGCTCATTTTTAATTCATGGACTCTTCTTGCAAACTGCAGCGAGGTCTGTTTATACTGAACTCGCTCATTAAAACATTAAAAGAAAACATGCAGCCTGTACACGTGTCTGCTGTATGTTTCATGTGTGTTACAGCATCGGAACTCCTGTAACAACGGCAGTCTCTCTCTCTCTCTCTCTCTCTCTCGCTCTCTCTCTCTCGCTCTCTCCGTCTCTTTGCTCACATCATTGTTTCTCTTTGAAAGTCGTCTTGAGAATAACTGATCGTCTCTCTCTTGTTTCGCTGAGTTTCCAGCGCAGATCAAAGCGGGAAATGTGATTTTCTTTT
>CAEMYA010000460.1:23705-44650 GCA_903131615.1 Diplodus sargus
CACAACCCGATCTATCAGATTAACCTGGAGCGGTCGGGACCGCTGCTCATCGAGCTCCGAGGATCCAGGTGAGGATCATAATGACAAAAACATATAAACTGCCTTTAAATCATCTGTAAGAAGCTCGAGTCCAACTGAGCCTGATCTGGCTCAGTTCAGTTCCTTGGTTTCCTCTGACTGTTAAAATCCAAATGAGGGACTTTTGTTTATTTAGCAGATTTAAAATGTTAAATAATTCCTTTCTTTGTACAACAATATGATTCAGATGGTTCTGGTTTAGTGCAGAAGCAGCCTGTAGGCCTCTCTGTGACTGGATACAGTATAAGCTTTGTTAACAGCAGATCAGCTGCACAAATGAGTCACACACACACTTATTTCATACTTATTATTATTCATTTTCGACATGCATCACTTATTTTTTCATGCGGTCCTTTGTGTCCCTAGCTAACTATGTGATCTTTATGTTATTTAATTAATTTTGAGAAGTCACAGTGATATTACCACTTATTGCAGGAACTATTACAGTGATCTTAAACCTCGACTGGTTCCAAGTCTGAGTTTCTAAATGCTAAAAACTTAAAGTCAACAAAACGATTGAACTTTTTCTGTATTTGTCACAAATAAAACTGTAATGTTGCTGTTAACCTTAACGGAGTCATATCAGTCATGTCAGTATCAGAATGGCATTTACAAGAATCTTCTCTCTGACATTTAGATGGTTGCAAAAAACTCGTCCAGAAATAAAAATGGTGCCGCTGCTCTTATTTACTTTCACCTCAGTTCAAATAAATCTGGCCGACTCATTAAATGACTCATTAAGAAGATGAACCAGTGACTTTTCCACACTGTGGCATTAACACTTAATGATTTATCTGGATTAATCTCTCCGTCTGTTTCTCTCTCACACACACACACACACACACACACACACACACACACACACACACACCAGGATGACTCAGTGAGCGCTGTGTGTCGGTCTGATCTGGTGACAGGACAAAATACTCTGTTGCACATTATATATTTCACACTGTCTGCTGTTGTGTCTGCACGGAATATTAACATAACTGAGGTCATCAACATAAAACACAGACTTCACGGTCAGTGACAAACGAGTCTGACTGTTCAGTGAACTGAGGCTCTCTCGTCACCAGCATGTACAGACAGTAATGAGGTCAGCGACGTGTGGATGATATCTCCGTGTTTTGTACTTTGTGGCAGACATGCTGTGATTAAGAGACAGTTCTGAAATGATCACAAGCAGATCTTTGAGATTTCTGTCCTCTTTGTCTTCCATATTGACCGACCTACACATTAATCAGTGCCACTGTGTGTGTGATAAACATAAACAGCATAAATCGACATTTATCATTTGTTGTTTCTACGCATGAATGCAGCTCAACTTAACTTAGGAGAAAGAAAGATTAACAGTGAAGAAGCAGGAGATTAATCCACGCAAAGTTTGATTTTAAATGCAGAATTAGATATTCTACAAATGCACAAGTGAAAATACATAAATACAAAATTTAAAGATATGATTTGAAAGGGAAGGACAAACAACAAGCTACATGTAAGGTTTTGATTTTTGACAGCCAGCATCAGAGACAAACACTGCCTCAAAGTTTTTACACTGAAAAACAATGAAACTGTGTGACTGTAACCTGACGCACGACAGGATTATGTTCCTCGGATCAGCATGGCAACACTGGCACTGCAATCTTGCAAACAAAACAAAAAGTATGGCTCTTATATCTTCCTCACACTTTAATGTTAGTCAGCAGTATTCTAGCTGATTGGAAAGCCTCTTTATTAGAGTCACCCACAAAGTTTCAACCCTGCAGCAGCTCATAAAGCCACAGATCTGTGCAGGTGCTGGATAATAAGATCACATATTAAAACCTAATAGACAAGCAGTTAAGGATTTTTTTCAATTTGGTGAACTTGTCTTGTAACTTGTACCTCTAAAGAAGCACAGAGGTATTCTAAAAGAAGATCAGGAGCAGCACACTGATGATGTCAGAGGCCTGGGGTTGGTGTGTCCAGGGAAGTTGTGCTTCTCGGCTAAATCACGTAGCTGCCCGTCATGATTCTGTGCTGAAGCTGGTAGTTATTCTCTGGTGTGTGTGTGTGTGTGTGTGTGTGTCTGCAGGCAGTACAGCGTTGGTTTTGAGATGGTGATGGTGTCGACGGTCGGGGATCCAGGCCCGGCTGCCTTCCAGAAAAAGAGCAGTGGAGATTACAGGTACAGATAAAAAAAAAACACATTATAAAATATAATATATCATAATATAGAAACATCTGCTGTGGAGCTGCCGAGCCGCTGCTCACAGATCAGCCATCGATTGTGAAAAGCAGAAGATCAATAACGTGTAATGAATTTCTCACTGTGCTGTACAGACTCAGAACTGTTACAGACAAGAATAGAAGTGATTTGTAACGAGTGATTACAGATTTTAATGCTTGTAGAGAAATTCACATTCGTTCACTGGGTTATGTGAGCGTATTATCTTTATACAACAAAGACAAAGTGCTGCTTTCATAAATGCATGTTTCAGATATTTGCATGTCAATATTGTGGGTCATGAGGAAACTGGTTCATGATGAAGTCTGAAGAGTTTTTTATTTTTTATTCAAACGTTTGAGCTCTGCAGTAGAAATAATCCAGCAGTCATTTCTTGGAGTATCTTCAAATAAAGTATGAAATTATGTCATAAATGAGACTTTTCCATCACGTTTTAGTTTTTTTTTTTAAAGTAATGCAACCTTTTAGAAACTATGTGATGAGTAATGAGAGTCTGAGTTTCCTGTTGCAAAAATAATTAAAGTTTCAACTAAAACAGTTTTTATGTTCGATGGGTTTGAACAGAATCATGTAAACAATGTTTCCTGCGGCCATTTTGGGGCAATCCTCTCACACCACCGCCCATTATAACATGATTAAGTGGAGGATGAAGGTCTGAGCTCACTGATGCAGAAAGAATGAGTGCTTTAGCTATTATAGTTTTTATTTTAGATCGTTATAAACAGGATCATGTACGCAGCTCCAGGTGTGTTTTCACAGGGTTAAAAATGATCAAACCTGTCAGTAACAGTAACAGTAACTCTGTCGCTACATGTTTATAAGATACACATCGTATTTTACAGCCGACCTTCCACTAACTTCAGTTTCTCTTTATGACTAGATGTGGCTTCTGCTACATGGAGGCGGAACACGTCCCTGCAGGCATCTACAACGTCATCCCCACCACCTTCTTACCAAAACAGGAAGGACCCTTCTTCTTGGACTTTGCCAGCACCTCACCCCTCAAGGTCTCCCAGCTCCAATGAAGGTGAAGCTGGACCGAGAGGAGGAGGAGGAGGAGGAAGAGGAGGAGGAAGAGGAGGAGGAGGAGGAGACTGGAAAGGAGGTACTTTAAAGGATATGATGGGATTGTCTCTGGAAGTGTACTGTGGATGTGACGACGCCTCAGTGACACAAACTGGCACCGACGGGTCTGAAACCTTCACCGCGGCACCGCAGGCGGACGGACTGACAGACACGACTCTGGTGAAGGAATAACTTATTAAAAAGGAATCTTCAAGAGGAACTTCAGCCCATCAACAGCCAACGTGTGTTGAGTGGATTATAATTCAGCAAAAATAAAACAGCCAAAAGACGAAGTATTATGGACGAGTGCCGCTCTTCTTCCTTTTAACAACATCACACAGTTACAGTATCTACAGCGCTGAGCTCGCCACCATCACACGGAATAATCAGCATCAACATTCATGTTCTGATCCGATACATCTGAAGGATTTCATGAAATCACATCAGTAACAGGGTTCAAATGAGCACCAGCCAAAAGAAAAGAGCTGGAACGTCGACGTCAAGGCAGAAACTTCTTCTCAGGTTCTGTTTTGCAGCAGTGAGCACCTCAGCAGTCCAGTGTCAGTGCTTCAGGGGTTACAGTGGACCTTTTTTCTTCTTATGGCCGTCAATATTTTAAATATCTATATATACGTAGTCGATGTTACACAGGCAATAAAACGCACTATTTATCCCACCGGCCCTCACACAGTGCTGCAGAGCATGTTGTCTGTCCGGTTGATGGTTGTTGTTCAGCACCAGATCGATGTCTTCTCCATCTTTTTGAACACATTGCTGCTGATTTTTCTTAGAATGGCGCCCCTGTTTGCACTGAACACACTCCTGATGTGACGTTTGAAACCAGACGAGTGGAGGCTGTAACAGCAGCACTAACATGTTAAACTTTCACGTATAGAAGTGTTGAGATGTCCTCACACTTTTGGCCAACTTGCAGATCTTTGCTGAGAGTTTAGAGATAGTTTGGCAACGTTTCTGTAACAGACTCCTTGTTTTCTCATGAGAAAATCAGATCAGTGACAGCTCAGTCAGTGGTGAGGATGATGTCTCAGTGGAACAGACACCTGTCAGTCACAGCCGATGTGAAGTGACAGCTGTTGTCCAGTAAATTCATAAATTCAGCTTCAACTGTGTCTGTACGTCACGTTGTTGCTTCTCCACAGCGAGCAAGAAGAACAACTGTACTCTAAATCAAGCTGCTCCAAAGTATTTACACAGTAAAACTATTTAATAAACTAGAAACTAGACAGATGTAAAAATGTAGAGCATGATAATTACTTCTTTAACAGGATTGAGATGCTCATTACTGCAAAACAGCCTGAATAAGAAGAAGTTGTGTGATCGTTGCAGCCACAAAACACAACTTTGATTTTTCAGTGTGGATGGAAAACGGTTCCACGTGTTCTCCTGATCGGACTCGGCGACCTCTCGTCATTCAGTTCGTCTGCAGGGAGTTCAGCAGTCTGTCAGGTGGAAGTGACGGTTATTTTCCGTAAGTGACCGTGAAGGCGTTTCTTATTCTCAGGAGCGGTGCGGCGCAGCGGCACCACAGGGAATCCAGTCTGGCAGCGGTTGAATGATGTCATGTTGTGTCTGTATCCGCCTGGTTTACTGACAGGTGTCACACACACTGTTTGTCTTCTGCCCGAATGTGTGTGTGTGTGTGTGTGTGTGTCACCGTCCACCATCTACAGGTGGAAATGTAAATGTATTGCCAAGTACACATCCTTTTGTTTACTGTCCTCTTAATATATCGCACTTTGTTTTATCATTTATCATTTTGTTTTATTGTCGAACACAATATGTGGAAGTTATTGTCACTTTGGCAGTTTCAGCAGGAAAGTGTTTGTTGCAGAACAGCTTTGTAGTTGCATCACTAGCTGCTCGACAACAACGGATCCGGGGCTGGACGTTGGTTGTGGCATGAGCACGTGTATCAGTGTCGCACGAGGAATAACTGTCAGCTTTAAACTGAAAACATGCGGATAATTTAGCATCACGGTCACAGAGCTGAAGGTCTCCACGATGTTTGTGACCAAAGAATATCCAGTTTATCTGAAACACACACAAAAAAGCAGCAGATCACGTCTGAAGCTGGATGTTTTTGTTATTTGTGCTTCATAAATGACTCGAACGATGAACCGATCACCTGAATCAGGGCTGCAACTATCTGTTATTTTAGTTATTAATTTCTTTGTTGATTATTTTCTCTTTGAAAATCTTCTAAAAAATGTGACTCAACCCAAAGATAGTCAGTTTTTCTGTCACAGAGGAGGAAAGAAACCAGAAAACATTCACATTTGAGAAGATAATTGTGTCAAAAACTGCTTAATTGATAATCAGAACAGTTGGTAATAGATCTCTAAAATGATTGTTGAAGCTCCAACAAGTCAAGATGTTTTTCTTCACTTCGGCCTCTTCAGTTACTTTATTTTGAAGATTTGAAGTTGCACGACAACTCGACACGTACGAAAAGAGCTTAACGTGAAAAACTGACATCTACAATTTCTTTTAAATCCTGGTGGAATATTGATGAACTGGTTCATATTGAAGCTTCCAGAGTGACAGTTTCTCTCATCAGTGTAAACAGTGATTCATATTAAAGCCGGTGCTGACGGTCTAATAACGCTGACATGCTAAACTGTTGTTAAAATGTTCTGTTTAGAGTCGAATATAGCTTTAAATATTCATTGCCAAGCACTTCTGTCAAATATCCACATGTTGATCATAATTATTATGAATGCCACGTCTCTCTGTTTCCATATTCACTCATGTCTTTTTAATTGGCGACGAGCCGACTCGTTTAAATGTGCAGCGGGACGACGTCGCTGCAGCAGCCTGCTGTGTGAATGTTGATGTAACGTTTGCAGAACTTGCACTAAATGTCGGAAAAGACTGATGTGTTCAAATGTTTGAATACAGGAAATGAAATCTGCTTCTGTCTCTGCATTTTGATTTATTTATTAAAGGATTGGTTATATTTAGGAAAGAGCAACAATCAACACACACACACACACACACACACATTTGTGTTTCCTCTTTCTGCTGGGACTTTAAAAAGGTTAAAAACCTGCACGCTTATTAAAACAATCAGCTGTTTCTCTGTTTTCACAGCACTGAGATCAGAGTTTCTAGATCAAACTGGGATTAAGTCGCTAAAATCTGATTTTTTGTGATATTTTCCTTCAGTTGCAATCACGGCTGCTCACACTGAAGCGTTTTTGCTTTGTTAGTATTTATAGTTATAGATTTACGCAGTATTAATACGCATTAATCTGGTTTCCTAACACTCTCTAAAACTACAGAGCAAAAGGTTCAGCAGTTCACTTGCAGACGTATTGATTGTTTCAGACTTGCTTCTTTCTCTTTCTTTTGTTTTGGGCTGATTTTCAGAATCCCTCTGGACTGATGGCAGTGGATTCAGATCAGCTGTGTGCAGGTGGTGAGACGTGCTGTGTCTCAGTTCATCTCTCAGGTCTGCATCCTTCAGAGGAGCATTTGAAGGCCAATTACATCACAACGCTGTGCGAAGGCTGTCCCAATCCGAAGGCTCCTCCAGATGCTCCTTCTTCTCCCTGTGTCTGGAGGATGCACCGCTACGATCCTTCGTGGCCTCACATATCCCAAGATTCTTTTTGTGCGCCCGAAAAAGAAGAAAGAAAGAGAGAAAATGGCGACATCGCGTGGTGTAGATCATCACTTTCGCCTTTCTGGGCGGCAGAAATCGTGACGTAAGGATAAAACATCTGGTGACACTACAAAGGCGAGACCGTCTCATTTAACAACGGCTGACGAGGTTAACAAGGTCTGAACCCTGAACTGAGACACAGCAGCTGAGAACCTCGTCCACTTAGACTGCCAGCCAGAAACTCTGGTGTGTTTAGGCCCGTCGTGCCCACGTCATTCTACTGAGGGAAACTGAGGTTATTCTTGAACCCCTTGAAACGTGAAGCTCCTATACACCTTCAGATTAGATGTTTTATTTCAGTGGAGCTTGTAGGAGCTCATTTCAGTTTGATTATCCCTGAAGAGACGTGTGTTTATTGGTTTAATCTCCAGGTAGCTGACACTGGGACATTTTACTTTCAGTGCCTCCACAAACTGATCGCAGCGAAGCCGTTTCCCAGTTTAAACTGAATCCATCCAGTCACAGACCTGGATCTGTGATCCTCCTGAAGTCGTTGTGAGCAATAATTCATCTCTCAAACGATTGTTTTGAGCGAGGCGACACGCTGAAGAGACTCGTGGATGTCGGCTATCGTTCTCCGTCAAGAAAACGGCTGAGGGCTCAATTAAAGTGTGTGAGAATGAAGGCGGTCATGGTTAAATCCATGAAAGGATGAGCTGTGTGTGTGTGTGTGTGTGTGTGTGTGTGTGTGTGTGTGTGTGTGTGTGTGTGTGTGTGTGTGTGTGTGTGTGTGTGTGTATGTGTGTGTGTTAGAGAGCTGACCGGCTGTTTGAAGCTGGAGTCTGAGAAAACAACACGCAGCTAATCTCCCATCACACAAAGACCTTCCAAATTAGACATTTACAGTTTAATTTTCAGACGTCTGTGAAGCACAAATAGTTCTTAATACGGTTGGAAACTTTCTTCTCGAGGTGCTTCGGCTTATAAAGTCACAGGATTAATATGATTAAAACTTTTCTTTAGTAGGAAACTAACTGAGAGCAGCTTCAGGATTTGAGCTATTTGCTTCTATGTCATGTCTCTCTTTCAGACCTGTGGAGAGAAGATACAGAAGCCCTGAGAGGCAAGTGAAGACTTTTTGTTTTCTCTCCTGTGTTTATGACTTGAACTCGCGGATAAACAGTTTTGCCAGGATTTTCTTTTTTATGTTATTTGATTTTTATTTCCTTCTATGAAAAACGTGGGAAAAAAAACAGGAGAATTTTTTTTCCCCGATTTTTTTTTTCACTTTACAAAAAAAAGTTTAAATTTTTTTCTGTTCAGATTTACACAAGGAAACAAAAAGTCTCCTGAATTTTTTAATTTTAATTTTTTTATTCAGTCAGAGTTATTTTTTCATTTGTTTTAACTCCGTTTCAGACATGCAAAAAGAGAAATCAGGTTTTTATTTTACATGAAAAAAAGATTTATTTCCTCCTGAAAAAAAACTTTTCACCCTTGTTTCACACATGAAAAAAAAGAAAAAAGGAATTTTTTTTTTTAGTGGAAAAAGAAATGAAAGATGATTTTTTTTTTTGCACTCGGTTTCACACATGACAAACAAAATTTCTCCTGATTTCTTTTTCTTTTATGAATAGGTTTCATGCCTTAAAAGTGTTTTTCTTTCCTGTATGAAAAAATTTCATACATGAAGAAAAAGAAACCTCTATTTTTTTTTCTTTTCAGTGTTATACATGATTGGATTTATTTTTCTTTTACAAACAGAAATTAAAAGAAAAAGTCTCCCAAAATAAAATTTCTTAAGTGAGGCTGAGTGGAAATAGAGATGAAAGAGAATTGGGTTTTTTTCTGTTGTTGTTTCACTTGGATGAGAAACATTTCGGGAGGAAATTTTGCCAAAACCTTTTCTAACTCGGGCTTCATGTAAGTTTACAGAGACGGAAGAAAAAGTTACGGAGCTTAAAAACATCCTGGAGAAATATTTTGCACCAGTTCTGGAGTCAGAAACAGGAAATGATGATCACCTGGAAAAATAAATCTCCACTTCCCCTTCAGGTCTTGCGTAAAGAAAATGTTCAAAATACACATTTAGTGGTTAATTTAATTCAAACTTCTGTTCTGGACATTTATGTAAATTATTGCATATTCAATTAGAGTGCATTAATGTCGATAATCAACAGAGAAAGTTTCATTAATTTTTTACCCAGAATGGAGTGATAAAGAGAGCTTCGACTTTCCCTCCGTTGACTCCAACATGGCAGCAACATGAAGGACCTGAAGTGTCTCCTCTGACATTTCGATGCACTTGAAGCTCCTCGGAAATGCAATTTTATATCTGATCCTGTTTTTAATGTCAGACTCTTCGGCACCAGTCGCCGATCTTCAGTTCAGAAGTTTCTGCACATGAGCAAAAGAAGGTTAAAACCAATGAGCACATCACTTCATCTCTGCATCTCTGCAGTGCATGTTGTTCTCAAAGGTCAACGTAAACGTGCCTTCAGTCTAAAACATGTAAAAACCTCAGCAGCTCTGTGACGGTTGTCCAGATGTAGGTCAGTGCCTGCAGAGGCTCCATGTGACGAGATCAGCGTCTGTGATCCGAACATCAGTGAAGGTCTGTGTTTACAGACAGCGAGAACAGTAACTTTCTATTTTTATTTTTTTTCTATTTTTTTTGTAGGAGGAATGAAATTTGAAAAAAAAAAAAGAAAACAGTTTTCCTTTATATAAATAGATTTCCTTTTTAAAAAAAAAAAAAAAAAAAAGATTCTGTCTATAGATGAATAGTTCTAATAGATTCCTTTTGATGTGTGAAAATCGCACTGAGTGAGGAAATAATCTGATATGATTTTTTTTTCCCTAGGTTGAAAAAACTTCTAGGAAAAAAAAAATGATTTCCAAAAATTCTGATTTCTTTTGCAATCAGATTGCTAAATCTGAAAAAAAGATTAGATTAGAAAAAGTAGATTTCCTTTTTACGGAAGCGTATTGCATTCACTTGACTAATTTTTTTTTTGGTTAGTTTTTCTGAGTAATTTATTTTTTGGTGTGTTTTTCGGAGGAATTTTTTTTATTCTGTTTTTCAGAGTAATTTAGTTTTATGGTTGTTTTTTTCGGAGTAATTTTTTTTCTGATTTTCTGAATAATTATTTTTCTGAGTTTAGAGAGCATTTGAAACAATTGCCATATTCATTCCTTTATTGAAAGCTTGATGGAAACAATCATGACCAACTTTTTACTTTAATCAAGATTTACTTTGAGCCGGGGTTAAGACACTGGGAGATAGTTCTGTCTTTAAGTCATATCGATGGTATTACCATCAGTTTGTCGACTCTACGCAGGCACCTGAGGACTTCGCGGTTGTTCAGAAGGAAAGCCCATTCAGATCTGCTAGACATAGCAATGTTTCTGCAGGATCAGTTGCACAGATATGGCTCCACGGGCATGAATGTGCGGGCGTCACTTGCAGGATAGAGGTTCTCGTGGGAGTTCGAAGTATCGCGATGATTCAGAAAAAAAATTACTCCGAAAAACAGAAAAAAATACTCAGAAAAACAGGAAAAGAATTACTCAGAAAATCAGGAGTTTTTAATTTTTTTCAAGTGAATGCAATACGCTTCCGTACCTTTTCATGTATTAAACTGGTACTGACAGTGAAAAGTTTCTGATTGCAGGAAAAACATCTAGAATAAAAATAATTGACAGATGACAGTCAGACTTTCTTTTCCTTTCCTCTTTTCTGTTCTTCTTTAGAAATGTATAATTATTTCTTTTCATGTGTGAAACTGGTAATGTGTGGGACAAGTCTGATGATAGTAAGAGATCTTCTAGAAGAAAAATAGTTCTAATTCTATTCTATTCATTTTCATTTTTTTTCTAGGAGAAAAAAAAAATATTTTTTTATAGATTACCAAAAAAAAATTGCATTGAAACTGAAAGTAAAATCAAAATGTTTATACTTAAAACTGGATGTAAACAATTTTCCAACAAAATTTCCAAAACTCCAGAATTTTTCCACCCTGTCGGGTTCCGCCGGTTTTTTTTTCTACTAGTTCTCGAGTCATAAACACGGGACAGAAATACTTGAGAAAAAAAAATTATCACCAGGAAAAAAAGAAAAGGAAATCATCCCTTTAGCACTTCCATGATTCTGTCCTCAGTCTCTGCAGATGAAGTTCATCATGAGCACGAGCTGCTTCTTGAAGTCAAACACGTGAACTTGAAATGAAACCAGGACGACGTCGAAGTGAACATCAGTTTATTTTACTCTTAATCTGAAAAACAGGCACAGAAGCTGCTGAGCGACGCTGCAGAGGACCGAACACACACTGAGCTACGAGAGGGAGGCGGCTCACAGCCTCGCCTGCTAGATTCACATCAACAACTGACACAGATACAGAAAAATACAGATCACAGTTTGTTCACACACGATACACAGACCGGAGAACTTGTTCCACCGTTTGGTTTCCTGACAGCTGATTCTACGACGCTGGTGAGGAAGAGGTCGAACGTTTAGTTAAAGCTCAGCCTGCCGTTTGTTTCCTGCTCTGTAAAGCTTGAAAGAGTTTATGATGATTCGTTTCCTCGATCTCGTCAGATTGCTTAATTTGATCCCCCAGATTAATAACTACATTGTGCTTTTCTAATTACTGAACTCGCCCCTCCAGACAGCAGATAAACCTCGTCACCTGTCGACGGATTCTCAGGTCACGTCTGCTCACAGTCTGATTGTTTTTATCATCAACAAATCCAACTTAAAGACCAAAACCACCAATGAACAGATCCTACAGACTTCTGATATATCTTCTTCTTTTGACTCCTTTTTTTAAATCAAACTAAATATTTGAAGTTATTATTTTTATTTTTTTAAGATTTAAGTTCTCACAGGATCTTGTAGTCAACGAACACATTATTGGTTTCAGCCTTTTAGTTGTATTTGTTGAATAAAACAAACATACAGATTATTGCCAGCCGTCTCGTTGGGACGCAGGCGGGGAAAGTTTTTATTCTCGTTTTATTTTCCAGCCGGATGTTTTTAAACTGCAGGAACATTTTCCTCATTGCATTTCAAAGAAAAGTTAAAATATTATGTCTTTAAAAAAAAAATCTGATTCAGTCGTTGCACTCAAAACAAAATAACTTCCCTGAAACACTGACTTTATATTTCAGTCACAAACACAACGTCCATCTAGTTTTATTACTTTGCATTAAAGTTACAAAGTACATTTAGTAAATGTTTTCTACATCAAAGTAATGAATTACACAAGGATCTGAATTTTACGACTGAAATGCAAAAGTCAGTGTTTCAGGGAAATTATCTTTTGAGTCGGTAAAACTGAATAAACTGAATTTACACACTTTATTAAGCCAAATTCTTCACTTTTGCTTCCAAGCTAAAAGTGTTAGCATGCACTCCGTCTAAAGTCCTCTGGAGACTTGGAATATGTCGGACTGTTCCTTTAAACACCAACAGAACACCTCCGAGCCCGTAGTGATGCTAATCATCGTCTTCTTCTCTAAATTTAGCGTCCGAACATGTAAGAAAAATGACAGTTACATTTTGAAAAAGTCAAATTATTCCTTTAACATCCAACTAAAAACTTTTCTCAGTTCACCTCGATGTTAGAATCCATTCTGTAAAACTTCAGTAACACAATCCAGCATCGATTTCAGAAACAATCTGCTTTTCTCTCCACATTCAGAAAACTTCTTTTAAATCACGTCCAGAAACTGTTTTTCACTGCAAGCGTCTGAAGAAGCAGCGCAAAGTTCCACAGCTGCGTCCTCGTATTGCTTCGACTTTCAGTCCAGCTGATGGTGTTTTTGTTGTTTTTTAAGTGGAGGAAAGCAGAGAAGGAAATTAAATCCTCGGTCGTCCAGTTTTACAGCTCGGGTATCAGTTTGTGATCCTCCTCCTCGCTTTGTTGTGCAGCTAAACTGAACTGGGGTCAGTATTCTGGAGGGAGATCTCAGCAGTTATATTCTCACAACCTCAGCCTCATTTTTCACATTTTTGCCAGAATGATGATTGTTTCAAAATGTCACCACATACTTTCATTATACAGCTCAAGAGTGCTGCTGTCCGATAAGTCGAGCGGAGAAACTGATTCACAAACCTGACAGTAAACGATTCTGCCATAAACAGATCTGAGATAGTCAGCATGATTATAGAAGCCCAGAGAGGGAAGTGAAGACATTATTCATCCTTTTTTGCCTGAATAAAACACTTTCAGGGGGAAACATTTTTTATAACAGAGCAAAAAAATAAAATCTCCTGAAAATGTTGTTTTCTCCTTTTCATGTGTGAAACTGAAAAAATTCCGAAGAAAAACAGTTTTTCTCCCAGAAAAAAAAAAAAACTTAGTTTCACACATGAACAACAACAAAAAAATATTTCACTTATAAAAGCCAAGTATGTAAAAAAAATCTAAATAAATAACATTTAAAAAGTTTTTTGTTCATTTGTTTGTAACATAGTGGATACAATTCTCATGAATTTATTTATTTTTCCCAGAGTTCCATCATTTTTGGGGGATTTTCTTTTCCCCGGAAAATTTGTTTCCCCGATTGAAACCATGTGGGGAAAAACAAAAAGCTTTGGCATCAAAATTTAGTCATTCTAATCCCTTCCTGCTCCAGCAGGGGGCGCGTACAACTGTTTTTATAATACTCATGATTTATCAAGCCAAAATTATTTACTATGTAAAAATAAAATAAAAAATAAAAATCCACTTGACATCCTTTTTATCTTCCGTTAAAATAATAAAAAGTCATGTGTTTTCACTGATAGGAGGAAAAAAAAAAGGAATTTGAAAAAACTTTTTCCCACCAGTTCTCAAGTCACAAACATTGAAGAGAAACTGGTTTAAATCAGATTAGACAGAAAATGGATCACCCTAAAAAAAACATTATAAATCTTAACTTGCCTCTCGGGGCTTCCGTACGTAACTGTATTGGTGAGAATTATAATAGCTTGTTGGCAAAAGCTTAAATCAACCAGATCAAAACTTTTCAGGAGCTGATGAGGAAAATAAACGACTCTCTAACTTCAGCAGGTCCATCGTTCCGTCACTTCAACACTTTACTTGCATAACTTGAGGAAATACAAAACACTCACAGATCAGATACAGGCGCGTGTCGCACAGGGTTCAGAGATTTAAGTTATTTATTGAACATTTCCACACGTGTGACTTTATTTCCTTAAACGTTTAAAGTAAGCAGAACTGAAGTAATGCCAAGTGCCATTTAACAGAGACGAGCGCGTCGCTTCTAGTGGAACAAAAACAAAAATAACGTGAAGAAGTTCCTCCATCTTCTTTCACCCTTTAACATTCCCAACATAACAGTGCTCTTTGTTTCTCAGACACCAGAGTCCTTCAGGAGGGGAACGGGAGTGACGACGCTGCCGAGATCAGCGGGACGCTTACATCACACCGACGACGACATTCAGAGTCCGTCTTTGACGGCGGAGGTTGGAAATGGAGTGCAGTTGTTGCAGGTAGCTTATAAACAGCTCGGAGCAGTTTGTCAGAGAGCTTAGAGTCAGAATCCCTCCGTTTGCTCCTCGGACTCATTTGACCAGGACCACAGTCTGCCCGGCCTCGGCCTTCTGCGAACAGTTGTCCGTGTTTTTGGCGTTGTCGGCGCGCGGGCGGCGCAGGTTCAGGAAGCTGAAGCGAGCCTCCAGGCTGAAGCTCTTCTTGGTGCTGGAGGCAGAGCTGCTGCTGCTGCTGCTGCTGCTGCTGCTGTTGTTGTTGGTGGCGGTCGGAGCGTTGTCCAGATCTCCTTCTGCACCTTCTGCCCGGTCACCTGCACAGGAGGAAAACATAAAGGATGATTTTGTTCTCTGATCCTCTGATATAAGCATCAGCCTCAAAACCCTCAAAAGCAGTTTGTTTTTAGTTTTAGTCCAGATGTGAATTTGCTAAATGCTAAATTCAACATGTCATCTGCAGACGTTGGCTGTGAGCCAGCAGGTGGACACAAACACGCGACCAGCTCTCAGTTCTTCATTAAAGCCAGCTGAGGTGTGACGAACTGCTGCAGATGTGTTTGGTCTCTGCAGGTGAGGCGCCCGGCTCGCTGTCACTTTGACTAATAGGCTCCCGCGGCGGAGCAGGTGTGAGCCGAGCAGGTAGCACCAGATCGTACGTCTTCCCCAGAATAGATTCTCAAACATCATCCATCTCACTTCCTGGTTCACTTTCCGTCTCGTCTGCAGCAGCAAGTGCTGCAGGCAAACACACCAGTTTACAGTCGATTCCGGATATTTATTTATATATAAATATATAAATATTTATTTATTTACCTTTTAGGTTTCTGTTCATTATTGTTGCAGCTACAACAGAAACTCTGCAGAGTGCAAAGTGATGTTTAAAAGGTGAAAAAACAGTTTCTTGTTTTGACGAGCAGTTAAAATTACAAATTCTGTCGTCTTTATATTTGTCACGATGATTTACTTTACTTTGTTTAGTTCATGAACGGGACATGCAGTCGTCGTTCAGCTGCTTCTTTATTTTTTCTCTCACACATGTTGAAAGCAGAACCACGCCAACAACTCACGACCTCAAATACAGAAACACGTCTCATTCTGATCAGGTACAACTTTGTTTAGTTGTTGTGTTTTTGTGTTGAACAGTTACTAACAATTTGGCAATATGGTGATTATATCACTTTTCCTACCATGTAGCCTCTTTTTGGAAAGGAAGTGATCTAAAGAAAAAGAGATTTTTGAGTCTCACTTCCAACTTTGGGAAGGCGGCCGACCCGTCCTACAATCCCGAGTTGAGAAAACTGAGAGCGTCATTAATTTTCGCTGGGAATGAGACTCTTACAAACGGGACCCTTAAAAGAATTTGAAAATGTGAATGACATCTGTCAGGACAATAAACCAACGATCTGTTGATCTTGCCAACAATGGCAGAACTGTTAGAGCTAAAAAAAAATGATTTGTGACCTTTAAAATTGAAAGTCAAATCAAATTGTGTATTTAGAGAATCGTGTCACCGCTACAGATTTGAGAAATGAGGCAAATGATCAAAAACGTTATTTATTATTGTTTCTAGTTTTATTGTTTCTCTGTTGGTCAATCGGCTGATTGCTTCAGCTCGACCGAACGACTCTTTGCACAGCAGTCTTTCCAGAAACACTTTATTATCTCACCTCTCTCCAGGTCGCATTCTGGTGACGACGCTCCGCTGCACTCGCTGCGAGGCCCGAGCACCGGCGAGATGAGGCCGAAGTCCGACAGCGACACGGTGCTGGGAAGGTCAAGGCTGCAGGGCCGGGACAGAGGAGACGGGGAGGAGGAGGAGGAGGACGGGGTGGGCGACGGGGAGGCGGAGGAGGACGTGCAGGAGGAGGAGGAGCTGGCGAAGGGGCAGGGCGACAGGAGCTCCTGGGGGCTGCTGGGAGACGAGCCCAGGCTGCAGGTGGAGCGCGTCTCCGAGTCTTCCTCCGACATGACGCTGCTGCCGCCACACGCCTCGTCGTCGAAACACACCGACGCCACTGCAGGAGGAGTGGAGAAAGTGTGTGTGAGCTAACAGAGACATAAAAACAGCCGTCACGTCGCTCCCAGCGGAGGTGTTTAATTTTCCCCGACATGAGTCGAAGCACACGAAGGCACCACGAGCGTCTGTTCTCAGATTCCTTCTTAACAACTTGTAATCACAGCGTCTGCTTTTGGATGGGACGCCGCCACCGCTCTGTCAGTTACCGTGGTAACCGGGCAAGAAGTCATGGCCAACCTGATGCAGAGAAAACATTTTCATTTTATTCCCTTCAACTGTTGTTTTCTTCTCTTTCTGCAGTCTTAGTCTGTTCATCTGTATCCGACAGCGTCTTCTAGACCTCCAGACTTTATTTTAAGACCAGTCAAGTAAACAGTCTGAGACTGAAGACCGACTGTGTGCTGCACCTCTAACGTTAGCTATGTTAAAATAACAAGCGCCTGCCTAACATGACGGGTTCTTACATCCTTTTAAAATATAATATGTGAGAATTCTGCATTTTAAATGTCTGCAGGAGTTTCTGGGGCTGCAGCTGAGCCGATGTTAGAGAGACCCCGAGTGACAGAATGTGTGTTTAACTAAATATTTCACATAACTGGCAACGCAGCAGGCAGGAAAACCTCCCCACACATCGCTGGTCCTGTTTGACTCTTCTAGGACTTCTAGGATTTTGGTGGTAAAGCTGAGGTTCAGGTTCAGGGTCCGGGGGTTAGGCGTGTAATTGTTGTAATTGGTTTTAAGGTTATAGGCTCAGAAATGCAACGTGAGCCTTCTTGGTTTAGAAACTCCTGCGTCTGTGTGTTTTGTTTCCCTGCGGTCCCGTGTCATGTTTAAACTAATGTGAAGTTGATGTGTTTATCTGCCGTCCTCGTCTCGTTTGTCCCGTCTGATTTCCTTCAACTCTTTGACTCTTATCAGACTTTCCAAGAACCACAAACCAGTAATTCAGGGAAGAGCTCGCGGTCCGTCTGGGTTTCCTCAGAGTGCACTGACGTAAACGCAGCTGCTCGAGAGTCCGTCTCCGCGTCACAAGTGCCTCCAGGTGGAAAACTGGCTTTAGAAGAAGCAGCAGACCCTTCAGAAGTCCATGTGTGCTTCAGGTTTATGTTTGCTGCGTGAGTTTTTCCTCTCTAACATTTAACACATTGTCTGTGTTATTCTCACAGAGCGGCAACTAAATCTAATTACAGCCCCGGCTGACATTTAGAGAGTCAGCAGGTGTGAAGCTGAAGCGGCGAGATGTGAAGGTTCAACATTTACTAATTGGCCTTTTTCTCTGATCAGCACAACCGTCTGAGTCGCCCCTGAGCAGAGTTTATTCTCCGTCAGACGGGTCGTACGGTACTCACTGGATATTCCGTCGGACTCCATCTTGAAGTTGGAGATGTCGTCCCCGGAGACGCTGTCGCCCTCGGCGCCCACGCCGCGGCCCCGCGGGCCCATGGCGGAGCTTCGCCGCCGCTCGTGGATCTCGTCTGAGATCATCTCCAGGTTCCTGAGGGCCGTCTTGTACTCGCCTTTGGCCTGAGACAGTTTGGCCTGCCGCTCGTCCACGTTCTTCTTCAGGTTCTGGAGGGGAGACGATCAGAGAGAGAGAGAAGAGGGTGATGATGAAGGTCGTGGCATCAACATGGAGAATAGTTTAAATCTAGATAGATTTCATTGATGATTAGAGGACGACCACACCTGCATACTAATATATTACTGTGTGACTGTGTATTCAGCTCAGTTGAGGACAAATTCTTAGAGTCTGAAACATCGGATCAATAGAAGAGAAATAGAAATGTAAATTCTGACGCTGGTCTTTATTAGAATCTTTTCTAACTGCTGTAAATTAAATCTGGCCACAGGTGCTATTTTTTTCTGAAAATAGTTATAAAAATCTGAGCTTTGTGTTGCACAACACTCCCACTGATGTTTACAGTCGGGATGCTCTTTGCTCCAAACGATGCTAACAGCTGCATTACGTGCTGCTTGAGTCAGAGCAAAAACAAATCCAGCCTTAAGCGCTCAGACTTCGGCACAGTATCAACACGGCCAGTCCACAGATTGTGAATGTTTGCGGTGGATGCAGAATCAGAAACCTTCAGAGAGGATCTGTGGGGAGCTAAATTACAGCGGAGCGTCCGTCACGTACCTCCAGCTGCAGATAGTACTTCGCCTTCATCTCAAAGTAGGGCCTGCGGAGGAGGAAGAGGAGGGTCAGGAGACGGAGGGAGGGAGAGAGAGAGGGGAAAAGATTAGATCATAGGGGAGAAAACACAGAGTAACCCAGAAAAAGAGCAGCACCCACATTGTCACCATGGCAACCCGGAGGAAGAGAGGGAGATAAAGGGGTCGTGATGTCGGACGAGCGAACGATGCAGAGCGGATTAACAGTCTGCTGAGGCGACGCGCCGCGAGACTGCAGCTGATAACGCTGGCAGAACTGGATCCAGAACCAGCGACCGTGAACAGAACCGAGTGCTGATAATCACAGGAGACCGTTAAGTTACAAGTAAGAAATTCTGGTTTCATTTTGTCTTCATAAAAACACGACACCAAACCGTCGATCACGGGTGGGATTAAAGTTTGTCATTGTGGTTCAGATCACAGAACCTTTGTGTTCTTACAGCATCACGAGTTAAAATCCTCAGCTACGATATTAACGAACATCAAGATGTCGTTTGTTTCGTCTCCTCTGTGATCCAGCAGGTCCACGAAATATATCCGCGAGTTCAGCAGCTGGATGAGCTGAAGGTCGTCGGTTTGAGTCGTAAATCCTGGCAAAACATTTTCATTCTTTTTCACCAGTTTCTCATAAAAACAGGAGAGAAAAACATTTTTTTATCACCAGAAAAACAAAAACAAATCCTTTCTGTCCCCTCAGGACTTCTGCAGTAGTTCTTTTTCTATTCATCTCCTTCCAGGAGAATTTTTTCTTTTCATGGGTGAAAAACTGAGGAGAACTTTTCTTTAAATCAGTTTCACACATGATAAGAGAGCGAATTTTCTCCGCTTCTCAAGCCAGGGTGTTTTTGTTTTTGTAACAGATGAGTGGGCTCATTAGCCTGCTGACAAACGGATCGCAGGGCCAGAATAAAGCCGTACTGGATGCTTATCGACCTGCGATCTCTGAGGAGGTGCAGGCTGAACCTTTTCCTCGACCTGTTCTCCACGAGGCTGAAGCCGACAGTCTCGTACAGAAATACTGAGAGAAAGTTAAACGTGCTGCTGGTGGGAAGTCGGCGTCCTGGAGTTTTGATTCATAACATTTTTCACTTCAGATGTCACCTGGAACGTGACGAATTCTGAGGTTTCGCTTAACAACCACATCGTTTCCTTTAAATGATGATAACAGCGGAGTGCATCGCCTCGTGACAGCACCACATGTAGCCAGACTTCCCCTCCAACACCTGACTGCTTGAAATAAACTCTCCGGGTTAGATGTGGTTAAGATGGAGTTTCACTGCTGGAGGGAGAAGCCACTTTTACCAGAACAGAGAACAGCAGCCTGCTTTAAAACAGACACAAGCTACAAGGATAAAACTACGTCATGGTTTGTTTCAACCCGCCTGGAAAAGCAGAAACGATATCGGCCGGTAGAAGAAACACTTTCACTCCGTCAGACGGAGACCGAGATTTGTTGCTGGACAGAATTATTGTCCTGAATCTCGAGGGGGTTTTTACGATCAATCCGGGTCTGTAAGCGAGACTCGATACACAACAGATGACATCACGACGAAGGGGATTTTACTTCTTCATCTGCAGCTCAACATTTGGCTCAGCACCACCCACCAGCAGTCAGTCGTGCTCTGACAGGCTGGTTCAGCAGCTCGGCACCTCGCTGCCACCACATGCTGCTCACAGAATAATAGTCCAATATAAAACCAGGCTGGGGACTGGAGCTGGACCAGAACACTGCTGTAGGACTGCAGAATCACTAGATTCACTTTGAAATAATGTGTATTGAGCTCAGATCTGTTCTCTACGCAGCGAGACCCGACGTGGTCGTTAGAACCCGACAGAGTTTCTTACTTGGACTTGTTGATGGTGCGTTTGAGTTTTTTCTCCAGCTGCTTCATGCGGCCGATCGCCGCCGTGTATTTGGCCGCCGTCTCCTTGTGCAGCAGTTCGCTTCTTGTCTTGGTGTGCTCCGCCTCCATCACCTGTAACGGCCAATCAGAACTCACAGTGAGTTACTACAGTCAGCCAGCAACTCTGAAGATACATCATTTAACAACGAGTTAAGAAATAAAATGCCACAAAATGAAAACAGATAATGAAAGAAAAAATTACAACTAAATGTTCAGCAAAGCATTAAACCTAACAGTCTGTTCTTCAGGTTCTGCTCCCCCTCTCCCCCCTTCCTCACCCGCTGGGTGGCGTGATTCAGCATCTCCTGCCAGGCCGAGTCAAACTGCCGGTTGTCCTCCTCCAGGAGCCGCTGCTCGGCCAGGGA
>CAEMYA010000460.1:45783-79272 GCA_903131615.1 Diplodus sargus
AGCCACAGTCGTGGTCAACTGACACGCTGCCTGTAGATCAGATTATAAAATGTTTGAATGTTAACCGGTTTAGAAATAAACAGTAAACAGAATATTTGTGTCGTGGACAAGACGAGACATTTAACAGACGTCATCCTGGGATTCTGAAGGCACTGATCGACATTTGTTATGATCGTCTGGCATTTTAAAGACCAAACAACTAATCGATTAATTCGCCAGTGACCATAATCTTTAGTTGAAGCCCTAATTAACAGTTTAGCGTTAGCTTTGTGTTAGCTTTGTGTTAGCTTTGTGTTGCTCCAGGTCCAGAGCGTTCATCACTGAATAACAGAGGTGTGAACACTTTCCTGTAGCATCGTTATTAACCAAAAATAACGATGTTAAAACTAGACTGTTTGTGTCGACAGAGACCCAGCACTCTGTGGCACTTTCTGAATAATGAGAATGGCTTCACCACTCTCTGAATTTAACCTGATAGGTCCAACGTCAATTAGCTTCTGTAGATAAAAACTGCTAGCAGCCGTTGCCTCTCGTTGTTAATAACGTGATAGCAGCCTAATTAAAGTCGAGGCTCTTGTGGTTTGAAAAGTCTCTGGAAGTTAACCGGATTTAATTTAAATAATTCCACCTGGTACATTTTCTGTAAGTCATACGTCATTAAAACTGTAAAAAGTGAACTGAATAGTTGTAGTTTGCATGAGGCAGGATGTGCTGCTGATGCCACACAATCACACACCGTGACCAAGACTGACAAAACCAAAGAGTGTGTGTGTGTGTGTGTGTGTTTTGGATGGTGTCAGCAGCATTAAGCTAATCCTCTTCTCTTCTGATGTGTAAGCTGGAGCTGGCAGCGCTACCTTTAACCCAGAACAGGGCGTTTTGCTGTGACTGAAGGAGCGAGAGGGGAAGTGTGAGCGAGTGAGCAGCGTATGCAAATATAATGTACAGTACGGATGTGATGAATCATCACTGATGTGCTGCAGTAAACTCCAGCTCATCTTCCTCTCGCTCTGTCTCTGTTTGAAAGCTCGACTTGCTCTCCTGAAGTCCTCTGAGTCGAGGTGTTTGCTGCAAAACTTCAGAGGACGAGCTCAGCGAGAAGCGGGAGGAAAATAAACCAAAGCAGACCAAAGGAATCTGCACGCCGGCTCAGCGACGGCAGCTGAAGACGCTTCACTGAATATTAAATCAGACGCTGACTGACCCAGTTTATGCCAACAAACTTACTGTACAACTTTCCTTTCCTGGAGTTCTTGCTGTTTTTCTCTAAAATGTGAAAGAATTGTGAATGTTTGACATTTTTGCTTGAACAATAACTGAAAAGATTTACAGATTCTTAAAATAATTGGCACCTGATATTCTGTCATCTAACTAAACCGATTAATTGACTAATCGATGCAACTGTGGCCACATATAGAGACAGAGAATAAGAGCTTTAGTTGTTCTAAAAAGCCTTTTTTAAAGAAACTTGTATCTAATGTATGTGAAATACCACAGATTGAACATCTGAGGTTGAAATTTAACGCAAAGTTTAACAGCTTTTTGCTGAGACTGATACATTATTTGCGATCCTGCACTGAACGTAGGTACAAATGTGTCAGTTACGAGCAGTTTCAATCCACAGATCCAGAATCAGTCATCCATTCTCCAGCCTGCAGACGCTCTGACATCACCACATGCTCGCTCTAATTTCATTATGGATGCTCATCAACATGCCAGCACAGCAAGAAGCGAACAGCCTCTGCCTTGTCTCCGTCATGAGTTCGGCTTTGTGTTTGAATGCACTGAGCGCTACAAAGAGCCGTGTGTCACCTACAGTAAGTCTAACATGAAGGTCCTTCTACAGCCGCCATGTGTCCACCGACGGCTCCTCGACCTTCAAGTGTTGCTGAGCAACAAAACTCGACTCATCACGTGTTTGTGCTCTCAAACGTGCAGAACACGAGTTGTGTTGTGTAGGTTAACGGTAGCCAAGATGTTTTTAAAAAGTAACCGCCAGAACTGATTAGGCACGCTGAGGCTAGCATGTCCTGTTAGCATGTAGCTCAAAGTAGAGCTAAGACTCCTGGATCTGTACACACGTCTGTCTTTAATACGTGCTCAGGTTCTGCACAACGACAACAAAGACGTGAATCTTGTATGTCTGCAGGATCGGGAACAATGGAAGGAGCTTGTTGTGGACTTCAGTCCAACAATTAACAAAGAGGATTAAGTCCGACACCAGCAATATAAAGACAGCATTGTATCAAGCTAACTGTGAGCATGTTAAGCTACATTGTACGATGCTAAAACGCTACATTTTCACATGTTAAACAATTTTTCCTGTGGATATTTGATGCTGGTAGGTGTTGACATGAGCTGAGGCCGTTTAGTTCATCTGACGTACTTTTAGACAAACATCTGGCACCACAGTGTTGTTTGTGTGGAGGCACAGAGCAACATCATCAATCATATCGACCACCAATCCCTACTGGCCGCTGATATACGTCAGCATAGCTTCAAGTAGAGGTATCTCACCATATTTCATGAATAATAAGATACAACAGCAAGTTTCTCTACAGCAAGTTTTGCTAAATAACATTTTAAGTGTTGTTCATCGGCCCGGTGCCAGTGAAGAGGTTGATATTTCAGGAAACTGAGTAAACAGCCTCCGTTTCTTCTCAGCATACGAGCTGCCGTCATGTTTACAGCAGAAATGATGAGGAACTAGTCTGACGTGTCCTAAATATGTCCGCCACACAGAGGCTACCCGTTTGATTTGGGTAAAACCGTGACCTTTATTTTGCCTGATCCTCCAGCCAAACTAGAAGTAAAGAAGTGTTGGATTTTGATTTGTCACGGATGAAAACAGCCTCGCAGGGCCACTCACGCAGCAGTTTTTAGTCCTGTTTTCCTTCTCTTCCTCCTCCTCTCTCGTCACGTTGTCCAGGAGAATCTCATCCCACACGTGCTCACTCCCGCCTCTCACCCATCCCTCCTCCTCCCTCCTCCTCCCTCCTCCTCCCGTCAGCATCAACACTAAACGCTCTGCTCCAGTGAAGTAGAAATACAAACATATCAGTGAGCTTTTCTTTGGTCCCTCAGCTTGAATTCCATCGTTTACAGAATAATTCAGCTTCTAGTTTAAGGTGAACGTTTGTTAATGTTCCTCCTGGTTTGGGGAGTTTTATAAATGAAACCGAAGTGCATAAAATAAAAGCACATTTGAAGGGAAGCGTGTCAGTGAAGCAGACAAACAGCTGAACGCAGCGTGAAGATAAAGCTGCAGCCTCTCTGTCCTCGTTTCACCGACAGTAAAAACAGTGACACATCAACGCGGTCGTGAAGAAGAGAGAGGCTGGACGGAGGGAGAAGAGATGAAAGTCTACATCACAACGTCCTCATTAATTAATATGTATGATTTTGGATGTGTGTCATAGTTGATCGTGTGATTTCAAAGCTGCTTCATTCTGCTGGTTTCAGTCCAGATGTTGAACCTGATGCTGAGATTTGATCCCGATCAGACACGAGAGCACCAAATGCATTCTGTTTTTTATGGAGCTGATTTCAGCTGCGTACGTACTTTTAATACATTCAAGCCAACAAAGACAAGACAGTCAACGAATAACAACCGTTTCCACCGAGATATTTTTAGTCTTGGCAGCCAGAAAAGGACATGAAACATCTGAGTAAACACAAAATGACTTCTGTATCAAGAAGAAACTCTGATTCAACGATTTCAGACAGCTGAAGCTTTAAAAAGACCTTCTGATAAACTTTAAAACGCAACAAAGAGATTAGATTTCATGTCAATCTCTTCCACTGGAGGATCGTTATAAAAAGGCATCTTTTATGGTCAATAAGGACAGAAGAAACTGTTTCAGGGCCCAGACAGAAAGATGACTTTTGCTTAAAGTCAGAATCTAAAATCTGTGGTGTGATTTGTAAGAAACGTCCAGAGAGCAGCCGGAGGTGACGTACCAAGAATAATACTGACAAACAGCTCAACACAAACTCTGAAGCACAACATTGTGCTGAACTGTTACTGTATGACGTTATTCTAGCAGCACTGGCCTGAACTATACAAAGCAGACGGAAGTATGCAGATATAAAAACAGAGCAGCTTATTTAAAGCCCGCCGTGTGTCTTCAAACTCTGCGTGGCTTCACAGTTCAGCGCCGACAGCAGGCGAGCTGTCAGAGACGCAGCAGGTCAGTTCTGCTTTTAACTGCGTGTTACCGTGTGCTGCATCCATCTCTGAGCCGGCGTGACAGGAAAAATTATCCTCAAGTTCACTATTTTCTAACTCTTTCATCGCCCACTGCTTTACGTTTCTTCTTCAGTTTCTGTTTCTCAGGTCTTTTCTTGCGACTGCCCTCTTATCTCTCAGCCTGTCTCTTCAACTTTGTCTTTCTCCGGCTCGGTTTCTATCTTTATCTACCCGTCTCCTTCCATCCATCTCTTCTCTCCCTCCATCACGTTCTCTCTGCTCCGTGCTTCATCCATCTTTCCTTCCTTTCTCTCTCTCTCTGTGTCACCTTCTATATCCCACTTAATCTCTCTTGCTTGCTAGTTTTCTGCCTTTCTGTCGTCCTGTTTTATATCTCTTTCCCTCCATTTGTTGCCTAATCTTCCCCCTTCTCTCTTTATCCCCTCTACTCCTCTCTCCATCTCCCCGTTCTCAGCATCGTCTCGACTCACCTCCGTCGCTCCATCTTTCTTCCACTCACTTGCTCTGCGACTTATATTTTAATCACTCCGCATGCGGCCCATGAAATTTTCAGAGATCCCGTCCTCCGGAGGAAAGCCGACGTGTAAGTAATGCAAAACTTCAGAAAGCGAGTCGCACCGTATAAAAAGGCGCTTCAATTATTCAAGAACACTTAAAACACAGAAAACATGCTTTGTTAACTTATTAACTGAAAGAGAAGAATGGGAGTAGATCGATGACGAGGGGAAAGGATATATTATGTGTGACTTGAGCTTTAATGGCCTCCCACAACCTGTTATCGGTCAGAGCCCGGCAGAGAGAGGAAGACATAAAAGGAAGACGGATGGGAGGACAGACAGCGAGGACAGTTAGACGTCTCATCATCAGTCAGAGCCGTCGATGAAGACGCTCCAGCGAAATGAGCCTTTAGATCATGAAAGACTTTCCATTGACCTTCACATCGTCCTCGTGACGATAAAAAGAAGACGCGCTCGGACTTCACAGTCGAATGAAACGCGCTGCCATGTACGACGTGTCTTCTTCATCCGTCTGGAGAGGAATGGCTTGAAAACCCGTCCTTAGATTAATGATGAGACAGATCTAGGAGGAGACTATTTGTCCAACATGTCCAGTGATTCAGACAAACCATAAATCTGATTGTCTGCCACGATGAACACAGGAGAACGAGCATCTGCATCTGTGTTCAAAGTGACCTGAATTGGCCATTTTTCTCCATCCAATCTCAGGTTCTTTTATTAAGTATGGCAATTATTTTCCTCCGAAGATGAAGCACGATCTGGGACACTGGCAGCGACTGAAGGCCATGCGAGCGCCATAAACCTGGCGTCCCAGCATGCCCGACTAACCTCGGCCTTCGGCGGACCCACATTCGGTGTCGGCGTGTATTCCAGGAGAGAGTCGAGCAAACTGCGACTGGCCTAGATATGCGAGGGAGCTTCAGGGTTGAACGAGCCACAGATGACTTCAACAGCAGGGAGGAATTCTCGGCCTCTGATGTCCGCGTCACGGTCCTTAATAGGAAAATTAACCCAGATACGTCCGGGCGTAGAAGAAGTAGGACTGCTGCGGTGGGGAGTTCAAAGGGAAAGCTGAAGCGAAGCCTCAGTAGAAGGTTTTGTTTGGCTGGTACACATGTTGGAATATAAACCAGATTACTGGAATCATGGAAAACAGCATACAGCACTATTTATATTTGCAGCTCTTACAGTAACTGTAACGGAATATAACCAGTCAGAAACTCAGTTATTTTTTAGGCATTATTTAGTAAAAAGCATTGACATGAATTGGTTGGAGTTGTAAAGTGTCCTGTGAGGAACTACTGGCAGCTGGTTAAGGTTGACGACCAGCGAGAGACGTTGAAAACAACACTGGAGAGGTGAGAGTAGCTGCTTTAGCATCAGCTAAATCAGGACAGGAGAATATTTCTTCTTGGGAAGAAGAACTAAGGATGGCAAAGGAATGATGCTTTCTCTCTTCTCTCAACTGGATTCGGTAACAATTAGATTTACCAACTGGTTTTACTGGTGGTGTTTGGTTGGTTTGGTTTGGTGGTGTTCGTCCAATCAGCTGTCTAGCATGATTTCAAAGTGGCTGTCCAAAACATCTGGAGCATCAGGTTGGCAAATGTTCTTCAAATACGATAACTTTACTGCAAGGAAGACAAGAGCACTCCTGGATTTCTTTGTCCTGATGAGATGCTTTTTGTTAACACGACCACATACACATTTTTGATCAAGAACTGTCACCCAGATGTTTATAGAACTGAACTTGTGAGAGGGAACAGAATCATATTTGAGTTCCCGTGTGAACAGGAAGTGCGGGCGAGTTGGACGACGTCAGACAGGCACAACCGGCCACACTTCAAGCCAGCCGTCATAAACAGAAGGTACAAACGCATTAATGGTTTAAGTGAGGGGATAACTTTTCTCACAGTCTGTCCTGGAGGACAGCCAAAGTGTTGCACTTAATCAAAAGTGACAACGAGTGGTGTTAAGAATGAAAAAGGAAGCTGAACTTTGACGGAAAGTAGCAGCTTTAAACTCTGATTGTATTCTGCTTGTAAATTAAGTGCAAACCTCTGAACTCCAATAGCAGACAACCGAGCATTACACCAGCCTAAAAACCCTTCTTTCATATTAAATCTGTCAAACTTTAAGCCACCTAATGGTGAAAAACTCGAGTCTTACAAGCCAGAAAGAAAGAAAGAAATGACACAGGCACAACGATCACGTACCATCGATTGTTCTCACTGAGTCATCGTCAAAAGTAAAGAAAGGAAACCTGCAGCCGACCACAAAACGCTGTCAGAGCTGCAGCGACGACGCGCCTCCCAGAGGTATTATGCAACAAACGACCGGCCAGTGGCAGAACACACACAATAAACACACACACACACGGCGTCCCAGGTGGTCAACACAGGACCAGATGGCTTTGACCTTGCAGCGACTTCCTTTGCCATCGTTCACATAAATCTCCACATCCCTCCATCTTTCTCTCCCATCAATCAGCACCGTGGCTAATGCCTGATGTGACGTGCACTGCCTGCCAAAAACCCTTCAATCCAGCAGGGGAGGGGGGAGATAAACAGACAGAAAGAGGGAGAGAGAGGGGAAGGGTAGAAAATAAACTTGTGAAAGAAGAACAAAGAGGAGGAGAAGAGAAAGAGCCAGAGAGAGAAAGCTTGAGTGACGGGAGAGAACATGAAAATGTCGTGTGATTTCTGGCTCGTTCCCCCATTTTCATGTTTCTTAAATGTTGTTATCTAACACTTACGTAACAGAAACGGGATATTTTTCAGTTTGACACTGAACTTTATGGTCCAAAATGACATCAGTGCACTGAAGCAATAAACTTCACTGGGAATTCATAATTCTAAATTACCACAGGGAACATTTTTCTGCATTAAAAGTTTTCATATTGGACATCATATACACTGATTAAGGTATACCAATAAACTGATCTGTAATCAGTGGATTTGTTCTCTTTTCAAGTTCAATTTTCAGGTGTTATTGAAAACCTGCCGACCTTTGACAGCTGATCATCCACTTTCATTCACAAACGAGTAGAATAGATTCCAGACAGAAGTCGATTGTACGAGTTTGTCTTTTGTATAACTGATCTTATTCTACTGTTACAGGCCCAATGAGTTTGCTGACTGACATTTATTAAACTCGCAGGCCTTTGGGAGCTTTTTCACTCTTCAGTAACTAAATGAAATGAACTGATGTTCAGTCCTGAGAACGAAATGTCAGGGAGAGGAAACAGAATCAGCCTGGACAGTTAGCATGTTAGCCGTTAGCTCTCCAACAGCAGGTGTTCAAGGGCTTCTCGGAGCCACCTTGATAAATTCAGCTGTGCCGCTCTCTGATGTGACTTCTGTTGGCCCAGCACATAATGCTGCCACACCCAGAATTCACCCCCCATCTCCTCACCAGCTCACCACCCGAGCCACCAGGCCTCACCCCTCCATTGCACCCATCTGTCCAACGGGAGAGGACGGGTGACTGCACAGGTTCTGGCATCGACTGCTGACACACAGCCAAAACAATCAAATTCATGAAGTGAAGCGTGTCTATGCTGCTCTCACTTTTCTGTCCATGTCTCACGTCTACCCAGTCCTTTCCTTTCCTCTACAGTTTTCTCTTTAGACTAAATCAAATCTTCCTCTACAAATCTAGCGTATCATCATCCGAACAGCCGGGATTTGCTCATCGTTTCCCCCCCCGTTTCTCCTCACTAATCCCCTGACATCTGTTCAAACCCAGGCCACCGTCACGGCCACTGAGGATTTCCTCGCATCCAACATCTGAGCAACACGATCAGGAGGTGGTCACGTGTAACGTCAACCCATAAGAGCATTTATTTTTCACAATGTGAACATTGGCAGAGGAAACACTTTACTATCGGCGGTGGCAGAAAGAAAGCTTTGGTGTTTGTTTCCTGTCCAGTCCTGTTGGTCTTAGTTTTAGTTATCTTATCTTGATTAAAGGGCTATGCTTGTTTTGGTTTTGTTATCTAGACACAAATATTCAATGTCACATTTAATCTAGCTGTGTTGATCCTCCACTCCTGAAAGAATGTAAGGGAAACACGGCAGGATGCCTGAAAATAATGAATATTTTCACATTACTTGTCTATAAAATGTCAGAGTATTGTGGAAAAATGCTGAATATCAGGCCAGATAAACGGTCTGTCCTCAGGTGCTGACTGTCATTTTTCAGATGTTTTAATGACCTGTGGATATCATATATATATTTATGAGGAAAAGCCTGAAGCAGCAGTTATTTTCAGCGTTCAGGTGGACCGCTGCACGTGTCCTCAGCAGACTCAGACTGCATCTTATATCAGAGCCGAGGCTCGTTTTGCATCACTGCCTCATCGAAAGAGATGTCTTTAACAAAAAATCATCCTCCTTTCTGCAGCTTTCCTCCACGCCTGCTTCATCCCTCATCCAAATCATGAGCATCCCAATCTCTAACTCAATCTGCCTTACTGTCTCTCAAACTCCCTCCTCCTCCTCTTCTTCCTCTTCTTCTTCCTCCTCCTCCTCCTCCTCCTCCTCCTCCTCCTCCTCCTCCTCCTCAGACATCAGCTAACCTGCAGACAGACACTGTGGTGCTGCTGGCTGAGCGGCTGCTGCTTCCAATCAGCTCCTGCAGTTGATGAGAAGGCACTGAGTCATCCACTTAATGCTCCACCCTAATACTAAACTAGGAGATTTAGAGCGGTCAGTGCAGCTCAGCCGATCATCTGACGCGCATACTGACAGAATAACCAGCAAGGACAAAATCCTCACGTTAGAAGAAGAAGTGACTAACTTAACATATATTATAAAATAGTACCAAGGAAAGTCTTCAAATGTTTGTTTTTTTAACATTCCAGTGGAATAAACCTGCAAATAAAAACAGAAGAGTTTCATACTTTGAGGTGCAAATGCAAAAAACAAACACACCTTATTTCCATCTTCAGCCTTGAGTCGTGCGAAGTGAAGTGGAACAAAAAGAAAAGTGAACCCGATGCATTTTTCATTGCATTAAAAAAAAAAAACCTCCCGCTGAAGGTTTAAGTCGGGATACGGCGTGCCGCCTCGCTGCGTCCCAGCGGAGTCAGCACTTAAAAACGTGCGTCTCTGAAGCGATGTGCACTCAAGCAATCGCTCTGCTACCTTTTTTGCCTCGTCACCCTGACCCACTTCCACCCGACTACAGCTCGGGTCATCGGTAAGTGCATCTCTTTATGTCTTTCTGGAATCACCTGACGTAGCTTCACCGGAGAGATTCAGGGACGCCGGTACAGAGAGGTCACAAGGTTGATTGGGGAAATTTTTAGTGTGTCGCCCCAAAAGTGTCCTTGAGCAGAAGAATCCCGTTAAACTCTCCAAGGGGCTCGATCACACAAGCAGTTAAGAAAGAATGAAATTCAGCTGCAGCAACACAATAACTGGATTCTCTCACAGAGGAAGACACTGACAGTCCAGCAGCAACCAGGAGGGTCCAACATGTAGGAATCTATTATATTTGCTGCATCTCATGAGTCAACAACATATTGAAAATGTGACAAAACGGTGAAAGGACTCGGAGCCTTTTCATCTGTCGAATATCAACAGAAAGATTTCTTTCAATAGCTGCGACAGCGTCGGCTGGTCATGTTTTCATTGGTCGTCATGGCAAAATGTGTTCCTGGAGACATTTACTGCAGCAACGACTACCACAGACACAATTCAGAGCATTTTGCCAGGTCTTATGAGTCTGTCTGTCAGTCTGTGGAGCTTGCAGGTGTGTAGTCCAGATCAAAATAAAGGCCAAGTTTGAAAATAGCTGTGGTCTGAGCAGAGACAGCAGAACCAGGGAGGTGGGAAGTAAGGAAGGCACTTTCACAGATGGGCGTGATGTGTAGTAGTGGAATGAGTCAGAACATCAACATGTCGACAGGCTCGTTAATCTATCGTTCATCACGACAAAGAGAAAGATTTAAGAAGCTTGAAACTGCAGATTTCAGGCTTTTCTGCTTGTAAACGTACTTCATTAAATGGATTATCAAAACTGTTGCAGATTAATCTGCTGTTAGTAATTTATTATTCGACAAATTGTTTTTTTGACCTTGTTCCTCAAAACTAATTGCTGGCTCTCATTATTATTGGTTCCCTATTTTTTGTTCTTTTAATGATACTTTGAAAACTTTTAGGTCTGCTCTCTTATTCAGCCTTCATCTCCCTGCTTTGCTTCATCTATTTGCATATTTCACTTATGGGCTCCTGAATCATTCATAGGTCGCATTAATATTCAGTGGCCTAACACATCACATGGACATCAAATGTGAGGATGCTGTCATGACTTTCTGGAAGATTCAAGACAAAAGCATCCTTTGTTACTGACAGTTCGTCAAATCGAGAGGAGCTGAGGAACAGAACACCTGCTGTACAATCAGGTTTACTGAATGTTCTACTTAAAAGTATTTTCAGCAATTATTTAAGGCCCAACTAGAACTGAATGGGAAATAATTGTTGTATTCTGAATAATGGCTGAATCATGATGCCTGATATGCAAATGCTATTATCAAACACTTAAAAGTCTGTATTTTATCGTCTATCTGGAGTCAAGGTCAAAGCAAATGGTTTGTCTCCACCCGCACCTGCCACCGCTCCCTGGGCGCCGCCTGCTGCTTATCTGCAACCGCAAATAATGTGTTTCTTATCAGACCGAGTGGGAGAGCGATGGAGGGAGCAGGGAGGGAACAAAACAGTGAGTCAGGCTAAAGATTGTGTTCACAGCGGGATGATGTGACGACTGTGATGTAACAAAACTGAAGTAAGATCAAGAAATTAAGGAGAGGATGAATGCAAGAGGGAAAGGAAGAATGGGGGAAAAGGTGAGAAAGATCCAGGAAAGTAAATGATGAACAAATGTACAAAGTTAACACGGAAGGGGAAAATTAGATACAAAATAAAGGAATGGAGGAGTTTTAAGATGTAAAGAACCAAAGATTGATGAAAGAAATGCAAATGAAACAGAAGGTAAATGATGAAGAGCCAAATTAGGAAATAAAACTGTCAAGTGCACCAAGAAAGAAGAAATACCTCCTAAACAGATTCAGCAGTCAGTAACAAACAAAAATACAATCAAAACGCCAATAACGTAATCAAACCTCCAGAAATGGAGCTATGAGCCAGTGTTGTTAACCGAGTCCCAGTTCGTCTTTAAACGGAGATATTTTTAGCCGGCAAATCATTAAAGCAAATGACTTCGAGGCGATTTGTGTGAGTTCTGCCTAATTGTGTCGGCGGCCATTTACAAGATTCTACAAAAGCTGATTAAAAACGTTAGACACCCTCAATGAGAAGGAAAAAAAAACATTAACAGCCTCCAACAAGTAACTGTTTTTACTCGACATCAGCTCTTTCCATTTTGGTTCCACAAGCCTTCTTCACCATCTGTTCAGAAACACAGAATGTGTATCGCAGCACACTGGAAGGATTCCTTCTGAATGTCTCGGACTGCACCGTCTCGTTAAAGATCCAAACGCATTCAGGTTCCAGCGACTCATTTATAGAAATAGATTAGATATAAACGACGAGGCAAACAAGACAAGATGGACGGATATTAAACCCTGCGAAGAATTTCAGGGCCAATTTGTTCACGTTGAGAAAGACGGAGAGTTCAAAGTGCATCAGCTCTGAACGATCCTCCAAATCAACAACCCACCTTTCTGGCAGCATGAAGACAAATGCAGGGTTGTACGAATCGTACATGCTTACTGATGCTATTATGACTATCACACATCAAACCTGATACACAAGCAGTAGATTTTTATCTTGAATCGAAAACTGATTGAAATAAGCGTTCCATTTTGACTATCGTATAAAAATGCAATATGCAGTATTTACATCTTGATCAGCACACTTATTTTGATCACCCTAATATTGTCGTGCTAAACTGTACTGATTCCTGCTGTAAAATGTTATTTTACTTCCCCCCTTTCACAGCAAAACAACAGTGCCGGTTCAGCTTTGTTACTCCGTCGATACAGGTCATGGCAACAGGACGGTTGTTTGGCTCCAGTCTTCCAGTATCTTTAACCACAAACCTGCTTGCTTCCCTTTTGCAACTGGATTATGATACCAAAAACATTTACAGGTTTTGCATTTTTGCTGCAATGTGCTCAGTATCTACGGCGAAACTGTAGAAGCCACTTGAAGAACTAGAGCTGTAATCATTATTTGATGAATGAGTCAAAGGTTTGATGAGCAAAAACGTTTCTGAAAAGTAAAGATTTGCTGCTTTACTCTTTTATAACGTAACCTGTATTTATTTGGGATTTGGATTATTGGAGATGTGATCTTAGCCTTCTGATGAAGGAGGAAGAACAATAATCATATAATTGATCAATTAATAAGCAACATCCCAGTTGTAGCCCTTTATATTGAACTCTGGGTGTAACATTTTGGGCGTAACCCAGAGCGTTCCTTCCCCTACTTTCAGTGAGCAAAGCCTCGGCTTTGAATGCTTAAGTGGTAGTGAAGCATTGAACTACTGCAGAGATCTGATAAAAGCTCCACTGCAGTCTGTCGCCGTCAGAGAGGGAAAGACAAAAGAAAAAACTGAGTGTGAAGGGCGACAGAGAGAAACGACTGACGGAAAGATTTGAGAGCAGAACAAGGCCGGCTTACCAAAACTGACGTTTATCCTTCTGTGTTGATAAAAAAGCATAACAAACGCTAAATCTGCTCTTGGAGGCATTTGGATGGCAAACATAGAGAAGAACACCAGACGGAAAATGTTTATGTAGGTTAGGAATGCTGGCTGTGATTTCAAAGTCAGTGGTTTCAAACAGCAAACCTGCAGAGAACACCTCACACAAAAACCAGCAAAGTGCCCTTGAACAAGATGGTTCGACATAAAATATATGTCAGGGTGGAGATGTTAACAGATTGAGTCAATTGACAGTGTGTTAAAGGGTATAAAAGGACATTATTACTGCTGTGGTTATCCACACAGAATATCCAACACTTTCTTTGTCAAGCACGTCTCAATGAATCATCATCTGAGTCAGCAGACGTCAGACTATCAACAGATAATTGGCTCTGCTTAATAGATTCTTGATCTGCGGCCCAGAGAAAATTGGACGGAGGAAACAGACGCGTGCATACTGAATTAATGTGAAGACGAGACATGTTGCTGAGCTCAAAGTCCCAGATTTCTCTTTGCAAGCACAGATTTAACACGTTCATCCTTCATCTGGCTGCACAAGACGTTTCAAGGAAACATTCCTACGAGGTAAAGCCAATGAAAATAATCATGAGACAATTTCATGATGCCCCAACTGATCAAGAACAACAACAATTAGGGAATCAGGAGGATTGGACCTGAACCTGAACTTGCCAAAGGGTCCAGATCAGCTTCAGAACAGAACAGAATCCTTAGATCCTTTCTTAAGGACCCTTCAGCATGAAAGATGATTCACACAGCAGGATATTTTCCCCGTGTTGTTCGTTACAGGCCGTTACAGGAGATTCTCTGTAACTTGGCAAACATAGCAGAAGTGGGTCATCTGGATGAAGAGAGGAGCTCAAATCTTCCCATAAACTTTAACTTATCATTTTTGTCAGACCAATTTCAAGCTAATTTAGTCTGTCTGGTCGAGCAGAAAGAAATTGGTGCAGCGTAACTGTCAGCCAAGTCGGAACTGTGTTCATAAAGAACTTATCTGAATCGCATCCCTCGGAGGGATAAAGAGTGATGGTGGGTAAAAATGTTCTTCCTCCCCGGAGGAAAACACGAACTGCCACAGTCTTCTGCATTTCTAATGTTCTTCCCTCTCACATTTGTCTGGTTCTTATCGCTCCAATATTACAACCTATCACCCTGGTTCCATTTTAGTTTTTGCTTCAACACCTCAGTCTATTTCTGCACTTCGCTACCATGCTTGAGACTTCTCGAGAAAGAGGGAAAATAGTCTGTAATGAAGTTCAGTATTTCGGCTCTCTGAGCAGAGTAACCAAATCTTAAGTTGTTCCAGATACATTATTAGGAAGTGAAAGTAAATGTCGAGAGGAGAAATAGAATCAGGCCAGCAGGTGAGCCGACAGGTAAAAGGAACTAGAACGATCACATGCTGTACATCCTCATCTGAGTTTCACAAATCGAGATGCTCACGCCACAGAGACAAATCTGTCTTATTATACTCTTACAAACATTTAAAGTTACCTTTGTCTTCATCTGCGAGTGATTGGTAGAGTCGTCCTTGTTGCAAAGCGATTCAAGCAGCATGCTTTGCACGACGGGTTTAGCATAAATGGAGAAGCAATGACTTAATGGGTTTTTCTGATATCATCACGTTGAAGTCGTTCCTAGAAAATCATCATTTAATTTGTTCACAGGCCATCACTGGAACTAACCAATCATACAGTGGCTCTGCGACTTGTGTTGTGGTTTTTCCTGGAACATCGTAATTCAACTTATTAAACGGCAGCAGAAATGCCCCTCTAGAACAAGGCCGACTTGTCTGAATCAAGTATCAACTGTCATTTAAAGGTCAAGGCCGAGGTTTGTATCTCATCTGACACGCATTGTTATACTTTTTACACAAAGTTCATATTGTGTCCTGTTATTCTGGTCAATTTGGTTACATTTAGGTAACAAAACTGCTTGGTAAGGTTTAGAAAAAGGTGGTTGGTGGCTCAAATCCCCATGTGAACCCCAGATGCTAATATAGCTACATTTAAATAGATTTAAAGGTTTTGTGACAATTCTCAGATTAAAAACAAAGACATCAAGGAACAGGTCAAACAAAACCAAAATACATGTCAAGCTTTATGAGTTCGTTTGTCATTGATGTTATATTCTGGGTCAGAAATGTGCCCAATCTCTACTTTAACATTTCCATGTGATCTTTACTAAGAATAATAGTAACAGTGGAAACGGAGAACTCGGGTTAAAAAAGGACATAAAGCTAAAAAAAAAAGGGGAAGTCCAACTCCAGTGTCACTTCACAGAAAATGCTTTCACCATTGCCTGTTTCTCTGCACACGGCAGAGAAATTACCCCTCAAATTCACAGGAATTACATATCTCCTTTGTGAAACCTGAACACCGCCGACATCCGTCCTACACGATCTCCATCAGAAAGTGGGGAGGCAAGAAAAACGACACAATGAAGCCTTTTAGAGGTTCAGTCGTTCCCTGCACTTCCTGGGCTCTTACAGCTGTGTGGGCTCTTATCGAGACGTGCAGGTGGCTGCTTCCCCCTTTATTAACAGTGCACAAACACACACTAACACACACTAACACACACACACACACAGCTGAGGCTGGGTTGAAAAGGGAACCGAGATGTGGTCTGAAATGTGTGTGTAGTTCCCTCACCTCACTGTGCCCAGTTTCTGCATTTGACTGATCAACTCGATTTTGAGTGATTTAAGTTAGTGCATCAAAATGATCCTTTCTCTTCAGCATGCAACTTCTAAAAAGCTGGGAAAACATCAAATTGGAAGGCTTTTAATGAGATGTAAGATGCATAAATAAATTGTTTAATAGTTGGATCACAACACCTGCCATGATGGTCCATATACATATACAAGCAGCTGTGGTACAAATTATCAGAATGTAAATTAATTTGTTAATATGCTTCAAAGAAATAATTGTTCCATTTTCACCTCCTCCATCAATCATTTCGGAACTTATAAATGAATGAATAGATAATAATTTCCTGTCATTGTCATTTAATGGTATGGTTTTGATACAAGCTGTTGATTTCATTAAATATTTGATTTATCTCTGCTGAGATAATGACCTCAGATCAGAGCTGATACTGAGAAAGCTTGGATCCATTCAGATCCACGCAGGTATTGGACATGCTGACACACGGAGCCAAGAGCTTTGGCAGGAAAACAAAATCTGATTAGAGTTAGTATAATTTGGATCTGGTGCCACTCAGGTCCCTAGTCATTTCTTGGTTTTTGATAACAAAGTTGGATATTGGGCTCTACAGAACACCTGAATTGAACATGTCCAAAAAGACTTAAAAACTGTTTCCCTTTCCCTCCAAGAACTGTTGACTGACCTGTCTGGCCAGCCTGCGTGCCTCCCAGTAAGGCTTGGACTCCTCCACAGCCTTGCCGATCTTCTTCACCAGTTCGTCCAGCTTCACCGTGGCCTCAACCAGAACCGAGCGGAACTTCTGCCTCGCATCCTGACAGAGAGAAGAAAAAGAAAAGCTTCAGTAATTCAAGTCATCCCACCACAAAGAAAGGATACCAGCATAACATGTTGAGTTTTTGAGGTCGTCTGCAATAACCCCAATTATGTTAATCAACTGTAAGCAGACAGCATTTTTGTTTTACAGTCAGCTACAAAAGAGTTTAGTTCTGGATTAAATCAATGTCTCTTGACAGGGTGTTGTAGCTTTTGACCCTTAGCCTTCATCTTAGTTGCTGCTTGCAATAGTCAAGGAAATTAAACTTGCTATATTGGTGCCCCGTATGAGTCACAAGTCGAGCACTGCCAGTCTCAAGATAAAACCACAAGAAAGGTCTAAATAAAAAGATAAGAAACATCAACTCCAAACCATTAAACTCAATCTAATCTGTGCAAAGTCTTCACATCATGTGCCAGATGAAGCTTACACAGTTTTTCTGAGAACAAGATTGTCCAAATAAACACAGATTCATGGCAATCTGTTGACGGAGGCCTGTGAAAAACTATTATCCAATATAATTCTGTTAGCAAGCCGTTCCACCTTACACAGATTTGTTTGTTCATTCAGACTAGTCGAGGGGAATTTCTCAGGCTGATAATCATTGAGCTCCGGCATACCCAAATCAATGTCTAATTGGTGTGAAGGGCACAGAACTTTCAAAGAACAAGAACAAAAACAGAAAAACAAGTCAGAGACTTCATGGATCCCTGTAGGGAAATTCTCCCCTTTGCCAGGGTCAGTTACACAAGTGATGTTAGGATGTTTTGGTGGCACTGGGCTCGATCCAACATCCTGTGTCGGCAAATTAATTCCTTTGACAACGAAAGGTTGTCCAGCAGAGGAAATACTATTAAAACTCAAATGGCAAGACAGAGGAACCGATTAAGACAAGATTTAGATTTATGGAGTCTAAGAGGACATACACTGTTTTTGGATATCTACAAATACTACGTCAGTAAAAACTGAATTTTCCATTTTAGACGTTCATATGTTCCTCATTCAAGAGGCATCTTCAGTACTTGAGACTGGTGAGCAGTTCCAGACATGTTAATCTCTTGGGTCATACGTTTCAGGAGATACTTGGTGACATTTGGAACAGGAGGTCAAATTCCTCCCCACCCATAAAATCTCTGACCTTGTGGCTTGAAAGATTATCAAAAACAAGCTCAGTTTTCCAACATGACCCAGATAAAAAGAAGCTGCAATGGTAAGTTGATGAATCAATTACTAAAATCAGAAGAAAGTTAGCTGCCAACTATTTTTATAACTGACTAATCCTTCAAGTCATTTTCCAAGCCAAAATAAAAGCTTTTTAAATGTGAAGATGTGCAGCTGTATTTGGATATTTATAACTGTTAATGAAGAATCTTTAGCTTTTGGACTGAATCAGGGCCCAATCCCAGAAATGTTTCAGTGTTTCAGCAGTCAGTAAGATTAATCAATTATGGGGTAACTAGTTATGGCTGTTTATATCCGTTTGGTCTGAGTTTATTTGCTGTGTTTGTTGTTAGTTTTGATTATTTTTGGTATTTCTGATTTATTTCACGTTATTTTTACTCTATATTTTTGACAGGACTTTGTAAACTGGGTTTAGAAATATGCTGTATGAATCAGTGTACTTACATTTATTTGTTACTAATGTTCCAACATAACTACTTGACTTTCTACATCTTAAAAAAATAAAAATAAAAAAACAACTACCAGACAAATGGTGAAAAGCATGGATAAGATCAAAGCAGCCGTTGTTTATTGAATCACATGCCTGTGTCACAAGTCTGGAGCTTTCGTTGACTCTTGAAACGTGTCAAATTGAGTGAGAGGAAATCTCATGTTGCAAATTTGGTGACGTCAATGTCGCCTTGCACACGCCTAGAGTACACAACTACTGAATACCATATTGGTTTTCATTGCCTTTCTAATGTTATAGTTTGTGGGTGAACACTTGTATTATTCTTGTAATGAATAAAAACATTGTACAACTTCTCTGCTTTGTCTGTTTCCATCCAAGACAAAGTCCCATCCTACTAAATGCTTGACAAATTCTCCTTAACTAATTAAGAACAATAGCACTGTTGTTAAGCTATCAGACAATAACTTCTCACAACTTCAACCCCCTTTGCTCATTACTGAGATGTAATCAGTCATCTTGGATCTGAAAAAAAAGTTCTGCAAGTTTGTATTTGGCAACATGTAGTCCTTTTTCTAAAACCCACAATGTCACACATAAGTGATACTTCCCCAAACATGATGTGGAGAGAGAATACAGAGAAACAACGTGTGTGCTGAGGTGTTTCACATTCATACACAGGGCGAAATGTGTGTTTATTGCTCGAGGTTTATCAAAAAATCTATTGATATTCATTGTGGTTGAGAGAGCTGTTCTCACACTGTGTTAAACAACCTTTTGGTGAACTTCAAAACTCAGAACTGAGTAACCCTCTGAGGCCAGCGACTGGGGATCTCATTATAACTGAGACTTGAGACTTGATGTATAAAGAAAACTGCATTTGGAGAAAGTGTACAGTATTTTATTGAGGGTCAAAATGATGTGTGGTCACAAATAAAAGTTTACAGTTTAGTGCAACTTGTAATCGATGCTTGTTGACCATTAGTCATTACTGTTGTAGACTGCTTAGTGACGGGTCCACTGGGTGCAGATCAGATTATTGTGAGTTGTTTACACAAATGTTTGCACCATCAGGCATTTTGCAATTCACCTTTGATTGGTTCAAAGGCTGAATTCAATCAAAACTGCTCAAACACAATCTTCAGTTAATTTGTTGGGCGGCCTAAAAAAAGAAAGCTCAACCCAATTTATCCCTCAGGAGACCTCGGCCAAGGCCCACTTACAGAAATCATGTTAGTGTTTCATCAGAGTAACAACAGGCTGCAACTTACAGGCTCTCAAACCAAAAAGTACCAATAAAGACAGCTGGATTTTTCCATCCGCTACATCAACAACATTGACAGGTCTCTGTTTAAACACAAATTCCTGAATCTTGCTTGAAAGATTCTAGGAGTAACTGTGCAACCTTACAATATGCAGGTCCTTTTATCTGAGACCTAACAGAACACCTTCCTTGTGATGAATTTACCCAGAAGCCCCGAGGCTACGCAGTGCTGCAGCAGTCTGAGGTTTTAGATCGATGCAGACAGCTGAAGCCATCGTCACTGTACAGTTTGATTTCAGTGATGTCTGAAGTTTGTGATCTCCACTTTGATCGTATCCTGCCCTCCAGACTCAGACATCAGTCAGTCCTTTCGTTTCTCCACCAATTTAAATTCGAGTCCATAGCTGATCTGTTGAACTGATGTTTCCACCCTCCATCCAACTTTTCTCATCTCCATCACTTCTTCAAAGAGACACTCTGTTCCACCAATTTATCTTCTTTTAACCTCCATGCACGACCTCCATTTCTATGCCAAATGATGCATTAATACTGCATCAACAAAGCAATTTGTTCCTTGACCACAGTGATGCGATGTCACTGTACTTCGACCGCATCAGTTCAGTCGAGCCTTAAATGTCTCAACAGCTATTAGAGACATGTGATTAAAATACAGCACACAGAAGTAAATACTCAGTGACTTAGCAAAACATACAAACGTTTAAAAATGTGAGTATGTTCTGTTAGTTGCAGCAATAGTGCTATTTATCAGAAGTGGTGAACATGATCAACATCCCGACTAAACATCAGTGTGTCATCACTGTAAATGCAAACCTGTTGGTTAGCATTTAGCTCAAAGGACATTGTTGAACAGTACACAGTAGATTCTCAGATCTGTGTTGTCTTGTGTCTAACAGATAAAATCCAGAGTCATTCATCTACAGTGAAATAATCCTAGCATTTTAGAAGCTTGAACAAGTGAGTGTTTTGTATTTGGCTCGATGTGCGACTCAAATGATTCAGCAATCCTCCAAATGATTGCTGACTAGTTTCCTGCTGATTGTCTAATAGATTAATCAGCTCAACACGACCTTACAGACACGAAGGAGGAAACTAGGCAGATTACAGTCCAGTTGTTTTGGCTCTGGAGTCCTGCACACTTTGGGGGTTAAAGTGCTGACTTCCAGCTTTAAAAGGAAGGAAGGAATCCCAGCTCTTTTTAACCTTGGTGACTGGCACAACGTTTCCACTTAGTTTGTTGTATCTGGATGAGAAAACCCTCAAATTCAAGATGAAAGTCAGCAATTTAACATCAATGTAATTGTTTCATTTTGACCCTAACAGGACTGTCAAAATACTTAGACTTCTCGTTATGCAACACATGAGATGTGACAGAGGTTATGAAGCAACACAACCAACAACTGTGAGAGAGAAAGCTTTTAACTGAGTCATAAACACGTATCCTCGTCCTCTCCTCCTCTCTGTCCTCGCCTCTGTTTCTCAGTGATGTTGCTGCAGACTGCAGTGCAGAGCCTCCGACCTCCAGCTCAATACTGGGACGCTCACACTGTGACGCACTTCACCTTGTCAACACGTACGAGCCCTGAGGCATCATGTTTGGAACTTCTGCCACATTAAACTGAGTTTGCATAACTGCTACGACAGCGCATTAGGACACAACACTCCTCTCATCAGCAGCATGAACGCTTTATATCAAAAGCCTCTTTAGGTTGCATGATATGATGAGCTCACGCTAATGCTGCTGCAGACGATTTCAATCCCTGAACTAAACTACAGGGAGCGCCGTCAAAACTCAAGCGGAAAATGGGAAATTTGGAGAGGATTAATCCTGGATACCCTGTCAGCAGAGGATTTAAGCACTCTGCGTGTTTATGAGGGCAGCTGATGAATGAACAGAGGCAGAGTTTAGCAGGAATATCAACCTTTCAGGTCCTGCCACTACAAGTATCTGTCCTACTTTAGTGTTCTTGGGCAAAACACTAAAAATCAACACTTAAATAAAAGTAAGGCTGCAACAAACATTTCTTTTCAGCATCCATAATCTGTTCATTATTTTCTAAATCAATCCAAAAATTGGAGTCGGATTATGGCACAAAGAAGCGCATTTGCCATTGTCCAACCAAAAGAGTCAGAGGCTTTGTTTTCCCCGGTCACTATCCCCAGGTAATGATGGAACAACTGGAGTAACTGTGGAAATACACCAGAAACAAACATGAAGGTGAGGAGGGAGCGTGATAGAAACCGAGGTACAACAAGAGTGAATGGACGGGCATTCACTCAACGGAGAGAACTCTGGTGTTGTGTCAAAGTCTGTTCCCTCGTTGATATGCGTTTCCTCTTAGTAACAAAATATGACCTTGTGTTTTTTCTCCGCCTTTTCATCGGTAGCCATGTTGCTAACGCTGTCTTTGCAACAGCAGCACCAACAGTAACGCCGCGGGGAAAGAAAAGTTGTCCATTTCAGCTTTAAATAATTAATCCGTTATCAAAATTCTTGCTAATGGAGTCTCATAACATACTATCCATAAAAGGGTTGATCTGAAAGTGCTTTGTCGATCCAGAGGCGAAGGACTGCAACTAATGTTCATTTTCATTGATCATGAACTGATTTTTCGATACTCATATAGAGGACCAAGAAAAATGTGGTCATGTTATTTTCTGTCCATAGACAAAACCATGTATTGTCTTTTTGTTTCAGCTCTAAAAAATAGAAATTCAGCTGATTGATTCTTTCCATTTCTACTAGTTCTTTAAATTTGGAACAAATCCGTCTTTAAGAGCATTACTAAAAATGTCTTGATGTTGCTGCTGTTAGACTGCGTGGCGTCTTTACACTTTATCTTTGAGTGTCTCTTGAGAGATAACCATCAACAAAGAAAGATCCAGGGAGTATTATTGAGCTTTTTTCCCTCCCGGCAGTGGATGGTCATAGTCCTGAACAGTGGACGTCTTTGTCAGACATCAAAAACAACTTGACTTGATTTTGCAATCAGCAGAGCCATAAAGAAAGGGCAGAAACAAAAATCAGTCACGGTTTAACAATAGTGTCGAATACATCAGGCACATGGCCGATTATCTACAGGAGGGTTGAAAATAGGTTCAACTGTCACGAAAGTAAACACAACATGAGACACAGATGGAGGAGAATCTGTACTCACAACAAACCACGGAATATTCGATTTTGTCGGAAAGTTATTTTCAGAAGTCCACAAACAACAGAAATAGCAGCAGTTAAAGCAGCGTAGACAGCTGGTGTGGAATCTGAAGAGCACAGTCATGATACAGACAAGATAATCCACCTTGAAGTTTGGTGAAACCATTCATCATCTGGATCTGTTTTGAATTAAGACTATGTCACTACATCGTTAGATAGCAGCATCATGTACAATGTGAGGCTATTTGAAAAGGGAATATATTTTCTCTATAGCCACATTTACTGCCACAGAAATATCCCAACGGCTGAGGAACCTTAGTAAGAACTCGGCGTGTTTCCACCACAGGGGCCAGGGTCTAAATTTACTTCAAATTATATTATTTTACCCTGCAAAAAGTCCCTGCTCAGGAGGGGTACTTTCCAGGAGTACATTAACTCTGGGGACGGGACTTTCAGTGCTGAAGCATTTTATCAGCCACCATTTTTCTTTTAAATCTCCAGACGCATCCGTTTCATGAACATTGTGCTTTGACACTTGGAATTATGGAGTCACAGGAGAAAGCAAACAACTAATGGATGGAAACAAAGGCAAAGGTTTTGCTCTTGAGGGCGAAAAATGCTAAATTCTTTATCAGTAGGGAAAAGACAACAACGGGCTGCAGGAACATTTTTGTTCCTTAAAAGCCGTTCCTAACAATAGAAGTTTTAGTTGAAAGAAGGAAGATCTGATCTGCTCTGGGAAAACCCCAATTCAACAAAATCACAGAGAAGTGTTTTGTTGAATAAAATATGTGTCATTCTGGAGAAAGAAACTCTGTGCAGACACAAACTAATGAACTCGTGTTCACTTCAACCTCTCAGCTGCCTCATTAACACCGTGTTCGACTCTCAGCATGACAAGAATCTGGACTTTCACCTCTATAAAGCTGCATATTGCTGACCTACATATACAATATGTAAGTCATCAGACTTTACTGGGCCTTAATGGGATTCAAAGATCACTTATGTAAGTTAAAGAACTGTGATGGTCCAAATTACTGTCTTGACCTTGCAGTGCATTACACTGGCCTCTGCAAGAGTCCATAGCTTTATGAAAAGGTCATTTAGTGAGACTATAAACTTTGCGTGCTTCGCTCTGAATACAGCAGCCACAAAAATTCCTTTAAATACCTAAATTAGTTTATTGCATCACAACATCTCAGTTTCTCTCACAAAACTAAACACAAGCAGATTCTTTGAAGGTTTAAATCTGCTGACAGAGGACAAAATGTGAACTTTGCAAACAGTTTGGCCTGGAGACGGAGCAAAGGTCCTGCTGTAATTCTGGAGAAAAACTGCAGCATCTGCACAGCGATGCCTTCACAACAACACGGAAACTGACGGGTTGATTTCACAGAGCTGTCGGTGAGCAGAAGACGTGACATTTTATCTGCTGGCAGCGGTTACGTGCGTGCGATTTCAGGCTCTATCAGTCAAACTGGTAAAAAAAATTTGACACACTGCTCGAACACACAGATAACACTCTGTATGGAACTGACCTCCAGCTCCGTCTCACATCTGTTGATGTCATCGGTGGACTGGTTGAGTTTCTCCAGCTCCCCCTGGAAGATATGAAGCAACACAGTGAGGAGGAGGAGACAGGAATGTGATATGATATGTGATCTGGAGGTTCAGCAGGAGGAATGAGCAACATCTGGAAACAATTAGATGTAACACAGAACTCCATGGAATTTGAAAATACTCATTTTTAGCTGTCTGAAGTTTACATTAGCCCATAAAACAACTTCAGCAGAGTTCAACATCAAATATTACCTTAACTGTTGAATAAACTCTGACTGAGAGTACAGAGAGGAACTCAGTGAATAAATACTGACTTTTTGAAGCAGAAACACTGAATGTGAACACTGTAGACTTCACTCTGTGCTGTAGTTAAGTATGAAGAACATTTCTCATATTTTTGTGCATTTGTAACGGAATAATAAATAAAGTGTTCATCCTGACGAGACTTGCAATGATTAATCGATTCAAACTGCAAATATTTTGACAATCAATTCATCATTTCAGTCATTTTTAAGCAGAAATTTCAAACATTGACTGGTTTGGCCTAAGAAGTTTAAGGATTTGCTTAATTTATTTGTCATTTAGTCGCAGGCTACATGAAGGGTTTCGGGGTCTTTGGTCATGTTGCCAGATCGGGCAGTTTTGAGTTACATTGTGCTGTAAAAATGGGCTTTGGCAGGTGGACAGAACTCGGCCTAGCATCAGTTGAGCAGACTACAATAAATTACATTACAATTACATTCAGAACTTGTTTTTGTTGGTTCCCCAGAAACAACCAGTAACTGCATGTTTGGTTTTTTGGGGCAGATTTTTGCAATTATTGAGCTGGAAAGCATCCAGCCAACCTGGCAACACAGGTCTTTGGGGTTTTGGACTGTCGATCGGGCAAAAGAGGGAATTAGAAGACGTCACCTTCAGCTCTGAGCATTTATAATCTGCAACCTTTATTATTGACGTAAAACTGAATGTGTTTAAAGTTTTGGACGCTTGATCAGAAAATTCAAAGATGTCGAAGACATTCATTGATATTTTCAACGATTTGCAGATCATTTTAAAAACAAATCATGAAGATTCTCGACAGATTAAACCATAATGAAGCAGAAATACCACAATCATGAATTAAATTTATAAATCAATGAACATGCAAGGAACAATGACGGGGATGCAACTCAGAATCAATCGATCAGTTTGGTGTATAAAATGACGATCAACCCAAATATTCTGTTTACTGTCTCAGTGGAGGAAAGAAAATTATATTAATATCTAAGAAGCTGGAATATTGGCTCTTTTCCCCCCTTAAATAATCACTCAAAGCAAATAACTGATTATCAAAATAGTCGCTGTTTGATTTAATAACTGACAATTAATTGAAGCCCGAAATCTTTAAAAATGTTTAGTTATTTCTCAGAACCTGAAGTCATTAATACTTATTTTAATCCACTTCCTCGTCAATAACATCACTCACTCTGTCTTCTTCACAGTGTAAACACTTGAGACTTAATATTATTCATCACTTTAATGTTTTTTTACCCAATTTTTCTTTGTATTTTAGACAAAAACTGTAACTTTACATTGAAAAGCTTTCCATAAAAACACATTTTTGACTGTACTTTAACCCTGTGTGAATATTAAAATGTATAATATATTAATATATGACGAACAGTGCTGTCTGCTTCTATGTTCATATCCAAACTGGACATATAAGCTCATTAATTAGCCTCTTTTGTTTGTTTTTTAACCACATTAGCATAAACTGAAGTGATTTCAACACATTTGCATCAGCAGCACGAACACCAACATCCAGCTGTCACAGCTGTGGGAGTTAATCCAGATGTAAAACAACATGTAAGTGAAGAAAAGATGTTTAAAAGTTCATAACATTTAAAAAGAAGAGACACTGGTGCGTTTGAGGACACTGATGGTGTGTTTGAGGACCGGCAGCATCATGCTAGGACTTTGTTCCCTGTTAGCTTACAGCGCTGCACTACACAATGAGTCCGGATCGATTTAAAAAAACAACAACAAACACTAATCGATATCAGCATGGATGTGAGGAGCGGCTACCTGGATTCTGGGGTCCACCTCCTCGTCCTCATATTCGGCCTCGTCGTCGGACCGGTGCTCCTTCTCCGGACGGTCCATTCCGGAGGTGAAGGACAGATGTCAGAGCCGAACAAAGACGCGTTAACGTTACACCGGCGGACTCAGAGACGCCAGTGTCATCTGTCTCAGCCGCGCACCTGCGTTAGATTCACCTCTGTATTCACTTATATCAGCAGCCAGAGGGTCGTTGGTTTTAACAGGAGGGTTTAGAACAGACGAGCATCCTGTGTTTGTATCCACCGAGGGGCACCGAGCGGCAGCGTCTCTCCCCGCTCAGCTCTCCCTCCACACTGAGCCCGATGCTGAAATGACCGGAGCTCCGCTCAGACCGGGAACGCCCCCTTCAGAGAGGCTGCGAGTGTATGAGAGGTCATCAGTGCGCAGCCGCGCAGAGGAGACACATGAGGAGGAGCTGACTGTCATACAGCTGCAGCTAATATTACAATATCATAGAAAAGTTCATTTTTTTACCCCTTTAATTTTATTGAAGGTGAAACTTTCATATATTCTGGATTCGTCACACATAACGTGACATTTTTTAAGCCTTTCTTTGTTTTAAATTTGATGATTAGATTCAAGATTCAATTGTCATTTGCACAGTAAAGAAACATTCTTCCTTTGCCGTCCGAATGCCAACAGTGTGATAAAGAAATACATCCGAAATATACAGAATACAAAGTAAAACACTGTTAAGGCCAGTGGCGGTTCTAGACCAGTTTTAATAGGGGGGCCAGGTTGGGGCCGGCTTTTTTGTTAGGGGGCACATACAACCCTGAAAAAAAGACAAATCCTTCACTCAGACAAAACGGTATTTACAGTTTCAACAGTTTTGATTGGGTAGTAAACTGCTGAGACACTTTATTTCCGCCTTTCCCTTCAGCACAAAATCATTGCAAGAAATCTGTCATTGTATTATTGATGCAGACTCCCTGTCGGGGGGCCACAGGGGGGTCGAGAGTTACGGCAGTGGAGTTCTGGTGATGTTCTCTGCAGTCTTTACCACTCTCTGTGGTCCAAAGCAGAAGTGCTGCCGTAACAGACAGAGATCACAGCTCACGGCTTGTGAAAATCAAAAGTCCAGTGTCTCAAAATTATTAGAATGTTACGTAAAACCAATCAGAGAAATGATTTATGGTACAGAATACAATGGTCAGCACACCATGTACTTGTAGTAGTGTAGTTTGGGCAGTGTGGGAGGTGCTAAGTCAAATCATATCCAATCAAATTGCAAAGAGAGAGTGGTGATATGTGCGGCTGTGGCTCAGGGTTAGAGCCAGTGTCTTGATGTCAGAAGGTCGTTGGTTCAATTTCCCTGGTCTGCATGTCGAAGTGTCCTTGGGCAAGATACTGAACCCCAAACTGCTCCTGATGTGCTGGTTGGCACCTTGCATGGCAGCTACCGCCATCAGTGTGCCGTCAATATATGAATTACTGTAAAAAGTGTCTGAAAAATGTGATTATATTCTGCCTCTGTGTGAAATTTGGGGAAAGCTGGCAGCACAGGACAGGAGTGTGATGTTCACAGTCTGACAACTAAATAGATGCACATAAAAAAGGAGAAATATTTAACAATTCGACCCACAAAGCAACGTCACAGGACCAAACCAACAGGAATGTGTTAACTGGTGCCTTTAGCTCCCAAAGAGGCATCAAGAGGTTTGTTTTCGATCACTGGGGGAACCAGACGGGAATTATCCTGATTACACTGACAACTGTGGTACTTACAATGTGGTATTATAGCATATACATTAAATCAGGTCCAACCATGTCTGAATATATCTATACACCCTGATAGAAAACACCATGTCGCTCTAAGATGACATGCATCTATGTCACCTCCTCGTCCTGCCGGTCATGTTGTCCTGTGTTTGTGTGTCAGCACGTCCCGCGACGCGTCTCTGCAGAAAGATAAACTCCTCAACACTGTCTGTGCCTGGAAATGAATTCTTATCTCTGAGTAGCTAACACATACAATCTCATTAAGACGTGGGGATTACTGTCACAACTGTTCCTAGAAGAACGGACACAACAATGTTATTTTATTAAGTTATAAGTCACACAGAGGAATAACATATAATGTAATTATGGACGATGATTCAGTTATATGTAACAGATATGAGGCTGTACGCAGTTAAAGAGACTGACAGACTTATTTAATATCTGAATTGCTAAAGAGTTCCCTGTTAAAATTAGGCACACGCTGAGATCACTCTCCCCTAATTCCTAATTTAAGCAGCTGTAAATGTTGTTAACACAGTTTCCCAGAATAATCTGCAGTTTAACAAAAGCGTGTGTGTTCACAGATGAAAGCGTTTTCTCTCTCTGAACAGCAGAAACTCAGTGAACCCTGACGTGTTTTTCCCAGGCAGTCGTTATAAAACTGTGAAATTAATCAGTTTTTGTCCGAGCTGAAATGTTTGTTCTGATCATCACACATCACAGCCAGGTCAGCTCGTAAGATTGAAACTATGTGCACGTCTGATGTTGACAGACACAAGCTGGAATTTGCATCCTGCGCTGTATTTGATAAACTCTGAGAACACAAGAGATTCATCTTCAAACCGAATGCACCAGAGTCCTCAGGACGGCCTCGTATCTGCTGTCAGATGGAACAAAAAACAGTCGTATCGCCCCTAAAATATTTCAGATATGTCGAAGGATGCAGGCTCTCTGCAGAGATACACGCACTCACTTTCTCTCCTCATACTCGAATCAGCTTTCACATCTTCTGTTTGCATTCCTCCTGCTCAGCAGAGGAGAAAGTACTGAAAGCACAGAGATTGAAAAGACGGCGGCCCGAGGTGACATTAAAAAACCGTTGCATAACCAACACAATGAGCCTGATTTACCTCGAGGAGCAGCTCAGACAGAAGCTATCAAGGTAGCGAGGAGGGAGGAGACAGTCGGCCCGGGAAACAAACCTTAAGTGGCTTCTCCAGCAGACCTGCCATCAGATTTCTACTGAGTTCCCCCTGAAGGACACGTCAGGACACAGATGGAGACTTAAACATATTCATCACCATCAGGTCTGTTATAACAAAGTCAGGAATGCGGCATCTATTGAAGAGACGAGAGCGCCCACATCGTCTGTCCTTCACACGTAAAACACAGTCTGTACAAATGATACTGGAACATTCACTGAACATAGAGGGTTAAAGGTCCAGTGTGCAGGATTTAGGAGGGTTTAGCAGCCCAGACGCAGGAGAAGAATGTCGGCAGATTATGTTTCTGTACACCACAGACACACATTTGTACAATAGTAGTACACTGGAAAGACTTGCTGTGTTTCGGTTCAGGGTCTGCATCCTTCAGAGGAGCATTTGTCCCAATCCGAAGGCTCCTCCAGATGCTCCTTCTTCTCCCTGTTTTTGGAGGATGCACCGCTACGATCCTTCGCAGCCCCACATATCCCAAGATCCTTTGCACACCTGAAAAGGTAGAAAGAAAGAGAGAAAATGGCGACATCACGTGGCGTAGATCGTCACTTTCGCGGGCGTGGGCGGCAGAAATCGTGACGTAAGGGTAAAACATCTGGTGACGCAACCAGAAAATGCTCCAAAGGCGAGACCGTCACATTTAACAACGGCTGACGAGGTTAACAAGGTCTCTCTGAAGGACTCGGCCTTCAAAGACCACAAAGGCCGAGTCCTTCAGAGGATGCAGACCCTGAACTGAGACACAGCGATGGTGTGGCCATTTACTCGTCATCGCACCGTACTACATCTTTCCAATGGAACTTTTATTTGTCGGGCTGATGTCTGCAAAAACATATGTGTGCTATCAAGTTTATATCTGTAGAACACTTCCAAGCCACTAACCACTGTTTGAGACTGTGTTTCAGCATTTGAAAGTTTGAACAAGGTGGGACATTTTGGAGTATCTGAAGCCAAATCGTGATGTTTTCTGATTCGTAACTGAGTGTTTTGTGCCTTTACCTTCCCAGACATTTTCAGAACGAGACGTACGTCCTGTCTCGGAATATAAAGTCAGTTCTCAGTGTGACACCAGACGCTCGGGGTTAAATTCTTTACGTCGTTCCTGCCTTACTATTAAATTTGGCAGCGCTCCCTCTCGACCGTCCAGGCATTTAGCTGACACTCTTATCCAGACCTGCTCACAACACAGGCCTCACGAGAGTGAGCTTAATTTGATTTAAACAGATGAGATCTGCTGTGAATACGACCACTGTCTGCCTGCGACGTACCGCACACAGCACACTCTTAATACTCTGCATTGAGTTACACACGCTGTTTAGCTGTTTAGCTGACGCTCTCATGCAGAGTGAGAGCGGGAGCTTCGTGTGTCTCAGATCAGCGACGTTACGAGGCAGACGACAGCGCAAAGAGGCTGATCAGAAGAGGGAGGCAACGTTTACTGTGAAAGTGTGTGTTTATTATCAGGACAGGATTAAAACCTCCATGTTTTCACTGGATATCAGGAATCTGCTGACGACGTCCGGCCCCGGCAGAGACCACATGAGGGCTGGAATGTTTCAAATATTCTGCATATATGCGTCTCATTCTGCAGATAAACATTTCTCACTTTGTTTTTCTTTTCTTTCTGATCTGGCTTTAAGATGCAGGTGACACTTTGCAACAAGGATACATTAATGAACATTAGTTATACATGATTTATTGATATGAAGACTATTAGTATCAGTGAAATTACAACAATATCAGGTAACTGTTGACTTATTATTACTGCAGACAGCTTAATGTGGGGCCCAGTATTTATCCTGCAAATGGAAAAAGACCTTATCAAAAACTGAATCTTCTCTTTCTCTAATTTATATTCATATATTTAAAAATCAACATTTATGCGAGTTTATATCATGTTTCCCTGCAGCCTCCCCAAATGTATTTTCCATACATCACTGTCAGTTTACTCTGAGAAGACAGATCCTCCCGTCTGCAGCAGCAATACATCACGCTGACAGTAAACTAATAGACACACACAGGCTCACACACACTGTGGTCAGGGTTGCGACCGAGGTGTAGCAGCCGACCGTCTCCTCCTCTTTCTAAAAAGGGTCTGACTTTTCCTGTTATTCAGATAAATCACCGGCGGCAGCTCGAGGAGACACACAACATGCTGATGTGACTCTGGATATCCTTCAGGGTCCGCGGGGCGGCGGCGGGCTGTCAGCAGGAGCATCATTTGGGTTGCAGAATAATGTGGCGTGTCAGCAAATCTGCACTTTCACCTTCAGAGTTAGGAGGAGGCCTTTCAGGAAGCGCAACCCACCCAACCATCTGACACGGCATCGTCACAAATCAAGACTGATAACTGAACATGAAGAAATGTGAAGTTCCAACAGTAACTTTGAGATTTGAGTTGCCTTTGAGCTTAGAGAGGTTTTGTGGTCATGTCTCATAGAAACCATCGTTTAGTGTTGGTGGGAGACAAGATGGGTTTGTGGCGTGTACCACAGATTCTACATTATGAGCCTACAACTGTTCAGGATGTTACATAACAGCACAGAGGCAGAAGTTCATGAGGTAGACCTCGATTCAAGGCTGGGACACCTGACCTTTCTGTCCCCGTCTCTTTGACTTCCTCTCTGCTTCCTGAGGACAGGAAGAGGAACTGGGGTGGTGCTGCTCTGTTCACGGACATCTCTCCAGCAGCAGCTCATCCGTCTTTTAGCTTCCGGCTCAACCCGTCCAAGGCAACGTTAGACCAAGTTCTGCTGTTCTGGACCTGGAGATAATGTTTGTCACCCCACAGTGACGATGTTGGACAGGTGAAAGAGACTTCAAGGTACGTATGAACAGGTAGGATATGAGAAAGTTTTAGATTTTAAAGCATTAACGTTACAATGCTTAACAAATATATGTATTAGCATTTTCAAGGCTCAGCTGTTGAGATATTAAATTAAGAAAACATTATATTTCATGTTAGCCCAGGACTCAAGGATATGGATCTTCATGATGACCTTCAGTGGAATATGTTGTTTAGGACTAAATATGTTGTTTTTGTAAGATATCTTCATCTTTATTTGCTCATCTCTGCACACGTTCAGGTGTGATCCTCACATTCTGACAGTTTGACAGAGGAGGTATTTATGTGTCTATATGTCTATGTTCCAACAACATGCACTTACTCATATTTTCATTACATATTTTAGCTTTAACAAATACTTTAAAGACATTACAGGACTAATCCAAACACAGTTAACCGCCATGTTTACACATCATTGTGTTTACAGGTCTCAGGGAGTGCTACTGCATTTTAAAACAGTAATGTAAAATCCTTCGTAGCCTTCAGAGGAAGCTGCAAGTAATCTCAAAAAATGGTCTCAAGTGATGTCACTTAGGCTAAGTTGCATTGTGGGTAATGTATTGCCGCTGGTCTAAAAGCACTACAGCTAAAACTTTGATGTGAAAATCATCAGAATCGCAGGCTTGTATTTACGTGTATATTTTGTGTGCTTGTCTGTATTTCATGGCCAAAGCATCTTTATTGTCATGTTAAAATATAAGTTAAACAGGATAATACAAGATACATACAGTAAACTGAATGCTTGATGTTCGGCTTAAAGCTGCTGTAAGCATTGTTGCTGTTTCTGCTAACATCCCCTCCGTCTCCTCTCTTGGAGACAGGACCTCCCCTTTATGGACGTCTGTGTCCTGATTGGATAAAGCGGGCAGGGATACCAGAAAAGATTATTTTATCTTTAATTGCATGAGCAGCAGGAGGAGAGACACGTCTTCCTGACCAAATACAAAGCTAATGAATAAAAAATCTCTTACAGCAGCTTTAAGTCTTTTAAAACAATTCCAAAGAGTTTAAATTCTACGGAAGCGTATTGCATTCACTTGAAAAAAATAAAAAACTCCCGTTTTTCTGAGTAATTTATTT
>CAEMYA010000460.1:83932-94034 GCA_903131615.1 Diplodus sargus
ATATATCTATATATATATATATATATAGATATATATATACATATTTTCTAATTGAGAATTCGATGAGAAGATCGGTATCCTGTCATTAGCACCGAACAAGAATCAGGTGGTGGTTAGCGTAGCAGCCAAGCCAAGATTACCAGGAATGAGCTAATCTGCTAGTTGACCACTGTTGGATGAGCTATAATACTGTTAACTCCAGTAATAAATTACCAGTAATAGATTATCACCACCAGGCAAGAGAAAGCATGGAAGTACTCATGGATGAAAGACTAAATGACATGATGTTAACATCATCCTCAGCTGAGCTGGGACGTTAGCTCAGAGGGTTAGCCTCTTGATACAGACTTCTTCCTGCGCGGTGACACGGTTGGTGGGTGTAGTCGAAAAGACACTTCATGTAACCGGGTCGAAATTTCTTTTGCATATGTATTTTTGGAGCTTTGAGCATCACAAGCTGAGTGTCATCTAGCTCCACTATGTTCCAGGGAGGACCGACATTCCAACATATCTCAAAAAATCAACAACTCAGAGGAGAAATCGTTTTTTTCTGATTTTGGGGTGAACTGTCCCTTTAAAAATGATGACACATATCAGCAGGAACTGAAAATTACCTATAGTGTCAACTTCCGGTGGAAGTCTTTATGCGTTGTGTACGAGTGTGTTCATGTTGTGGTGTGATGTGTTGGCGGACTCACCGGCTTGCAGCTGAACTGAAATGTTGATGGCGGTCTGTATGATGCACAGCAGGCCAAAGCTGAGTCCAACAAAAAGGAGAATTTTTGACCTCCCTACAGGAAGATAAAGATACATACCACCCGTCATTATCATATTATTAACATCTGGAGAAACCCAGGTGTAATAATCACCTTTCTGCCATTTAGAGCCAATCCAGACAATGTGTGTCTATAACCAATTCTATTTATTTCATAAACAGAGATGTTTTTTTAGAAGACTAAACTCAACTGGACTGAGGTTTTGCAGAAGAGATACGACATCCTCAAAAAATCAGAGGAAGTGACTGTTTGTAAAGGTTTCTATGAATATTCCTGAAAATGTCACTGATGTAATATTAGCAGTAAGCGAAGAGCTCATATCTAAATATCTTTATTTTAGCAAATCTTTAAAGTTTTTTTAAAAAAAACACTTGTGCTTTAGAAGTGTATTCACCTGAGAGACATCTATCACATATTTAAACGCAGAGTTTCTCTGGACAAGCTTTATGAAAATCACTTACTAGAGAGGCTGCCTTCTAACCAACATGTGACGTGTCGGACATGGAAAGACAAAGTTAAAACTGTTAAAAACTTCAAAAATAAGAAGATAAAAATGAGTAAATTGCAGGTGTATTTGTCTGAGGGGAGTTTTTGCTGCTGGTTACAGTCTCTTTGCACTCACGATGAGCTTACAAGCCAAACCAAAACTTCAAAAAGTCCCAAAAAAAAACAAACTTTCATCATACTAAACTTCACTTAAATAAATCTGAGTCTAAAGTAGAAATGTCTGAGGTCAAAGCACAGACAGATACAGGGAAGATGGACATAATGAGAAGAAATAAGAAAAAACATTCAGGTAAAATATTCTTACCTGATGGATGATTCTCTCTCTGCTGCTCTCCATCGCTCCGATCACCAGCTGGTGAATTGGCGTATTGATCTCTCTGCATTCTTCTCAGAGTGTCTTCAAGCTTCATCCATCAGTTAACTGTTCTGTTATTGGTGTGCGGATGTGCACGTTTGATCATTCCCTATTTATGCTGTGTGTTTATGAGACAATACCACAGTGACAGACGTGTCATCGACCACAGATTACAAAAAAAAAAGGTGTTAATGCAAAAACACAAAGACAGTTTTGACAGAAGCAATACAGTCCTGTGGAGCACAGTCATTAATTATTATTAACTGTTTCCACCTCGAGTATTTAAACCGGTCTAAGTATTCAGTTAGCGTGTTGAAGCTTATTCTCTAAGATCAATACATACAGGAAGTGATGCGATGTATGTGATGTATGTTGGTGACAAACAGGAGAAGGAAGCGTTTTCTTTTCAGCATCTCTTGCGGAAAGTCCTGGAAAAAAACATGACGCAGTGCCTCCCATGTTGTATGACAGATCACAGATCGAATCAACATGGTTTTCTTTGTAACTCGTGTGTCATTTTGCATCTCTTACATTAAAAACTTGTGGGCAGTTTGGCAGGAAGTCGCTGTGGTTTCTCCCCACGTAGATACGGAACTACATCCAGTGTGTGGACATCTATCCACCCTCCCTGAGGATGGACTGTCATAACTTCGGTGATCCCCTGAGTTTTCATTTACAGCCAAATGTTGGCATGCTAACACACAAAACTAAGAAGATCAAATCAGTTTTATTTATATTGCCTCAGTGTGCTTAACAACCTGTGCAGTGAACGACATCCTCTATTCTTAGACCATCGACTGGAGTCAGGAAAAACTCAATCGCTTTGATAAATCATCACATCAGTAAATTAAATGATTTTTTGTTTTATGACATGTAGACAAAGGTTCTCAAATATTCTGATCACTTTAGTCACTATGAAAATCACTGCATCAGAGCCAAAGTAGCATGTTTCTAAATGTATTTATACCATTGGCCTTCAGATTAATAAAAGAACAATAACGCTCATTCAAACAATCTGAAAAATGCTCAATATTGGATCCGATTATTGACGAGACTCAGCCTATACAGCATACACACACATATGAATCTGAATAATTGACTTTTACTTGTACTTTTGATGCATAATAACCTTTATTTCTAGAGAATAAGCCTCTAACCTGAGCAGCTACAGGGAAGATTTCCACCCTGAAATACTTCTAATGCTGATAACTGACTCGTAAACACTTCCAACATGCTGCTCATTTTCCACTGAGGGGAGCTGTTTGCATTCATCATCAGAGGAGACGGTGACTGCATGTCCTCACAGACGGTGACGACATATTTTACAGAATTTTCTTTTTTTGAAAGTGGTTTCTTCTGAAAACAGCATCCACACACACACGATTGCACACACGCTACAACTCAGTACCGAACTGTCACGCTATTTTTACTTCCCGTATGATTTCACATCCTGCGTTAAAAGTATTTAAAGGTCCCAGTTTTGCACTTCTGCTTTAGGGATGTATATTTTCTCTGCCACCACGCTTCCTCGTCTGTTCTCGTCTTGTTTTGAATCTCTGATGCAATTTTTTGTGTTTTAATCATCATGATTTGTGAGTTTATCTTCCTACTTTATCATCGTTCTCCAGCCTTGTTCTGGCTCACTGCGATTTTCTTCCTTACGTGGGCATGAATTCAATCATTTTTGCTCATTATTTCTTAACAGAGAATCAAATATCAAACAGACACCAGAAATAATTTATTTTAAAAGATCAGTCAACATTTCTTCAGCAGTTTGATTCAAAGCAACTTCACAGAAAAGGTTTTTGTCTCAGGAACCAAAACAACAACTTTGTCAGTTGGCCAATTTACCTTTAAATGTATAAAATCACACACAAATCATGAATTATATTCAGCAGAGGCAAATTCTAATGAAAAACTCATTAAAGTCAACAAAGAATACAAATCATGTGTCCACTATCATGTATATTGTTGTGTCTTAGTGTGTAGGAGAGACTTTAGAGGACAGGGAATTATCTTAATGGTTGTTACGTGAGTGTTCTGGTTTCAGCTGCATCACTTCAGTTCCTTCTCACACATCCAGTGGTTTTGGTCCGTACAGTCGGTAGCAGCCCAGGTAAAGTCGCCAGATCGGAATTTTCCCAAATAGGCACAGTAAGGATGTTGTGTAAATTCACGCAGCTGAATCCTGCAGCACAAAACATTTCACATATTCAGTATCATCGTGTAATGTTTGCGTATATTTCTGCAAACCACAGATACGTCCAAAGTTAACATTTATAGAAAGAAACAAGCCGTATTACGCTCAAACCTTCCCCCCTAATAGCTGCCTTTCACGTCAGAAGATGGAGGCGAAGGTGGTGACTATTAAAAGCCACAAGGCTGCCAAACAGCCGGCCTCAGTTCAAGTCTGTCAGGACGTTTCTAGACGTTTATGTGGCAGAAAGAACCGGCTACTTTTCAGGGGAGGTTGGACCATCTCCAGACATTTTTTTGGCAACAAAACCAGATGTTTGTTCAGGAGATCTGGGGACATCTGAAGCACACGATGTCAGACCATCTCCAGTCGTTTTTGTAGTGACTAAAACGGGTCGTTAAAGTCAAACTGTGATGTTTTCCTAATTATTACCAAGTGGTTTTCATGCCTTCACCTAAGCAAAGCATAAGCACAACGTTTCAACCTAAACAAACCTTTACGTTTTAATGTCGCCCTGGTTTTGCAGAAATCTACGTAGCTAATGCTTAATCGGGCGATTGGGTTGGACTTACTGAGTACAGTGTTTGTTTTGTGTATTTGTAAAGGCCTAAGCAGTTTGCACAGGTGTGGGTTTGGAAACATCATGGTTCCTTACGTGTCACTCAGCGGGCTTCCGTCCAGCCACGTCCACGTCTTCCTTCCACACTCTGGTTTAGCACTCAAGCCGATCCAAATCATATAAGGTCTCGAAGAAAGGACAATTTCCTGTTGGGAGGAATTTGTGATGTGATGCTGATTTTGTTATGCTTTATCAAGATAACATGGAAGAAGGTTTTGTTTATCTTTAATAACATTACAAGAAGTAGCAACGTTCTTAAGAACAACCTGCTTAACTGGGACGCAGTGAAATGATAATGAAGATCATAAATACCTTTTCTGTTTCATCATTAATGATCACCAGGTGACTTTCCTTTGCTTCACAGTCTTTTTTTGCGTATGTCCAGCCTTGTCTCTCAGTGGACAGCTGGTAACAGCTGGACTTGTATGGCGTCCATCCCAGAGGACAGCATTGGGGTTTTCGTTCTGCCCAACAACAAGACAGGAAGTGGCAGGACAAATTTCTTTAAAGAAACTGAGAAAAATATCTGCACATTTTTGCACTTTGAGATAAGAAATCGTTAAAAACAGACTCCGTATTTAGCTAGAAACTCACCACATTCAACAAGCTTCCTCTCCAGCCTGTCTTTTGCATTTTGAATTTCCAGTATGTGATCTTGTCGTTGGCTCAGTTGGTCCTTTAACATCTCATTACGTCTGATCAGGTCGATGTTTCCCTTCGCCAGTCGCTCGTTCTCCAGCAGCAGGGCGCTGACGTCAGCGGGTGACATCAGGGTGACATTGGCAGAGTGGCTGAGCTCAGACTTGTTGCAAAACTCAACTGGAGAGAAAAACGATGTTCCTGTTTTTAAGTCAGAACACTTTGAAACTTTTCTTTGAATCGACAATGAGTTCTCTTTCTGCTGACAGATTCACAAAACTTCCTTGGAGGAACAAAAGACACCTACATCAGCACTTTATTTCATCAAGTCACTAAGCTGGAAACACAAACTACAAATATTCTCTGCACTGTGAGCTTTTAAATGGCTTTCGTTGGCTGTGCAGACTGATACTCACATCCTTTGATCCGCAGAGAGATGTTGAGAGCCGAGTGAATGATGCACAGCAGGCCGAAGCCGACTCCAGCCACCCAGAAGAACCGTGACAAGCCTACGGGACGACACACACAACGTACCAGCTGTGATGATTGTGTTACCTGCTACAATAGAGAGGCTGTCCTGTTACCACAATGGGACAAGTTGAAGATATGATGCATTAAAAGGACACATCTCTGTCAGTGTGTGCACTGACAGGGACTCTCCACAAATCTAAACAAAATCAAAATAATTTTTTTTTACAGAAAAGCGCTTCAACAAATGAACCCTAAACACACTAAACTAATAAAAACAATAATATTCTGTCCAGGACGGTGTTTTTAAGGTTGATTTAAGTGACTTGGCTCTTTGCTAAACTCTTTGGCTGTGCATTAAATTCAAGATTGTTGTTTATTGGTCTGTTATCTGTCCCTCCCTCCGGGCTAAAGACTAAAGCAGACTGTGATTTCTCCTTCGGTGTCAATGAATCTGTTAGCTTTAGCGCTTTATCTCGTGTTTGTCCTGCTAACGAGAAATCCCCAAAGTTTTAAACTTCCTGATAATTCTCTCTTCTTCTTCTACCTAGTTTGCTGCTTCTCTCTTTTCATGCACAATCGTCTTTGCTGGACAATCAGCCATCGTGCAACCCCAGACATTCGGATCTGGATCAGCACAAGGTCTCTCCCTAGTTTGCATTGTGATCCTGCTCTCCCTCCATGTGTTTGTCTGTCTCTCCTCTGTATGAAGGCTGTCCTCCTTCCAGGTCTCCATGTTGAGACGAGGTAAATAATAAATGCAGAGAGACAGAGGCAACACAGATTTTAGAAACCTTAAAGGAAACATCGTTCTGACCTGAGGTGGAATTTTCTCTCCTCTCCGGACTGTTTCTCCGTTCAGCAGCTGGTGAATTGACGTAGTGTCCCACATCCATTCTTCTGAAAACTCCTGTTAGAGATGGAGAAGCGCTGTCCTACAAAATGTATTTGTAGTCACCAGCTGATACTGTGTGTTTGTGTGTGCTGATCACTTCATTAAATGCCCATCTATGGTTACCAGTCGCAATCACAGTTGCGTCATAAAAGAAAGTGACTCTTAGTGTTGCATCATGACTATCAGTTGCTAAAAATTTCCAGTGGAAAGATGACTCAATCTTCTCTGGAATGCTTTTGTTGAATACTGATGTGACGCAATATCTGGAGTAAATGACCACGGATACGTTGAAACTTTATGTTTCTTGATATAGAAATATACTGACAACTCTGTGCTTTCATCGGGATACTATTGTTATTGTGTGCAACATATTGTATTGTATGTTGCAGACAATAACAATATGTTGCACACAATAACAATAGTGTGCAACATATTGTATTGTATTGTATCGTAAGACATCGTATCGTTGTGTATTGTATCCTAACTCATTGTATCATATCGCGAAACAATATACATACAGACAATGTATCGTATGGTGAGACATTGTATCGTATAAAAACCCAAAAGTGAGTCGCAGTTTTCTTAAAGTCGATTTATGGAATTTTGCACAGACGTTATTGTTTACAAGTTTAATCTGAGGCTTTTGTCTTTGCAATGAGCATTTTGAACCGCTTTGACAGTAATTATAAACTCAAATTGTGCAGCAACCATTTGTGGAGGAATCCATTGTGGAAAAACTGGTACAAAACTATGCACATCTAAAATGTAGTAAGTTTGAGTAAAGGTGCAGCAATGAAAAAACAAACAAAATGGATTTAAAAATTTACACACGTGATACTCTCAGGCTTTGCCTACATCTATCAATCTAAATATCAACATAACAGAAGTGTGAAAGAGAAAATCAGGGCCCAAGTAGTTTAAAGTTTATTTTTATTGAACTTTGAAGACACCAAGTTGCCCAGATGTCCTCTGATTCACAACAAACTGGTCAGTGAGTCACATTTCTGCCTTCGAGGCAACATTAAACTGTTACTGTGTGATGGATTTTAGTGCCAAACACAAACTCAACAATGTGAAGGAAATCTGTGAAAGGTCAGAGGAAAGTACAAAGTGCACTGCTGTACATCTGAGCACAGAGATGCACAACGTATCCTCCACCCACACATCTGCACACACACACACACACACACACACACTCTCACATCACACACCGGGGATGGTGAAATCAGTACCTCCATCTCGCCTCTGCCATTTTGAGCTCGTGCTGCCGTCCTCGTGTTCGTCCTGAGTGTAACCTTCTTCCACTGTGAGCTGGAGAATGACTCGGTTTTCTCTCTCTCTACCTTTGCTGCTGTCGTTGTTGACACTGTGTGTGTCGGCTGAAGAGGACAATGGTGAGCTAAATAATTTCTGATTTGTGGGCTTCGTCACACGTTTCACACGAGTTCAGACATTACCGGAAGAAAAACTTTGTGGGGTATTATTAGAAAACACAAGTTGCACACAGTTAAGTCCTAATTATACAGCAGACCATATACAGTGTGACAGTTTCTATGGTTTGAGGGGAAACCAAGCTTAAAGCTAAAAATGAGTTTAAAGTATCAACATTATGTGGTTGTTGAAAACGTCTCAGTATGTGCAATAGTTAAAATTTCCTTTAAAAGAGTATTTGGTGTATCTGTTTTTACACTTTTGTTCAATACTTTGTCTAAACTCAGTGTTTTATTTTCTTGATTAATCTACAGTTATTGATTTTTTTACAAGATAGCGTCATCATGTGAGTTTTTACAGCCCAGAGTAGAACTACAGCTGAACATCACTTTGCTGCAGTTAAAAAAAAAAAACTTGCCCTGAGGTTGTTTATTCAATCAGATCTTTAATATCAAACTTGTGATAAACAAAAATATTTGATGCACAACAACAACAACATTATTCAAATATGTTTTCTTATCATATTAGTCACACTTTCATCGTGTTTGTCCTGAAATAGTTCAGTGTCATGTCTTCTGTTTTATTGTTTTTTGGTCAATAACTCTGGATTGGTTTGGAGTTCACATTTGTCATTCGAGCAGCTTTCAAGAGCTTTCATTTGATATCTATGTATAAATATAATTTTCATTCAAAATGTCACGAATGTTTTTTTCTCACACATGTGATAATCAGAAGTGAAAAATCCTCTGCACCAAAATAGTGATGAACAAGTTTCCAGTTTGTGCAAATAACTGAAACCACATTAACAATATCTGGAAGAAAAAAAACTTTACAGCTGATCTCTTGGAACAGCACAGTTCCCATGAGGATGAAATGTTGGAAGTTAACATTTCTGCAAAGCGATACATTCACATTTGTACGTGTTACAGGCTGTCATATTGACATTTTTACAAAACATGTCAAATAACGTTCACATTACATGTTCATGAGCTAAGTTTTCCAAGTTTTCCTGAGCAATCCAAGACTGTGTTTCACCAATTTTCTATGTGAAACCACCTTGATATTTTCAAGGGAACCTCAAGACATTTTCCAACCATATTTGTGTCGACAGAACCAGGTATTTTAAGCCAAAACAAGATATTTTACGAAACCTAACGAAGTGTTTCTTCTGCCTCAACTCACCCAGCATTGTCAAAAGATAAAATTGATAATTAAACCTAAAGAAACGTGAGGCTGTGACATAAAGAAATATAAGGTTTCAACATATCTGTGGTTTGCAGACACAGTCATGCTTCCTTCTTTAGCTCACACAACTCTGCAGTGTCTCCAGCCCAGTAAACCAAAAGTCCAGCATAGAGAGGCTGAGTGAATGTGGTCTGGACTCTGTGGAGGAGAGTCATGGTGTCAGAGGTGTCAGAGACGCTGTAGAAGGACAGAATCCCTGCACCTTGATCCAGGTACACTCCCACTCTGGAGGACCGAGGACCTGAGAGTAAAGTTCTGATATTGTTATGTCTGAAATAATAAGTAATGTCGAAACATCCCAACGCCCAGGACAGGTCATTGTTTCCAAACCCACTTTCAGTCCCGGTCCTGCTGATATCCTGGTACGAGACGGCGACTGAAACTCCTCCGCTGCTTCTCTCCACCTCCCAGTAACAACGTCCAGTCAGACTCTGTCTGCTGAGCGCCTGAAGCCAGTCGGTGAATCTGTCAGTGTGACTGGAACATGATTGCTTTTCTCTCATCACTGTTGCTTTTCTGTTCCCATTAGATAATAACAGCTGTGTGTGTGCTGTGTTTGGATCCAGTGTGATTTGACGGGAATATTGTAAGAATTCGTCTCTGGTCTCGGGCTCTGGTTGTGGCAGTAAAACACTGACGTCAGTCACTTTCAGTGAGATCTTCAGCAGTTCCTCATCGAGGACGTCCTGTAGTTTGTCTCTGAGCTCTGACACAGCTGCTGTCACATCCTCAAAGTATCGCAGGTGGTGGATATTCTGTCTGTGTGACTCTGTAGATTTACTGAGATGTGGCAGCAAAAGGTAATTAAGTAGGACATGAAGGTGATCATCTGCGTGTGAGAGCTCCTTCAGCTCAGCGTCTTTCCTCTTCAGCTCAGTGATCTCCTGCTCCAGCTTCTCCTGAAGCTCTTTGACTCGACTCACTTCAGTTTCCTGCTGGGATCTGACCTGCTGCTTCACATCAGAGCGTC
>CAEMYA010000460.1:94153-114025 GCA_903131615.1 Diplodus sargus
CTCTCTCTGCCTCTCAGTCCTCTCTGCTGCAGCTGACACTGTGTCGTGGCCTTTATGTTCGTCCATGGAACAGAGATAACAGATACACTGCTGATCAGTACGGCAGAACATCTTCATCACCTCATCATGATGAGAGCAAAATTTCTCCTGAAGATGTTTTAAGGGATCCACCAACTTGTGTTTTCCAAAGGCAGGAGATTCAAAGTGCGGCTGGAGGTGGAGCTCACAATAAGAAACCCGACACACCAGACAGGACTTGAGGGCTCTCAGTTTCCTCCCAGTGCAGACATCACAGGCCACATCTTCAGCTCCAGCATAGCAGAGATCAGCAGGAGCAGCTTGGAGTCCAATCTTCTTCAGCTCCTCCACTAAAGCTGCTAACATGGCACTTTTCACCAGGACAGGCCTCGGTGTGAAGCTCTCCTTACACTGAGGGCAGCTGTAGGTTTTCTTCTCTTCCTCCTCATCCCAATGACTGTTAACACAGTTCTTGCAGTAGCTGTGTCCACAGGGAACAGTCACCGGATCCTTCAGGAGGTCCAAACAGATGGAACAACACAAAGTCTCCCGGTCCAGCTGAACTTCTGTCTGTGCCATTTCAGCTCTCAGTGTCAGTGGCTGTTTAAGTTTCACTTCCTTAAAACCAAAACAAGTTTGAGCTCTGATCTGAACAACATGTGTCTCTGCAGTGAATCAGGCCTGTGAGCTCCTGCACTTTCTCCACATGTTGCTTATATCCACGTTCAAACTGTAGATCTGAAGGGGAGGGAACCGGGAAATGTGTGGACTGGGTGGAGCTCGGTGTGTGCGAGAGCAGGAAGAAAAAGGGAGGACGGATCAAGCTGTGACTCACTCCAGGAAGAGGAGCAGCGATGGGAATGTGAACTTTGCTTCCTCGTTCACAACAAAGCTCGACTCTGACCTGCTCCACACTTATAACCTGCAAGATTCTAGTTGTAAAATACGTCTTGGCTCATAATTCAGCAGTCATGTTTAAAACACTGACAGGGATAATTCTTCATGAAGCAAGGGGGAAACAGAAATGTATGATGTGTTCACTGACCTCTGGTCTTATTTGTCTCCATCAGAAATGATGTGATAAAACAAATAAGACACAACTTGTTAATTATTAACCTCTCAACGTGCAGATAGGTGGATTTATTCCAGTTAATAAACGAACCCAACCTAACCGACGTAGATTTTAACGAGTTTATAAGTCTAAGACAGGTTGAAAAGTGCCTAATATTTTGTTTTTTCTTTCATTTCATGTCCTCTGTGCTGTTCTTTAGCTCCTGACGTCGTAGAAGTCTTCTACAAACAGAACACCATCGACGCTCCGAGAGGCTCATCGGTCACACTCTCATGTGAGGCACGTTATTACTTAAATCGGTGCGGTCTCCTGCATGCCACATGGTCTCAGGAAAATACTGAGCTGACTGACCCCAGGAAGTACCTCACAACGGTGAGCGAGACAATCGTCGATGACATGAGAAGCAGAAAGGTCGTGACAGAGATTCTCAACCTGACGCCAGCGGACAGCGGCCAGTATCAGTGCATGGCTGAATGTAATAATGGAGCAGACTCAGCAATGGGACACTTCATCGGTGTCAATGTTAAAGGTAATGTAATCAGATAATGTATGGTTAGATATCTGGTGATCTCAGATTTCTCAGCCAGTCTATTAAACTCCATCCTTGGTACAAAACATTAACAGTATCATCACGTCTGTCAGCCTGGTGGAAAAATACACAACGGCTCACAAACTTCACTTCAGCACATATTCACTCACATTTGGATCAATGAACTTCATCTGGTCCAACAAAAGGCAACACACACGTCCGAAACATCTTCTATAACAAATGGTTTCTCTCTGGCTTCAAGTTTCCCCTGCTGGTCCAGAAGAACGGCATCTGGAACAAACAGTTTCTGGAAAATCAGCAATTAAAATCACCTCCTTTACAGAACACCTTTCCAAAATATACAGAATTAGACACAATCAGACAAAGCTCTTTACACACCATTAATAAAACTTTACATACCATTAATAAAACTGTAATGTGGAAAAGACAGAGGCTGTTTTACCCTGCAGATGTTCACTGAAGACTTCTGTTCTGTTCTGCTTTCCTAGATTGATCATCTGAGTCGTCTCTTTTCACAAAGGATGAAAATGTTCCGGCAGGTTGAGAGAAACCAAACTACATTTTCACCAAAGCATCTCGAGACAAACCTCATCATTGTTCCTGTTTTAAATGTATTAATAAACTGAACAGAGATTAAGTTTCACAAAGGTTTGTTGCAGGTATTTTTATGTTTCATCATCTATTGTAATTTCTTTAGTGGATTTTGTTTAGATCACTTAAAATCATCATTAGGAATTTATTGACAGGGCGACTGACGATGTTTGCATGAGCAGCAAAACAAAAGAATCCTTTCAAACATCAGACATTTTGCTGTTTATGTTTCAGTTTGTAATGTTGGATTTGTTTGTACATGTCTAAATAATATCCAGAATCTAGAATGGATTAACTATTTTATTATTATTATTGTTTTTTTCCTTGGCAGCTAATCACATTTTATAAGGAATGTAAGATATACACATTTTTCTTAAATAAGATTTGGTGTTTTTGTATGTTTTTTTTATTTCACCTGCACATGAATTGAACATGAAATTTTTTTTCTGTCTGACCTTTCCTTTACAAAAAAAAGATGCAAATAAAATAAAATAAAATAGACAAGACTGCCAAGATGAGTCGGCTCTGAGTCCAAATCTGATTGTTAAAGGGAACAAAGACCTGCGCACGTTTTTCTATAGTGGCTGACAAACCAAGGAACTCAAACCTGACTGTGTTTTGGTGTCAAAAGCAGCTGCAGCTACCAGCAGCTCAGGTTACTATCAAGACTGCACAGTGAGCAGTCCGCCCTCGTTCTGTTTCACTTTCAGTCTGGTTTCTGAGGCTGAACGACACGAACTAGAGAGAACAAAGCCACATCTGTAGAAATAGCAGCAGCGACAATGAGCCTGAACTACTGTATGTGGTGATTTACAACACAGGCAGGTTCAGCTACAAATGAATACTGACAAAGAACGGGAGTCCTGACTTTATTAGAATCAGTTGCTGTATTAATTTAGATTGTTTATGGATTGTTGCTTTTATTCTTCTTCATTACATCATTTCCTTCAGCACACGAGCATCAACTGCAGCTGTTGAACAGCCGTAATAACTGAGACTGTAGCTGTGTGATGGAAAGCTGCAGATTTTATTCCACTTCAACATACGATTTGTTTTTCATTGCAGCAGTGGAGGTCTGTAAGAGTCAGGCCAAACCACAGGACAGGAAACTACATCGGTTAGAGTGCATCATTTCAAAACCCAGTTTACAGCAACATGCACGGTCAGGTCAAAGAGGAAAACCACGCAGCGTGTGCTGCTGTTCATTGTTCTGGGTCTTTTGAAATGTGTACAAAAGATGTCCGAGGACTGTTTTTCTTTTACAGCCTCCCTAAAGAGAACTCTGTGTTTACAATGTCAAATTACACTTAAATCTAAAATCTAAAACGACTTTCCTAAGAAGTGTTCGGTGGTCCTGTCAGCTCACGGCTTCTTTTCATTTGTGCTTTAGTGCTGGAAGGTTGCACTCCGGTGGTTGACGGTAGCTGACACATTCAGAGAACAGGAAGCCGTATTGAGAGCACGTTGCAAGATTCTCAGCATGCAGCCTTGACCCATTCACACCACAGCGGGCTCATTTAACAGAACCAGTTACGTACCACGTATATATGAAATGCTGGAATTGGCACCAGTGAGTCTATGCAGCGATCTGATACTACATGATTTATTATTATATTATTACAAACGGGATGCTGCTACTTCCCATCACTGTCTGTTACAGCTGTTACAAACATTGTATATCTAATCTCTCTGTTCTCTGTTCCAATCAATCAAATCTCACTTTCTGTCTGTCCAAAATGAAACTGGCAGTCATGAAGAGAATAAAACTCATCAAAGCAAATCATCAGGCATCGGAGTGAAACGTCATTTTCGGGTATCAGTCTCTGAAGCTGTTTCATGACTCTTCTATGCTCCTTTTATTTCCCCACATACTGACCAGAAGTTTGTTAACAACTGTCATGATCGTTCTGTCTGTGAGCTAACCTGAGCCTGTATACACACTGGAACCAGTGACAGTCTGTAATGCTGAGTGTAGCTGATGTTTTGTTTCCTCGCTACTTAAACCTGCCAACAGCGCACTCCTGTGGACGACCTGTGTAATGTCCAAGAGTAGAAAAATGAACATTTAGGGATTGTGCCATTTTAATCTACACTGAATAGATTAGAGTTGTCAGAATTATCTATTTTTAAATAAACACAATTTACACATCTGTAAATTCTGCTTATTTTTAAAGTTTGTCAAGGAAGAAGACCAGTTTTAAATCACATCAGACAATCATCAGATGAGTTTAAGACACTTGAGAAACCACCAATATTTAAATATGTTTATATCAAAAATGTCAAAATCTGAAAGTCTAATTATTGTCCGCCTCTGTGTGTAGAACTATGAACTATTATAAAATTGGACAACAGTCCGAATTTAAAACAGTGAGTATTTTTTTTCTGAACAATTTTACACAAAGTGTGAAATGACACAATGCAGTTAAGACACTATTTTAATGTAAACAGGCAAAGATGGTGAAAAAGATTAAAAGGTGTTGGTACAAAATTAAAAGAAGTCACCACATTGAAAACAACAATGAAATACTGGTTTGTTTACTGGAGAAGAGAGTCATGACACTTTGTCTTGATGATGACAAAAGCTTTGAAATGTTGTTTAAACTAATGTGAGCTGCTTCAAACCGTTCACTGAGAGTCATGATTCATCCGGCTGAGGCCTTGGCTGAACAATCGTGCTCCTCATGGGACTTTTGTGATTTGAGCTTACAAAGTTCCGCTTTCTGTACAAGAACCGTCCTTATCGTTGGTGCAGGAGCAACATCTCACTCATGATCTGAAGGATTCAAAACCAGCAGGGTGTAAATCCACAAGCCCTCGTCAGTTGATCACCAATGCCCCTAAAAAATATATTACTCTTTTCCCCAGTCAATATCAAACAGACATTTCTGCCTTCTGTTTCTCAGCACCTTTGGAGGTTTGTGTGGTGACAAGAAAAAGGCCAGATGACATCAGGAGCTCTGTGATTGGCCATGCTTTGTGAGCTTGCTCTGCAGGAACACTCTGGGAACACAAAGTCCCTCCTTCTTGTTGACCGTCTCTCTCAGGACGTAGTCGTTAGCGACACACTGGAGGCCCGCCTCCTCACACAGCTCGGCCAGAAGCTCTGAAAGCAGAAGCAAAGAGCAAAATGAGACTTCAGAGTGAGGGAGCAACCGAGAAGAAGAAAGGTTGAGGTGTTTTCTGCTGTGGCATGAAACATCGAGAAATGTCCTGGCTGGTATAATATAACATTTAACTGCTGACTCTTGTGTCACTGCGTCCTTCCCTTGTTACAGTTTCTATACAAACTGCTGTATAATTCTGTGATTTACAGCAGACTTTAAATCATTAAATCAAGAGCAACAGCAAAACATCTATTAATTCTTAAAACAAGGGAAAACTAGCTTATGAACTTTTAAAACGTTTAAGCTGTTTTTGTTTTGGACAAAAGTAGGTACAAAAAAAATCTAAAAATTCTTTCAACCTATCTTTCCTCAGTCTCAATGACACAAACATAAAAATAACTTTCCTGGATTCTGACCTTTAGAGAAGAAGTAGGACCTGGTGCCGTCTTGGCGGACGTAGAAGTTCTCCCCCAGCTTGCTGCCGGCTTTAAATCGGAGCATGGCGTGGTCATACAGGCCGTAGTCCCTGAACAGGACGATGCCTCCGGGCTTCAGCACCTTAACAGTCACATATCTCAGACATTACACCATCTGAAGCAGTTTGTATCAGCGCTGCCAATAACAGGATGGGGAGGAGGAAGTCAGTGTATTTTTATTTATGTATATATGAGACACAAATGTAACTCATTCTGTATTTTAGAGAAGAAAAAAAACTCCCGAACAGTTTGGAAAGCCCGCTTTGAGTCTTTCCACCTGCTGTCTCTGCTCTCACCCTGCCGATGTTCTGCAGAACCAGCTTCATCTTGTCAGGGTGGACGGCCGACAGGACAAAGATGAGAGTGATGACGTCAACGCTGCCCTCGGGCACGTTGTCCCTCAGATCATCTTTAGTTAAATCACACTGGAAGGCACAGCAGCGCTCAGGACAGTACAGAGGGTTTTGCTGTGAACAGAAAGCGGTTTTAATTGCATTTTGTCCTGCTTCATATCAAACCTCTACTTTGCTATCAGTATCCTGCAATCATGATCTACTGCAGCAGCTCAGCTCAGGTTGGAGGCTTGAGATCAACAATTGATGGTGGTCTTTGACGTCAAAGACTGAGTTTGTGCTGGATATCTTACTTTGACAAATTCAACAGCTCGTGGTGAGAAGTCACAGGCGTAAACAAAGATGTTGAGGTCGTCCTCCAGCAGAGGGAAGATGCAGTTTCCGACACCGCAGCCAGCCTCCAGCAGCACCAGCCTCTGGGACTCAAACTGCAAAACCAGACAGGAGAAAGACCAACGGAAATACTTCGATAAGACATTTATCCTTCTAGAAACCTTCTTACCAACCATGTTTTGAAAGGTGCAAATTGAGAAATGCATTTTTGTAACTGGATAAGCTCTTTAGGAGTAGGAGGAGACACATGGAGGTGTAAGAAACCAGAGACCATAAAGATCCTGTTAGAAAAACCATATATGTTTGGACTATTTAACCCACAACAAGTTACACAGCTCGTTACTTAAAGATGTACTGTAGTAAAGTAATCACAAGTTATGTTTAATAAGATGTTGGGAGACCTCTCTTCCTCACCTCTCTGCAGGCTTTGAGCTCTTCAAATTCCCTGGTGGTCCAGTGTCTGTCCTTGAAGAAGTTCGTCGTGTTTCTTTTGTAAAACAAGTCCCAGTTTTTCTGAGCTTCTTTCTCCAACTTCATCTGCTTGAAGTCGGACACCAGCGCCCGCTCCCCGCTCAGCCGGTCCAGCTCCTCCTGGGTTAAAACTCTGGCGGCGGATGTTTTGCTCTGTCCGGGGACACACGGAGACATTTCTTCCTTTGTCGTCACTTCTTCATCATTATTTGTTATTTTAATATCACCTGGGAAACTTTCATTTGTCGACAGTGCCATGATGCTGATAGCAAGTCTCGGGATTTGTAGCGTTACAGTTTCTGTCAGAGACTTTGCTATTCGGTATTTATGGAAAAGCGAACATGTTGAAAGATTTTCCAGCAACTTTAGTGATTAAGCTAATAAATACAAACTAAAACAAACTCATGGTTTTTAAAAAATCTTGCGCCGAGTTACATTTTTCCACATTTGGCGGCCATCTTGTCCGTTACATAAATTCTTCCGTGTAGCAGCTACAGTTCGATTCCGCGTCTCTCTTTGACGTCATTGTCATCGTATTGCGTTACCAACTAAATTTTTAAAAAGTGCAATTATTGTTATCATTAATTTATTTCATATGGGATTTTTTGTGAGTTTTTTTTATATTGATCGGGGGAAAATTGATTTGCTATCCTAATTTGTCTTCGGTGACATTTGATAGCCGGACCAAAAGCGGAAGAGGATTTTCCGAGTGATGCTAGGGATGTTTTGCTAACGGTTAGCTACAGCAGGCTAACTTTGTGTTGTTGTTGTTATTGTTGTTGGCTTCTTCTTCTTCTTCTTCTTCTAATCTCCCCGAAGTTTCCAGATGCAGTTTGACTCTGTGGAATATTTTACATAAATGTGAATATTACTTAAAAAAACAACAACAACAACAAAGTCAGAGACATGAACGGGAGCACGAATCCGCTGCTGGACAAAGAGGAGCATGTTTTGAAGCTCGGAGAAAGCTTTGAGAAGAGGCCAAAATCTTCCTTTCACACCATCAGATGTGAGTGTGAAAACCCGCGTTGTGTGTTAAATCAAACTGTGGTCGAGAAACGGCGCAGAGTGTTAAACTAAGTGTTGTCTGGGATTAGTTAGCTCACATGGACGGGGAGGGTTTCTCTTACACAACACAGCCAAATATATGGGGGAGTAAATGAAGTAGCTAAATATCGTTACACCCTCTGTTTTATCAGGTAAATACCCTGGGTTAATATGTACATAACTCACAGGTTAGAGGTGAGATAAGTGGGAGGATTTCTACCTGTTGTAATGAATCCATATGAGATGCACTTCAGCCTGGTCACTCTGTTTATGAGTGTTAATTTAAAGGCTGTAGGTGGAGGAGCAGGCAGTGTGTGTGTGTGTCGTGTGTGTGATAATATCATGTAATAACAAGATTATCACACATTACCGTGTAGTGAAGCAGGATTAAGATGGAGCTGCACAACAGCCTCAATATTGACTTACAAGAGATATCAGTATGTCTTATAAATCCATTACTGACAGGCTTTACGTTGCAAACATTGTCAAAAATGTGTGAATTTTTGGATCTGTCCGTTCTCTTCAGATGACTTCAAACCAGCATCTATCGACACGAGCTGTGAGGGAGAGCTGCAAGTTGGGAAAGGAGATGAAGTCACCATCACGTTACCTCACATCCCGGTAAGACTGACCGTTGTTTTCCGCTGGTTTACAGAGTGTTAACCCGCCTGTATTAATCTCAATAAAACAGTGAGCAAATGTGTTTAAAGAGGTTCATTAGGTTCATTAAATGGTTTGTGAACTGAAAGAGGATGACGTTTAGAAACTAACTCCATGTTTTGGATGTCAGAGGTTGAACCGCTTTCAATCGTATTAAAACGTGATGCTATTGATTTAAAAAACAAAACAAAACAAATTTCCTCCATGCAGTCAGACAGGTACCAAGAGGTTGATTTTCTGAAGAAACTGAAACAAACAAGTAGTAAAGAGAATCAGTGCAGCAGTGTGATCTCAGACTTGGACAATAAAATAACAATCATGTGTTTTTGTTTAGCTGGGAGAGTTTTGTGTGACATACGATTGTACTTTTAATCGTGAGCTGTAAAAGTAAACAATGAAATTAAAAAATGGTGTACACGCATTACCTGCAGGTTAGTGAAGTGTCAAACCTCTTGAGTCACTTAGAATTAGAAATTCAAACATTTCAGTTGCTTTAAGGTAAAGAAAGTTTAGGCAGTATATATTCAGACTGCTGTTGTCCTTCCAGGGCTCCACGCCTCCCATGACAGTATTCAAAGGAAACAAGCGGCCGTACCAGAAGGACTGTGTGCTCATCATCAACCACGACACCGGAGAGTTTGTGCTGGAGAAGCTGAGCAGCAGCATCCAAGTCAAGAAAACCAGGTGAGAGATTCAAAGCAAAAGAAAACATGTTGAGAGAAACGCGACTGTGATGGTGAATTAAATCGCTGTGCTGAGTGGTGAAAGTGGAGCGTTCAGTCTGTTGATGCTTCTAAACTGTGATCTGACATCTTTGGCTCCATCTGTTGGATGTTGAGTATTACTACACCAGATTCAACAAATATTTCCAAAACGTTGCCTTTTTGTAGTTTGGGTCTATTTTAGATAATCATTTCATCCTGCAGTTGGGATTCAGATGGATCAAGAACAACTGTTGTGGTTTCAAAAAGGACTAATAGTTGATATATCGGCTCTGTGTGTGTGTGTGTGTGTGTGTGTGTTTCAGGGCGGAGGGCAGCAGTAAGATTCAGGCCCGGATCGAGCAGCAGTCGGTCCGGTCCAGCCAACCCAGCTCTCAGTTCCGGGCCCCGACTAAGCCCGGCGCAGGGGTCAAGACCTCCCCGTCTCCTTCTAAGGATAATCCCTCCCCGGAGCCTCAGCTCGATGACATAAAGAGAGGTAAGAAGTTCACACAGAATACATTTTCAGATGTGTTTTCAGTGTAAATGAGGGAGGAGGGGATTGATGCGGTATACAAACCCTGTGAACGCTGCTGCTGTTGGTTGCAGAGCTGCGAGCGGAGGTGGAGGTGATCGAGCAGATGAGCAGCAGCGGCAGCAGCAGCTCCTCTGACTCGGGCAGCGCCTCGGGCAGCGGCGACGACAGCAGCAGCGACGGCGAGCACGACGCCCCCCGACCGCTCAGCCAGACGTCCCCCAACCGCCACCCGATGGCCAACGGAGGAGCCGACCGGCAGCAGGGCAACAACCAGCTCATGAACACACTCCGTAAGTTAATGATGTCATCCAGTTTTCCAGTTTCCCTTTCTGAATGATGAATGCCGCCTGCCGCTGCCTGGTGGTATGAAGAGTTATTTCCTCTCACGCCTCTCCTTTATTTTCTGGTCTTCGTAGGAAACGACCTTCAGCTAAGCGAGTCGGGCAGCGACAGTGACGACGACTGAACTCTGTGCTGGTCAGTCTCTGACTCTCTCTACACTCCTCCTTCTCCTTTCTGCCTGGTTCACTCCTTCCTTTGCTGTGATCGCTGCCCCCAGCTGTATATCTCGGTTTGACTGTATTTTTATTTCAGTATATCCTTAAAGCTGGCCAGCCTGGATCTTTAAGAGTGTATTTTTATTAGATGTATATTTTGTTTTGTATAGCAAAAAAAAACTTTAGAAAAAGAAACTTTTACTTGAGAGGTTTGGAAGATTATATATTAGAGTGCACATACATATTTTCTGTACTTAGAGCAGCTAGTTTTATCTACTTGTATCATCTGTTTTTTGTTGGGTTTTGTCTTTATGGAGAAGACAGGAAGAGAATGTCCTGAACTGTCAGACCTCATCCTCTCACCTTGTCTCGTCGTTTATCAGAGAAGGTCGTGGGTCCCTGTTTTTATTGGTTTGCTAAGAACACTAAAATGTAATTATGCAGATACCCTGAGCAGCCTGCGCATGAGCAACATATCAAAGAACGTGAGACATCCAGTTAGTCATCTGCTTATCAAAAAAATGTGGCTGTGCCTTCTTAATCTCAACTTAAATGTCTCAGTTGTCGTTTTAAATCGCTGATTATTTTAGAAACAAATCTCCCCTTCATTCTTTAGAATAAATGATGACTAATCGATGTCAAACTTCAGTCATATGACATTTATTAAAAGATAACGCAACAACAAATCCTGTGAAAAGACCAAAACCAACAATTTAGACGATCTCTGAATGTTCCCTGAATTCATATCTGTGACTCTGAAGACAAATCCAAAAAAACGGCTCATAAATTAATAGTTTATATTTCTCAAAGGCTTGTGAGTTTCCCCGAACAGCTGCTGGCTGTAGTTTTATCAAATAAACAGAAGGAAATGCTGCATTTGTTGGAGAGTATTCAGCTGTGAATTAATCTTCATTTGATGCTCTTGTGAGTAATTGAAGCAGCAGGACAGTGTTCATGGTGAGGAACAGGAAAAGTGTAACATGATGTGATTTTAATCATTTTTGACAACAACAGAGCTTTGAGACACAGAGGAGGGAGATAAATCAGGCGCTGATACACACAATACATGTCGGATCAATTTGTTGTTGGTTTTGGCTTTTTCATGGGATTAGATTTGATTTTGCTCATCTTCAAAAGAGACAGTTGACCTAAAAATGAATATTCAGATGCTGTTCAGATGCGAATGGAAAGTGGGGTGAATTGTGAAGTCCACAAAACGTTTCTTGTTTAGCAGAATACTGCAGCGCTGTTTTGCTGTGAAGCTCCAGAAATGTTTTGTGGACTACGAAACTTCACCAGACTTTCATCGACATGAACAAGGAGATGATGACTGGATTTTACATTTTTGAGTAAACTGATCTTAAATGTTTGAGATCAATCCGTGATTTGTTGATGATAAGAAAATATAGCAATCTGCCAGTCTTGTTCTTTAAACAGTTTTCTAATTAGATGACTTTCAGTGAATTAACTTTCAGATTTTTTTGCAGTGTAAGTTTCAGATTGTCGTTTAGTGACACGGCCTTTTCAGAAACATTTTATCTAGATTTCAGAATTTTTAGAGGCAAGTTGCAGATATTTAAAGCTGCATTTAGTGAATTTCTGACCACTAGGGGGCAGAAAAGACTTAAAAACAAACTCACAGAGTTACAGACCTAATGTATATCAGCCAATTGTGTTGTTACAGCTAATGTGTTAGCAAACAGCTGAATGTACGTCTAGTATTACGTATTCGTTTATAGCTCAGGTTCGGTGTCAGAAAACCTCTTGAGAAAAACATTCTGCTGACAGCTGCAGATGAAGATGAAGTCTTTGTAGCTCGAGACTAAATAAAAATTAGCTGGAAGAGGCGAAACTTCTCAGTCTACCTGTACAGGTGGCTGTGACTGACAGCAGGCAGCCATTTGAGTTTACACTACACGCTCTGCATCAAACACAGGAGGACTTTCTCCATGTGTTTGTAGGATTCTCCGTCAGAACTTCTTTCCCTTTCATTCCTCTGTAAAGTGTAAATCTCACTGACTCGGAGCAGAAACCAGTTACAGTATCAGAGTCATTATTCAGAGAATTCCTGATGTCGTTAATCAGTTCAGTTCATCTTGATTTGATGCGTAGTTATAAATATCAGTGAATAAAACACCTGAAACCCAAATTATACAAGATTAAGACTGAGAAAGGGAAGAACTCCTCCAAAGAGCTTTAATTTATTGTTTCCACAATGACCACTATTTGTTTTCAGTCTGTAACAGTCGTGTCATTGTTATCGAACGGAGAATGTCTTATTTTTTGATCCCACATTTTCATACGATAGTTATATAACAGGACCATTTCATGCCTTACAGCGTCTCAGTTTGGAAATAAAGGTCGAATGTGTCATTTTCTGAAAATGCCAAAGAGTTGAACAGAGAGCAGGAACAGTGTCGCGTCGGCGTGTAAATGTGTTTTATTCAGCTTTTATCTGAGGCGGGTTGTGTTGTTGTTGTTGGTTGTTACAGTATAAATCGTTATTAATGCAACAGAACAAACACAAGTGAAGAGTTTGATTGCTAAATGCCAACATGGATCATTGTAATGGAGAGATTTTCTATCCTCACAATGTCAAATCATATTTCAGAGATTGGTAAAAAAAAAAAAAAAAGTTTGGGGGGAATTTACAAAAGGATGAAATCTAAAGGGAGGTTTATTCTTACAGATGAGGCAGCTAATTAGTTTTTGGGACCTGATCGACTCACAGATCTTGAGCTCAAACTGACATCTTTAAAAGACAAAGACAAGAAGCAAATCCTCACATTTAAGAAGCTGAAACCACCAAACGTTTGACATTTTAGCTTGAAAAAGAACCGTAAGGAAATAAATCAACTATCCGATTAGTTGGCAATTAATTTTCTAAACCTTCTTCTTGTCCAACCGTCTAAAACCAACATCATTAAATTCAATGGCAACTTAAACAACTGATGATCAAAACTGTGTTTGATTGTCGTCTTCATTTATCTCCTGTTGAACGTATTAAAGGAGGACGAACTTGAACTATTGGAACATTGTAATGTTCAGTTCCTGTTCATCTTTAGAGTCAGTAAAAGTATGAAATTGTTGGTAATCAAGGAGGCTGATAACTGATATTTGGAACCGATTTACTTTAGTTACTAATTACTTACAGATTCAGATGATTCGGTGTTGATTTTAATAATAAATGTGACGTGTAAGCGATCAGGTCGTGTTGTTGGCGGAAGATCAGACCCATAATTGGTAAATTGCTAAATATTAGCCCCGATAATTTGTCAATTCCTATAATAAATTATTAACTAATGAACATTTTTTTGCTTCTGTGACATTTTGAAATGAAACTCTTCAATCGCAGATCAAATTCAGTTTGGGAAACGTTGTCGTGTTGCTGCGATGATCTGCTGTCGCTGTTGTTGTCGGTATTTTTAGTTCAACAGACATGATTGTGAGTTTTAAACAGTTACTGACCCACCGCGCAGTACTACAACCATTACAGTTTTAAATGACACGAAGGACCAGTTTACTGTGGAAATCAACCACCTGCAGGAGGAGACGATCACTTCGTCGACGCTCCGTCACCCAGCAGTTGTTCTCTGAGTCGTTGTTGAATCGCGCAGCATCTTTCCACTCCGGTGTTCCCTCTGAAAGCTGTAACACACTTTGTAACTGACTTTGTTGTTATTTGGTGCTTTAAGTTCTCATGTTGTTTTTGTTCTTTTAGTGCAACGTTCATGTGAAACATGTTTGTACAAACTTGAAGTGTATTAAAAGTGTGCAGATGTATTTAAAAATGGATGTTTTTCCGTCTTTGGTGTGAGAATTTGTTCTGTTTAGCGCTGAGAAATCAGATTACTTTTGATTCTCTACTCACCTCCATGCTGAGGGAAAGTCAGGTGAAGTGTTCGTAGTTCACAAAACAATGTCAGAAGTTGCATTTCCATCGATAGTCAACAATTAAATTGAAGGGGATTAACTCTGATCGGAGAAAAGTCAGAAACATGAGCGTAATTTTGTTTTCCAGATTAACAATTTAGAGTCGAGTTCTTTGCTCAAATGTACAAGAACTGTTTCAGTTTGTCTCCTTCAACAATATCGAAAGATTTTAACACTGGAGAAAAAGTGAAGACAGCAGTCGGGAATGAACTTCGATAAAAGATTATATTGCTGGTCTTAAATAATTATCGTCAAATGAAACATACGGTTAGATGAACACCTTCAGTTTTGATACGAACCACAACAACCTGTACACGGATGCGTAACACAATACAGTACTTTTTCCCTGCGATGGTGCAACAACTGAGTCACATTTGGGCATTTTTCTCTTCAAACAGTAACACAAAAGTACACAACAAATACATAAATAGCTTTTTTGTTTCCCTTTAAAATCATTTGTAACGCAATTCGATTCATGATTCTGGCTCTTGCTACGACGTGTCATTTGACCGATATATAAATTAACAACATCAACAACAAAATAATAATATTAATATTAATAATAATTATAATAATTAGAACAATAATAATATAAAAGCTGTCTGTCTTTCATATAAATCTGGCTAGCTTACAGTATGAACTGATGGAACAGAGAGGGCAGTTTGATGAGATGCATCAGTGTCTCTGCTCTGAATCTTCTTATTCCACAAGCAGATGCTCAGTTTCTCACTTGTATAGTGTTTGTGAGAGAAACGTGGGCGCCATGTTGGCTCAAACAGGAGTCCACCGGCCCAGACTGTTTCCTGAGGGGGTCCATGGCGGCGTGGAGAAACGTCCCTCGGTGGATATTGAGGCCCCTGAGTTTTTTTCTTGGGAGTTCAGTTCTTCTTCTGCAGGACTGAAATTAACACCTCCGGCGGTGGCGACTGGCATTGTGACAGTACGTGGTGTCGCAGCGGTCCATCAGCGTAGTTTCTGTCTGTCACGTCACCGCAACCCCTCCATGCGAAGATATGGACCCTGAGTACCTCGTCACATCTGATCTGTCGACTTCCATGTCCTCCCAAACTCTTCTCGCCTCGTTTGGCCCCTGTGTTTGTGATCCTATGAATGACCTTCCCGAACCTTCCCCGCCCCCCTCCCTCCTGGGTCACAAGGGTCACCGTCCCGGGCAGGATATGGGTTTGATGCAGCGTCCCTGGAACAGCACCAGGTTGGCGGGGCAGTGGCAGCCGGCCACGCAGGGCTTGTGGCACGGTCCGATTTCGTTCCAGTTGTCGCAGGTTTTGGTGCAGCCCGGTCCGCAGGTGTCGTACACGGCGCCGTGTTTACACTGGGTGGCTGGAGGGAGGGTAAAAAAAAAAGGTAGAGGTTACAAAATAAGCCAATAATTTGTGAAATATTGCCAGAATTCTGCTCTTTTCTCACCACCCTCTGCTATAGCTTAGCTACCTCTGATTTGCTCAGTTAGCCTTGAAGCTAATGCTCACATGTGAGATAGTTACTTGGTGTTATTAGTGAGCGCTGCCACTCACCCATACAAGCGGCGTCGGGCCTCCAGAGGACGGGTACTCCCTCCCTCTCACAGGCTCGGCTGTAGGCGATGAAGGACTCACAGTAGCAGTTTTTATGGACCGGACACTCACACATGTCCGTCACACACGACCTACAGAGAGCAGGAGAACAGAAGATATATCAGACTGTGTCATGTGTTCTGGCTGTTCCTCACTTCCTTGAGGTGATAATTGTGGGTACAGACTTCTGTTTGGAGGTGAAGTTAGGACGTCCTCTAACCTGTAAAAAGGGGCGAAATCGACCACACGGTGGCCCTTCTGAAACTCCCACGACTTTAACTTCTGGCACTCCCGGTGGGCGCGGAACTTGACTTTGACGCTGCCGGGGCACAGGAAGGACGCTGGCCGTCGAGGCGGATGCTGCTGGGAGCACACCTCGTTTCCCTCGACTCGCCACGACTCTGCAAACTCGTCCACGTCGAACTTGAACTGGCCGTCGCCTCCCATCGTGTCGTCGCGCTTGTGGCCGTTGTAGTTGCCACAGAGGCCGCAGAGGCGTCCGCGCAGGTGAGGAGCGGCCACGACCTCCACGAAACTGTCACCATCCCACGTGATCTCCAGACCTGGAGGACAAAGGATGTTAACGTTTGATGGTCTACCAACAAACCAAACACAGGTAAGAATATTTTCTCAGTTCAGAGTTCAGAGATTCGTGTGCAGACCTGCGATTGTGGTGAGTTTGAGCAGGTATCCGTCCAGGTCGATGTGCACCCCGGGGCCGTGGTAGGGCAGGGCGATGCGGGTGCCGTTCCTCCGGACCGTCAGGTGCTGGTGGAGGCTGAGGATCAAACCTCCGAGCCTGATCTCCACCGACTGGGTCCACGAGAAGGAACGAGTTCGCCTGGCGTCGTTCTTCACCAACACCTAGCAGACAAACAGAAAATACAGGTCAAACAAACTGATTGAAACAGTTTCTCCCAGAGCAGTTTTTCTACCAAATGAACAAAGAGGAAGTTTAATAAAAACTGTTTATATCAGTGTTTTCCTTAGAATGCTGTAAAATGTCCCGAGCTTCAGTCCTACCATGAAGCTGGAGTCCGGGCTGTTGATGTTGATGTTATTTCCTGGTCCTCCAGCGGGGGCGCCGCCACAGTCTCGAGTCAGTACGTACTGACAGGTTCCCTGAAAGTTAAAGGTCCTGCCGTCGAAGGTGTTGTAGTGCGGGTCGCCAAAGACCGTACACACACCTGGTTCTGCAGAGGGACGAAGACAAAGAGGGAATGAAGACTGTGAACGACCAAAAGACTCGAGAAATAACTCAGGGGGAAAAAATGTTGGACGGCTCAGAATAGCAGCAGTGGGAAACGACTTTCTGCCGTCCCAGGATATCAAAGAGAGAAACCAAAATTCAAAAGGTTTAAAAAGGAAACATGTTGATGTCTGACAGCGAGCAGCAGAAGGATATTTTTTATAATAAATGGGGAAATATGAAGCACTAATCTGACTTATCTAAATAGATTTTTTCTCACTTGTGGTGAATCGTCGGCTTCACCAGCTGAGCTAAACTCTACATTTGGAGGAAGTGAGGTTTATGGAGCCTTTGTAGTCCTTGAATGGTGCGTTTACAGCCACTTTTGTTGACTTTCGCTGCAGGTCGCAGCCAGAAACCAAAGTAAAATGACCCGAAAACAAACCACAGTCTGGACTGGAGTTCATGGGAAATGCTCAGCTGAAGCCGTACTGAGTTTGTCCTGAAGATGATTTATAGATTTTTACTAAAACTTCTTGAAAATCTCTCACTGAAAACAATCCATAGTTTCACCTCTGCACCAAAAGACAATTTTAACTGCTAACAGATGTCCATAAATATATTTATTTAGACTTCTTAGAGCCTCAACTTCGAGGTTTTTCTTTTGTTATTTAAGGATGAGTGAATTCCCTAAAAACAGGAAGCTGGATGGTTTGAGAAGGACTTACTCACTTTCAGTGCAGACTGGACAGCAGCCGGTCCTGTTCAGGATCTTATTCTGCAGGAGACGAAAAAGCAGAGACGCAGCGGAGTTAGAGCGATCTCAGAGGGATTACACACATCTAGAAAGAGCCGCAGAGCGTCTGAACATCAAGAGTGATAAAAGGAAAAACAGAAAGTCTTTGACAGGATGCAGACTGACAGCGAGCGCGTCGAAAACAGAAGAAACAACTGTGATACTAGATTATTAAGATGCAAACAGAAACTCTCGTACAATTCTCTGACATACAAACAGTGTTACAGTATAAACATATTTGCACTAAATTATTTTATCCTCCAGGTTTGTTTTTCTGACGAAAACAACCTGTGACATGAAATAAAACACACTTTTCCAGAGTTTTCCAGCAGCAACAACAATTAAAAATGACAACAATTCAAAGTGACAGTTAAGAGCTGAAAATCGACCAGATTCTTTCAAGAGAAACACTCAACAAAATGCCACATTTTTCCACCTTTGGTTGGCAGGAACAAAGGTGATGACTGTTTTACATGCTGCCGTTCAGACGACCAAGAACGTAGATTGAGTTTAAAAAAGAAAGAAAGAAGAAGAAGTTCCCATTCTGACGAGTTCAAAGTCAAACCAGGACGACCACAAAGACACTGATACTCCAACTGCTGAACTCTGTCTGTGTAACTGGAAACTGTGTGTGTGTGTGTGTGTGTGTGTGTGTGTGTGTGTGTGTGTGTGTGTGTACAGTATGTTTCAACTTCCATCAGAGGTGCAGATCAGAGGACTCTTTCACACACTTAGTTTTTGTTGCCTCAGGGAAGCCCTTCATTCGCGCACACACACTCTTTTTTCCCTGTCTCTCTCACACACACACACACACTCTCTCTCACACACACACACACAGACACACACACACACTCTACACTCATCTGTCATCACATACAGACGTTCTCCGTACTCTCAATACACACTCCAGAGTCCTAACCTCTGCACAAAGGGCAGTCTCTCTCTTTGAAGAGGGCTGCCTTTTGACAAGGACACACACACACACACACACACACACACACACACACACACACACACACACACACACACACGGTGACAGAGATTGGTTTTCAGGGGCCTAAATATAGGGAACCTCTTCTTTGCTGTCACTCAAACGTCACACAGACAAAAGGCTGTTCGGAGACACACTGTCTACAAAGCTACACACACACTCTGCCGACCTGCCGCTGACCGCAGCATGACGGCATGGGAGAGTGTGTGTGTGTGTGTTTGGAGGCTTGAGGTGGGCTGTAGTGACCTCTGTGAGAGACTCACACTAATGATAACTTTGGACAGGTGTGTGAGTTTGTAAGTTACCTCGACACATCGATGCAGAGAAAACTGTTTTTAAAAAGTTTATTATGAAACATGCGGCAGGCGAGTGTGTGTGTGTGTGTGTGTGTGTGTGTGTGTGTGTGTGTGTGTGTGTGTGTGTGTGTGTGTGTGTGTGTGTGTGTGTGTGTGTGTGTGTGTGTGTGTGAATCCAAATGCAGCCTGAAAGTTTGAGTTTTCTGTAGGAGCGGTCCGGTACACAACACATCCATCGTACCAGCAGTTAAACCAGCTCAAATACAGAAATATTAATGCATCAATAAATAGTTCAAAGATGGAAAAGCTAATTGGAAAAATGAAAGGAAAATGGAATTGAAAAAGGAAGCTGCCCTTTTAATTTAATTTATAAATCGAGTTATGTTCTGTTTGTCTCTTTGTTTATGTATGAATTCATTCCAGGGCGTCGCTGTGTGGAGGAGTGATGGGACCTAAAGGCTCAGATGAAAAAACATTTTTAAACGGACGGCAACATAAAAATACAGCGAGTCTCTTATTGAGACAGAAGTGTATTTAAAAGTGTGTTTATATTTTAAACACACTCGACCTTTAAGCTGTTGTAAAATACTCTTAAACACCTAAATCAATCCCGCCGTGAGTGAAACCGCGTCTCTTCACCGGAGACCACCTACATCACCCCGCAGTCGCTTGTTCTGACCAC
>CAEMYA010000460.1:115578-134134 GCA_903131615.1 Diplodus sargus
ATAAACGTAATTTAGGCTCAGAAACAACAATAGGAAATAATAAATACATAAAAATACAGTTTATGTACAACATATCTGCATCAGTGAGGAACACTATCCCACCTGTGCATGTGTGTATGTGTGTGTGTATGTGTGTTAACAGGTCTGCATGTCGGCCCGACAAGGTGAGAACACGTTAATGCTGTAATGTGTTTATGGACGTAGCTGTTTGTGTAACGGGTGAGGAGGGAAATACATGTTGTTGTAACCAAATGTTAGTGACTCCCTCGAGACCATGTGTGTGTGTGTGTGTGTGTGTGTGTGTGTGTGTGTACTCACAGTACAGGTGCACTTGATGCAGGGTTTCCCCTCCGGACTGAACTCCTCCTTCTCTTTGTACAGACGACCCTCGAAGATGCAGCCTGCAGGAAGACAAACGTCACTCATTTTAAGTTTAAGTCTAAATAATCCAAACATACGGTCAGTTTGTATTTTATTCCAAACATGCGTCAGTGATTAGAAAAACATATTTTCAAAGTTGCTGATGCACAAAATCTGGTTTAGAGTCTGTAAAGTTTGGAGGTAGTGAATGCAACATGTTTCATTTGTTTCTGTTGTTTGTTTCAGATTTTAAAATAATTTCTCTCCGTGTCTGTTCCTCTGAAAGTCAGTCATCAGTTTGACTGACGTCTTAATAGTCATTAAAAAACACTCAAATACACAAAGTTTTGACCGAAGACTCGCTGAGGAAACGACTTCTGTCCACACGCTCTTTACAAACACTAAAATAAGTATTTGATTGTCATTAAAAATCCAAAAGCTTTCAAAGATTTTGAGCTAAAATCACGTTATTGTACTGCTCAGATGTAGTTGACAGTTTGGAGACCCACAGATAACAAAGACTGGTTCTGGACTCACTGGGGCAGGTGGGGCAGCACTTCTTCGGGTGGATTTTGGGGTTCTTGCAGTGGACGACACACTGGACCTCGGCCTCGGTGATCACACCTTCCTGTCACAAGCAGCCAGAACAATCAGTTCTTTAGTTTCTCATCCGTCCTCCATGTTTTCCATCCTTTCATTTGTGTTTCTTCTGCTTCTTTCTTTACATCTTATATGCACATTTCTTTCCTTCTTGCCTATTTGTTTGCTTCCATTCCTCATTCCTCCTTCTGTTTACCTGTTTCCTTTTCTTGCCTTCCTTCCTTTTTCATTTGTTCACTTCCTTTCCTCCGTGTTATTCCACACACCCCTCCGTTGCCTCCTTCTTTCCTTTCCTGCATCTCCTCACTTGTTTCTTACTTCCCTGTCTTTTTCCTCCCTCTTGCCTTTTGTCCATCCTTCTTTCTCTTGCTTTGTTTCACCTTCTCCTCCTTCTCTCGTCCTAAATCTCCATCTTCCTTCAACAACATGTTTGTGTTGTTTCAGGACTGAGGTCAGAGGTTCCTGCAGGATGTCTGAGCTGAAATAACACAGTGTCTGCTAACACACACACATACACACACACACACACACACCTGGCAGCGTCTGGTCACGCAGGGTTTGGCGGAGCTGGTCCAGGACACGGAGCTGTTATAAGATCGTCCATCCAACATGCAACCTGACAAAGAGACAGAGAGATAATACAAAAGTGTTAAGACAAAGAATTCATCTCAGTTTCTTTAAGATTTATTTCAACCACAATGTCAAAAACCTTCATCAACCTGGAAACTAATATTCAGTCAGAGCTGTTTGAATCTGTTCCCGGAGTTTGTTCATCTTTAGTTTACAATAACATTTAACTAACCTGGAATACGGTGAAAACATTAGCAATCATCCAGCAGACACGGAGCAACATTAGCCTCATTTAGATTCACATCTCTGGCCACTTGGTGAACATGAAGTCCAAAATGACTCTTTATTTGTCTCTTTAGCTGCTTAAAGGTAAAACTATGTAAGAATTGTCCTCTTGCTGAAGTCGTTCTCTCAACAAATGAGGGGCAGCGTATCACAAGAGAAGCTAACTGTTGCTAATTGTGTTCTGGCACGGCTGTAGCTACTGTTAGCTTGTTCGCTGTGCAGCTAGCTGGAGTGTTTTTGGGCCTGGGGCTAGTTGGTTAGCATGCTAATGTCAGTAGACCCTGCTGGAAAAAACAGCAAAGACCAGCACCAAAACTGGTGACCAGCAAGACCAGTATATGTTGTGTTTTGGTGCTGGTCTATGCAGGTTTTTCCAGCAGGGAGACGTCTTTGAGACAACGTCAAATAAATTAATCTGGTGTAAAATAAAAACTGTGAGCTGGAAGACGCTAAAACTCTGTAGCGCTGAGAGGAACTGCAGAATCAGGTGATAATTAATATTAAGTTGATTAAATGATTTTGGATCCATTGTTGAAATAGAGACAGTGATCAGTGAAGTGAAGCACCACCAGGCCTCAGCTGAGCTCTGGGAGGTTTTTATGGGAAAAGTCGAGACAAAACATTTTCCTTCCAAAGCCCTAAAAAATGTTCATTCAGCACATGAAGCTCTGTGAGGATTTAAACCGGGTCAGAACTGAAGAAGCGAAGGATTTTTTTTTTTATCGAGTCTGTCAGTGTGTGTTTGGGTGTAACAGCTGCTCGGTAACTCCACACGCCAGCGACCCCGTCCACTCAGCGCTAAATGAATAGCCTATTCATTTCATGGCATTTTACAGTAAGTGGTCCTCAGATCAATGTTTAAACTTTCCATACGATGAAACCCGATCACAGACATTGATCTGCTTTTCCTCGCTGTAAAACAAAACCTCTCTGTGGAGGAAACGGATCAGACGAGATGCAGATCCTGGACGACACAACACGACTCCATCCCTCTGGTTCATAAACTGGCTAATTAAGGCAGTTTTAGAGTAAATTGCTCCTAATAAACTGACCCAGTCTGCCTGTGAGTCTCTTTTAATTGTGTGTATGATTTCATGAAAAGTTTGAAAACAGCGATATGACATGTTGGAGTTGGGCCGTCCTCCAAAGCAAAGACGGCACACAGGGGCCCTAAACTTTAGCGACGGCGGCCGCAAGTCGACCGCACGATAGAAAACTAACAGGGGTTTCCGTGGAGACGAGGGGCTTCCCACGTCCGGGTCGAGCTCGCTCAGTTTCTCTTAACGAAGTGCTGCGTCGTAAAATAAAAAAGAAACGGCGGACCGCAAAACAAAAGGGCCGCGCCCCTGCTGACAGCTGGGAGGTAGGAGGGTGTGTGTGTGTGTGTGTGTTCATATATTTCTTTAAAACAACTTAATAAGCTCAGAAGCAGCAAAGAGTTTCTCACAGCTGCAGCGGTTAATCGATCAGTTGTCGGCTATTAAATTAATCAGCAACAATTCTGATAATCGGTGAAACTGAAGTTTCAAGATAAAATGGCAATTTCTCTGATTTCTGCTTTTTGAGTGTGAATATTTTCTGTTTCTTTCCTCCTCTACGATGCCTGATTGAAAATCTTTTAGGCTGTGTGACAGAAATAAGACATTTGAGGACGTCGTCTTTGCCTTTTGGGAAACATTGAGAGGGAAAGTTCCTACATGAAGGTCTGTGCATCATCTCTAGCAGCCGGGTCGTGATTTCTGAAAATACACATCGCTGTTGAGTTTTTTTCCAAATGCATGTTTCTGCCATCTTCTTCTTCTGTTCTCAGTCGCACTGCTGGCAAAGATGCAAGATGCAAACCTGCATGTGTGGCAGCGAACAGAGCCGACGTGAGGAGAGGATGTAAGAGATGAAGACACACCGAGTGAGGAGTTAAAAACAACTGTAAACCTGAACCACCACACACTGCTGCTGTGTGTGTGTGTGTGTGTGTGTGTGTGTGTGAGAGAGAGAGAGAGAGGGAGGGAGAATGCCTATATGTGAGGTTAATAATATATCTTCACTCCCACAGCTCATATTTAGTCCTGGCTGCTTCGGTACTGTACATAAAGTGGTTCCTGAAGGGTGTGTGTGTGTGTGTGTGTGTGTGTGTGTGTGTGTGTGTGTGTGTGTGTGTGTGTGTGTGTTAAATGTTCAAGTTAAATCTTTTCAGAATAAGAGGACCTAATAGTAAGAGTAAGAAAATCATCTTCGAACATGAAGCTTTTGCTGTATTTTCCCAGCAGCCGGTCCCGTCTCACCTTTACACCTCTCGCAGCAGGCGCCGGTCTGTTTCACCACCAGAGCGCAGTCCTCGGACACCAGCGGACATTTCTCCTGTTTGCAGTCGGCCTTCCCCTCCTGCAGCACAGACAGAGAGAGGAGTTAGTGTCGAGTTCTCCAGTGAAACACTGCAGCCTGACAGTGTGTCACTCTGTAAAAGTGACGGGGAGGAAACCAAGAAGCTTTTTATTTCACTCAATCCTAGTAAACAAATCAATTCATGGTTATACTTTTTGAAAACACTAGATAAACCAGTCAATAATAATATTTGACAGGTAGTTTTACTTATGATGCTGCAGATGAGACTGAAGTTTCTCACGTCGGGTGAAAAAGTGACTCAACTTGGGACTCGATTGATTAATTTTCAAGAGTTTAAACATTTACAAACGCTGTAAATCTGCTTCATCAGGACTGTGCAGCTGTGGTCGGATCAGATTTGATTGCAGCAGTAAAAAACAAATAGTATTGCAGCAGTTTTAATGTATACGGTGTTATTAAAATAGATGGTTATCATATGATGCATATTTACTTGTCTACAGTGTTGAATATTACTGCGTTAGTGTCGTCTAACACAGTTAATATTTCAAGATTCTTCTCTGTTGTGAAATTAGAATAAAGCCAAAACTAAACCTCTGTTTTATTCCTTTAACGGTCATTATATCTATTAAAAATAAGTGTATAATACAACATGCTGTGATACCATAAAACCATTAACAAATATAAAGATTAGACCAATATCCTTGGTAAGATTTTGAGTTTTTAAAGTGTATCGTGGCCCAAAAATCCCCAAAACTACACGTGAATTTTTCCAAAGCAGCAGTTCTTCTCCTCTGTGCTCTGCTATCATTCTTTAACTGCAGGTCTGAAGTCTGCTGCTCGTGTTTCTCAGTGAGCAGTGACCCAATCGTTCACAGTTTAGCTGTGAATTTTCACACCAACTCAACGATCGTCCCGTCACCTCTCGCGAACGCTGCACATTGTATCCGTCATCACCACTAACTGCACCGTGGGACTGGACCAGAATCAGCGCTCGTTTAATCCGCTCCACTTTCACACCCCGGCTTTTATTGCTGATTTTGTCCACACGCTGCGAGAGTGTGTGTGTGTGAGAGTGTGTGTTTTATTTTACACACTGTGAGGGTTTATAAAGTGGAGGCTGGCGGCTCTCAGGGCCCTGTGGCACTGCGGCAGGCGGCTCTAACGAGGACGGATCAAAGGAGGGCGAAAATAAATCGGGGTGGTTTAATATAGCAGCAGCGCTCCAACTAAACCCCAACCACACTGAGGACAGATGAAGTCATGACAGCAAGGGGGGAGGAGGAGGAGGAGGAGGAGGAGGGACGGAGATGGAAAGAGAAAGTAAAATAAGCAAGAAGGAAAAGAAATTAGATTAAAAAAAGTAGAAAATCTCAGTCGGCTTCATCCAGAAACTTTCAGTAAAGTTTCATCCGCGTCGAGCCGAATGACACTTTTCAAGTCGTCTCAGTCCAGTTGTGGGATTTGTAACCTCATTAGATCCTAAATCTCTTCTACACTTGTGGGATTAAACAGCCGCAGGATCATCTGACCGCAGGCCCATCATCCATCTCACTCCTGTTATAAATAAAAAAGAGAGCCCGAGGCATCCAGACCACAGAGGTGAGAGTCGGGTCAGACGAGCAGAACTGCACAGAACAGGAAGAGGCTGCTGAACCAGGTGCAGTGAGGAGAGCGACATGTGCTCACAGCTCCAACGATCAGCCGATGAATCGATTAATTAGCTGCTACTTTGACGATCGATTCATCAATTTAAATGAAAAACGTCACGTGTGAATATTCTCTGTTTTCTTTCTTCCTCTGTGACAGTAAACTTTATATCTTTGGGTTGCGGACGAGACATCGAACACTGATTGATATTTTCAATTCAAAGTCAAAACAGCCGATCGGTTACAGAAGAAAGTGACCACAAATCAATCGATTATGGCCGTCGGTTGCAGTTTGAGAACCGACAACACGACACTGTAGACAGAAAGAAGGACGTCGGACTGACAGACGCTGATTTCCCCCCAGAACAGAGTGAAGCGAGCACAAGAACCAAAAATTAATGTACTGAAGGTCCAGAATTTGCAGTTCCTGATGTTTAAAGGACGATACCAATGTTTTGTAAAGTTAAAGTTCCTGACCTACTAATCAGTCCAAGTCCTTTTCAAATATTACGTAAGTAATGAAGAACATGAGGTCAAGTTTACACAATCATGTCTCAGTAATGCAGTTTTACATGTTAATTGATTTGTGAAATCTCTATTGCGTTATCTCATACTGACGACGTGATGGAAGTGAAAACTCGGCAAAAGCAGCAACTCAAGAGCAGCTGAAGATTCACATATTGATGGATCTGGGTCGTCGTACCCTGTTTCCTCCGTCTTTACATCTGTACTGACGAAATGTGACGTGTATTATACCTGTTTTCCTGTTAAAATGTTGTATGACAAGGTTTCCTCGTATCGATGGAGGATGTCGTTCACCGTGCAGCAATAAAACTGATTTGATTATCACAACTTAAAAGAAATTCATATAAACCAACTGCTGAAGTGTGTAGAAACACAGACGCAGCGCTGTTCGCAGAAAAGTGCATGTGATTTGTGTTAAACGGGGGTAAAAAACACCAGAATGATCCTTTAAAAAAAGAGCCGTGGATGATTTGGTCACCAAGGTCACGTCCTCTCTCCCTCCGTCCTGTTATCCATTAACACAAAGTGTTCGTACATGTGACCTTCACCCGCCTCCCTCCTCACTCTCACCCTCCTTGTCTCAGGGTCAAAGGTCACGGAGGGTCACCGGCCCTTATAAACACTCGACATACCGACACGGCACTGAGGCTGGCCGACGGGACGGCTGTCTGTCGCCGAGGGTGACGACCCTCCACAACACGCACAAACACACACACACACACACACACACACACACACAGTGTCAGAGAAAGAGAAAGTGTGTGTGACCTGTGTGTGAGTGTGTCCAGCGGCTACTGTACGAAGACGACTTCAACCGAATCACTCTGAACATATCTGCATTTTCGAGCGGTTGTACTGAATTACATTAAAACAGCAGCATTTTCCTGAACGACTGAAGTAGCTGGAGACTTGTTTTACCAAAAATGTATGAAAAGATATCCCAAAACTTTGCCGAATTAGCTGTAAGCACTTCCTGTTTGCAGGGAACCTGTGGATCTACTGACAACTATCACTGGATCACTGTGATACTGAAGAAAACTTAAAAACGTGATATTTCTAAGGCAAGTTCTGCACATGTGAGGAGCGTCCGTTTTTGAGTACTTATAAGCAGATTCATGGAGTCATCATCTCCTCCTCCTGATGATATAAAGTCAGGTGAAGTGTCGTAGTCCACAGATCATTTCTGGAGCAGCTGGAGACTTGATTTAAAACAGAAGAAACAACCAAAACTAAATATAAAATACTCCAAAACTTGATTTAAACTTTGCAGAATTAGCTGTTAGCACTTCCTGTTAGCAGTGAATCTGTGGATCTACAGACAACTGTCACTGGATCACTGTGATACTGAAGAAAACTTAAAAACTTGATTTTTCCAAGGCAAGTTCTGCACATGTGAGGAGCATCTTTTTTGAGCCATCCGCTCCTCCCTCCCAAAGTCAGGTGAAGTTTTAACCTGACAGCGTCGAGGACACGTGGAGTTCACGAGTTCAGTGATGTTAAAGTCAAAGTCACAGTGACACGAGGTCGAGACAAAAATAGTCTTAAATCAGATTGTATACGCAGCATTTTTAAATCCAATCAGGTCAATTCAATCATTTCTAACGTCGTTAGTGAAGGTTAACGTCGACCGAAGTAATTCCCGCCGATGACCCGTTTCATGAGCTTTAACCGTTCAGAGTACGCTTCTGTTTTTTTTCCTGCTTTCCAAGTAAGCAGTAAACCACAGGAAATAAAGTGTTTCATGATGGAAATATCTAAATCAAATCAGTTACGTGCAGATAATAAAAGTCATCATGACTGCAGGGATGAATCTCGACTGGAAATGAGAAATTAGGAAATGATTCTGGAGGCTAAGAAGAAAAAAAACGTTCTTAAATCTTTCTGTGTTCACCAGGAAGATAAAATATAAAACCTGAGGTTCTGATCCAATATGGATACTTGTTTCTTTAAGGTTCTGTGGTGCCACGACTCGCAATCAGGTCGTCTTTACACATCAAAAAAGTCCAATTCTGGCTGGACTGATGTTCACAGATGTTCTGCACAAGTGTTTAGCTTTTTAAATCAAGACCAGAATAAAAAAACAAGTTAATTCAGATTCAGGGGAGACGATAATATCTATTTATATTGATTTTGGGCAGTAAATGCATAAACTACATGCTGAACAGGAGCTTTAGTGATCAATTTGACATCTGATCAACATTAGAGCGTTTTTTCTTCTTGTTCAGTGACTCATTTATGTGACACTTGTGCTGTTCTGCCACTAGGAGGCGACAGTGCTTATTATTTCTCCTCATCAGTGATTTATTTTTCCTCCCATCATCCATCACTTTCTCTTCTTCTCTTTCCATTTAATATCACTTATATCTCCTCAACTCTCTCTCATCCTCTCACACTCAGTCTCATCACCGTCTCCTGTGTTTCAGAGCGTCTAACTCGCCTCCATCTTCTTCTTTTCATGCTTTCTCTCTCCGTCCTGTGAAGGATTGATAGATCGGTCCGGGTTCTGTCAGCACAGGAGAGGAGCACTCAACTTTAAGCCCTCGGACGACGACCCCTCCCCTCTTTGCCACTGCGACCTTTCACCTTTCACCCTCCCTCCAAAACAAACAGGTCACGACCCCCCGCCGGAGAGCAGGAGCCACAGTAGCTTAGGGACGAGACGGGAGGAGAAAGACGCCGATGGGAACCAGTTTTTTTCTCCCAAAACTGTCTCAGTGAGTCGTCTTTTCTGTAATAACGTCACCCCCAGCTGGTCGGACTGAGGACGAAACGCAGCGTGAAGGCCGATCTGTTGACTTCACTTTGAGCAGGACGGCTGCACATACAGCTTGACTGAACATAAAATATATTTCGGCCTCTTGAAGTCCAGTTTTCCAATTTAATAACCCCTCAAGTTGCTTCCTCACTCTGTCGTATCATCTGACGTTTTCCTGAAGTTACACCAACGACCGACCAGACGAAATGCACCGTTACCTCGAATCAACTTGTGTTTCTGGGTTGGAGCATCATAAGAAAGATTTGCGATAATGTAAGTTGTTGTTGTTTTTAGACATGTTTATGTGGAAATGTGGAGAAATTTCACAGGATACCATTGGGATCTTTGCTCACATTTGGGTTTGTACAAAGTTGGGCTGGGTTTGTGCTGACGGCAACAAAGAGCCTGCGTCGTCTCACGTCGCCTGTGTCCCGGCTAAAAAGCTGCACTTGAACACACCGCAAAGACGACAGCTGACGGTGAACTGCGTGAGAGGAGATACCTCTCCGTACCACCGGGTGGCGATAGTCTGCTGATATACAAACTGTTGCTACGTGTTCTTTCACACCACTCTTCTCATCGATAATACGTCTGTCATTGGCGAAGAGGCGGTGGTGAAAACGAAGGACACGACAGGCTTCGAGAGGCTTCACTTTCTCTTTTCTGTTTCTTTTATCGTGCGCTGATTCACCGAGCTGAACAGTCACACACAGCGATTTCACTGCCACCAATTCTACACACTAACACTTCTGAAAAACCACAACAAGATCCGACAAGGTCCAAACGATGCGGGACAGAACGCAACAACGAGGGCCACAGACACTCAAGTTAAAGCGATGTAAGAAGAAGTGAACGCTGGCTGCAGGCGACATCTCCATATTGCGAATTTCTTTAAATCCTCACATTCACAAAGCTGGAACAAGAAAATATCTGGAATATTTATTAGATAAATTGTGATAAACCAAAAAGCCACAAGTCTTTATAAAAACTCCTCGTCTCCTCTCCTGAATTCCTGCATAACACTTTCATAAAATGTAGTTTTTGTGGCTTTTTGTTTTCTCTCAATAAACTCTTCTGGCACTGAAGTCACATTAATGTTTAGTTCAGCTCATTATATTCCTGAGTTTGTTCACTGAGGCTGTTTCTTCAGGTTCAGGTCACCTTTACTCTCCTGGACTGACCCTGTCCTGACGTTCACCTCCGTCTCTTCTTCACGTCCTCTATTCTTCTTCTTTTACCTGAGTTTTGCTTTTATTTTGAAAAACAGGTGAAATATCATTAAAGTTTACAGACTGTTATTTTCCGTGTCGTGTACGTTAGGAAACAGACCGGCGTAGATTAGATCAGAGCGTGTTCTCAGTTGTTATCAGGTGTTATCAGGTAAACCGCTCCCCTCTGCTATTGATCAGCTACTGTTTGAGTTGGGACACCGACAGGAAACGACCTCTGACCTTCCTCTCAGATCGATCAGCAGATAGCGAGTGTAAAACTCCTCCGTGTGCGGCTCATCTGGAATGTTTGTCTGATTGATTAACAGGCTGCTGTCACCTCTGAACTTTGACCTCCTCTCTGATGGAAACGTTAAAAAATAAAGAACCTGAGATTTGTTCTGATATTAAACACACAGAAAGATGAGAGCAGCTGATTAAACGTCTTTGAACACGACGCTGACGCCGACATGTGAGCCTCGCTAGTGTCAGACGCAACTGATTCAAACAGATTCCAACGAAAAAGCTAATTTTTTATGCAAATCGGGGTCTGAAAAACTAAGTCAGAACACCGGCCACGTCAGCAAACACATTTGAGAGGACACACTGAGTTCAAGGATCCAGACAGTCACCAGAAAACCATTAACAAAGACCAAGATTGCAAGCTGTTATTTGACACGTAGTCGAGCTTGTGTATCCACTTCAAATGGGCTGCATGCTAACACTTTAGCTTCGCAGCTACAGTGAAGATTTCTGGCCTCTGGACACTGTGATTACGCTGCACAGAACCAGTTTATGTTTTTTATTCTCCAGCTACTTCAGTTGTTAAGCAGATTGCTGCAATGCTGATTTGCTGATCTAGAAATGTTTTGTGAACAATGAAACTTCACCTGACTTTATATCATCAGGAGGAGAAGAGGAGGACGGAAATTTTTCATTTTGTGGTGACCTTTTCCTTTAACATTTAGCTTGTTTTCTCTGTGTATGTTGTTGCTATTGGGGCAAGTAGTTCTAGCTCAGGTGCTGACGATATCTCAGTCATCGTCGAGCTCCGTCACACTGCTGTGGGATTACGATTGTTTGTGATGTCCCGGTTTTTTCCGGCTTGTTTGATATTTTTTACTTGTATTCTTAGAATGAGATCAGAATAACAAGCCAAGGTCAAGTCTGCTGATGCAAGACATCCCAAACAGACTCCAGCTTTTTGTTCCCACAGTGATGCTGAGCGGGAAAAAAAACTGACAGACATTTACAGAGAGAGAAAATCTGAGTCTGCAACAAGTGATGGAGTGAAAAAAAAAGGGAAAAAGAGGGCGAGTGGCGAGTGGAGGAGGACGAGCCGATGAGAGAGTGGAAAAAGACACGGAGATGAACAGACAGATTGGACGAGGGGACGATGAAGAGCGTGACGGAGATGGACCCATCCGAGATAACAGATCGTCATGGCGACCGGCCTGTCAGTCAGTCTGTCAACCACATCCACTCCTGGCCCCATTACAGCGCCCGGCCTCACCCCGACTCACACAATGGCCCTTCTGTGTGTGTCTGTGTGTGTTTCTGTGTGTGTGTTCATACCCACAGAGCCATTAGCAGGTACTCCGACCGACTGGAGAGCCAAACCCCAGCCGCCCCTCCACCCCTCCATGTATGAGTGACACTGGAGCCCTGATGGCTCCCCAACCCCCTAAAGACAGACCGGCGTCACAGAGAGTCCCGTCTTCTGGGGGTAGACGGGGGGGAGACGGAGGAAGTGGAAGTGTAGGAAGTGAAAAGTGCTTTTTTTTTGTGCTAACGGCAAAGTTTAACCTGGATGTTATCGAACATCAGAACGTTTTCCTCAGAAACTTCCCCAGAGTAAACAAGATTACACTGCTAATCAGCTGCTGGAGCTCGTAGAGATAAAATCATACTAATAATATTAGCGGTAAACAGTCGAACTCTCATCTGGTTTTTGCGTAATTCAAACCTTTAGCTGTTATTTAAGTCCAAGCTGTCGTCAGAGATTCAAGCTCTTCTTTATTAATAAGTGATCGATTGAAACAAGCAGCTCAAATCTTTGCAAAGTGCAGATTTAAATGTTGATATGTGCGTTAGACGAACAGACGTGTTTAGATTTGTGTTACACCAAGGATAGAAACCTTCAATAATTCAACATTTGCTGTTTTTTGTTCTTTGACTTTGATGAGAAGTGAAACTGAAAACTGATGTCTGACTGATTTGAGTTTGTGAAAAGGAAAAAGCTTCGTGCATCTGGGGTTTAAAAAGTTTTTAGGAGAAAAACAAAGACCAAATTCAACACAGATTGAGTCCTGAATGTATGTTAAGTTTATGAGCGTGTGTGTGTGTGTGTGTGTGTGTGTGTGTGTGTGTGTGTGTATAGGGGGGGGTTAAAGTAGAGATGAAAGGCCGGCCATTGCCTGCTGATGACTGATAGCATTCAGCAGGGCTTTGGCTGATGTCTGCCTGATAACACAGAGGACGGCTCAGTCAGACCGCGGGCCTCGCAGCAGCCAATCAGGAGCCAGCAGAGCGGATATAAGGTTGGATGTAACGAAGGTTGTATTTGCCACGAATCGGTATAAATATATGGATACAAGAGCATAGAGTCCCGTACAGTAATTCCAAATAATAGCCGATCCAAATGTTGAATCATATCACCAGACTCCCTTTACAAAATGCACAATTTTGAGGGTTGAGCTGCGTGAGGAGAAACTTTAAAAACTTTGTGAAAACAGCAAATACAGATTATAAATAACTGGTTCCCTCTTCTGAATTCGGCATTAAATGCAAAACATGAAGTTGTTTATTTCCCTGTAAAAACAAGACAATGCCTTAAGCTAATTTTTTATCACATGTGGAGAATTGAGCCCCAGACTCCCTTAAAAAATTCTGTGATTTTAAGAGTTGTTGAGTTAGTAGAAACTTTATAAACATTGTGAAACACCATCTCTGAGAAATTCTTAATTCTTCGGGCCTTCTTGTAAATTCGGCAAAAATATAAATGATAAATTCTATTTTTTTCTTTCTCTGCTTGCAAAACATCGTGTCTGTTTGTTCCGGTGATGTACATGTTTATTTGCATACAGAGCTGGGAAGTGAGCTCACGAGTGGAAACTCAAGACGCATGTCAGGATGCCTGTTAACGGCAGGTGTGAACTGACGACCTCAGATTAGACTAATGAGTGGAGATAGCGAGCGTCTGAGCCGTCCTGACAGCGCTTTATCTCGCAAAGCCAATTGGAAACAGGCATTTTACGTGGACGTGTTATAGGAAGTATGGATGTAACAAACACACACACAACTTGCAGCCTTCAAGTTCACACCCGTGTGCTTCCTGCAGGGCGAAATCTGGTCATGTGACGCCTTTTTTAAAAACACCCAGAACTTCTCATTCAGCCGATGTGGAGGCAGTGACACAGAAAAGCCTCGCTGCTCCATTCTCATCCCCTAAAACAAAGACCTCTACAGCAGCAGCAGGAGGGGGGTGGAGGGGTGGTGCGGGGGTCAGGGGTCAAAGAGCACATGTTCCAGGAAAGAGTCGTCCCCGAACGTTTTGTAGGCTGGTTTTAATAGTCGGGCCGAGCCAAGACAGCGTGACGACAGGCATGTCTGTTAAAACAAACAATCCCCACTTCATGTTTCACTGCAAAGTTTGTTGTAAATCCTCCAGAAAACAGTTAAGAGTGGCATCATGAAGAGCTTCCCTGCACTCGCAAATCACTTAAACCGTTAAAAAAAACATCCGCCACAAAGAAACCACCATTTTATCCATTTTTAACAGAAAAGGTTTCACTTTAAGTGCTTAAATGCATCAAATCAAACACTCCAACATCCCGCCACAGCTTGCATTTCAAAGTCCTGTCGCCATCTTACAAATCTTTCCCAACCTCTCCGATAAGAAACTCAGCACACAGCTCGATAATCAGCTCGACAAATATCACTATCAGCGCTAAAGGAGGTCGTTTTTATCCTATCGGCCCGAGTGGAAAACCTGAAACAGCAATTACAACGCCGAGGTGCGAAGAGCAAACAGGGCCAGTCGTACAAATGTCACGCTGAAAAAAAAAATGACAGCGCCAGAACCAGAACAACTTACCAGACAGACGCAGGTGATGCAGGGGTTGTCGGTGATGTTGGGGATGTGCAGGACTTCTCCTTCGTTGTCACAGCTGGCCGGGGTACCTGTGAAGGTGACACAGGTGAGAGGAGAACGTCAGACAAGCTCGTGTTAAATAAACCGTGAACAAAAAAACAAAGCAGGTGACTCATGAGCAGAGGTAGATTAAACCGCTCACGTTAACGGTGAGCACAGTGCCAGATATCTTTCTCAAGAGGTGGTGGAGACCAAAAACAGAGCGAAAACAGGGTGATTTATGGATTCAGGACACTTACGACTAAAGCCAGCTGTTGCACAACTCATATCACCTCTACCTCTGAAATTATAACCTTCAAGATGGCGCTAATCTGTTTTCACCATTCAAAGCAGCTTCTGCCTCATTCTCACATCACTCTCGCTCACTTAAGAATGTGATAAAAAGTTGGCAGTGGCGCTTGTGAAGACGCAGTTTCTGTTTCTCTTCTTGAGCTCTGATTCAATTAACTGAACCGTCAAACGGACCAATGGGCTCTGCAGTGGATTCAACATGCTCAGTTGTCTAAAAAGCCATCAGAAAGGGCCGACGAGTGCCAACAGACGACCGTCGGACTGGTGAGTCCGGCACTTACAGTGATAATATGTCAGTGATGTGTTCACAGATTGTTCTGCTGCCCCCAAGTGGCCAAAAAACAACAATAATTGCTGCTTTAACTTCTTGTTTGTTTGATTTTCATTCACCCGATTTTGAAGCTGTCCAGCCAGCAACAAGCAGATGATCAGGTCGTTATATCACAGCTACTACTGACTGTTTATCCAACATCAATAAGCTAATATCGACTCTGGTTGTATATTTGAAAGGTGCGTTCAAGGCCAGCATGTTCTGAGCAGGTTATACTTGGAGTCCAGTTTGTCCGTCCGGGTCAAAGCTGTGTCATTTAAACTGAGGTCTTAAAAATAACGTGAGTCGGTTTGTTACGAGAGCGAATGTAATCCGAACCAACTGCAGGAAACGACCCCAAACACAAGGGTTTATGGGTAGAAGCAGGCAGATGTCAACATCGCACGGCCGCTGGTTTCTCCTGCAGCAGAACAGAAGCGAGGTTCTGGTCCGACGCGCCGCTGTTTGTTCATGTGCCAGCTCTGTTTTGACTCTCTAAAAAAGAACAACTTCCTTCCCAGGAGGAACTTACTGTCACGAGCTGGGAGCCGTGTAAACCCCCTCAAACTACTTCCTGTTTCTGGTCATATATCCTCCAGCTGATCCTATCTCTGCTTCGGATCGTCTGTTGTGATGATGCAGTTTCTCCCTCGTTTGAACGTTTGAGGTTTATCTCATCAAAACACTGTGAAGCTACGACACCGAGCGCCGATGAAGGACTTCTCATCGACACAAAATGAAAGATTGAGACATTTCTGAGCAACATTCGTTCAGACTGTTATCAGCGAGTCCTCAGCGACCTCTGACCCTCGACCTGCTGACTGTTTGGTCTGTTGACATGTTGATATGAATCGAGATAAGAAATGTCTTTCCTGAACAAGCGCACTGTGAAAACTGCTGTTTTTCAGCGTGTGATTGTGGGCTGATTCTCTCGTTAGCATGACCAGCTAACAAATGTTCTACCAAGCTTTCCGCTCTGAGATTTACACAAGACTTACAAACGTTTTTAGCTAATTCATGGAGCGAACTATCTCTTAATCCTTTTCCACCCAGTTTCTAAGATATAATGTTCTCAGTTAACGTTCCTGCAAACTCAGATGCGTCCCACATGTACACCTGAGGACACTTCCAGACTTTTTATTGCGTAAAAAGTGTGTTTTTTTAAGTTGGACTGTCTCCAGCTGCAATCGTGGCAACTAAAATATGTATGTTACGCCAAATTGTGATGTTTTCCAAACTCTAACCAAGTGGGTTTTTTTGCGCAAACCTAATAAAACTTGTAAACAAACAACAAACGTAAAGTTGCAACATAAAGAAATGTTTCGTTTTGACTGATGTGACGTTCTCAGCAGAGAAAACACATTCTTGGCTCGGAGCTGGAAGAGTTTTAATGTTTGACAGAAAATATCTGACATTTAACTATTAAAATCGATCTATAAATTAGCAATGAATGAGACTCAGACCTGAATAGATTCCAACTTGTAACTGGATCTAAAATGGAAGCGACTCCCAGACTCAGACGGAGCGACCTCTAACCCAGGAGAGGTCACCGAGTCCCCCTGCTGTCCTTGAGCTCCGGCTCCCGGTTAATGACTCTCCACTGTTTTCTAAAGCTTGTTCTGTCCTCTTTACCTCCTTACAGCCTCCAGCAGCTTCAGGTTGTGTTTGACTTTGATTAAAAGAAAAGGTTTGGAGTGTTTTTGCAGAGAGAGGATCTGTGTGGATGGACACGAGGTGAACACGGCAGCTGACAAACAGAAGAGGAAGGTATGTTGTCGGACTGAAGACGAGGCCCCAGAGACCTCCTCCCTCCTCCTCCTCCTCCTCCTCCTCCTCCTCCTCCACCCTCACCCCCCACCACTTACAGCCCTGCCAGTTTAATTACACTCGAAGGCTGTAAATTTTACAGTGGTGGTGGAGTCGGCAGGGTTCGTCTGCTCTGCCAGAATCCACAGGCTGGTCTGTCGGCTGAACTCAGAGACAAGACGGCACGACTCGCTGCCAGGAGGATCCATTGTTGTCCAGTTTATTCAAATTTAGTCCATTACAGCCTCGATTCAAACCCTGCTCAGGTCTTTAACTCGGTGCCGTTTGACTCCCGGCTTCAAAAGAAGTGAGCTGGTTTCACCACCTCTTTTATCTAATATAGAATCAAACATTTTAATCTGCACAATCAGGATTTTTAGGCAGCAGACATCTAAATACGCCTGAGTCTTTTAATCAAGGTTCATCCATTGTTTCCAGAGCAATACATGAAAAATGTGGATGTTAAAGAAAGTTAGAAAACATTCCTGCATCCACAGTAAAAGTTAACGGGTTCTGTTCTGGGCTGAGACCCGTCCTCCGTCTGAGTTTCGTGGGAATCTGTTCAGTAGTTTTTGTTGAATCCTGCTCACAAACCAACAAACGGACGCTCTAAAGTAACTTTTATTCAGGGTTTCCTCACATCAGCAGCCCCTTTTTGTTTGTAAAGTGGATCTCAAACTCTGGAGAGAAACAGCAGACGGTTCTGAAGAGCAGCAAGTGTCCTGGAGCAGATTTAATCCAGTAAACTCTGTAGAAGCCGACAGGATGACCTCTGTACCCGCTGCTCCACCTGCTGCAGCCACACATTCGACCCGCTCCACTGTAAGAACTCAAACCGCCCAGAACCCTCGGGTCTGTGGTCGAGCAGACAATAGACGGATGATACTGTGCATATTTGGGATGCCAGGTGGAGGAATCTGATCTGCTGCCTGGGATCAGGACGGAGCAGCCTCCTCCAGCTGATACAGAGCTGCTCCACTGCTTCATGTCAAACAGATACACGTGTCAGACTAAGAAGAACCCATCTGGTTCCAGGTTTGGTTCCCCCCCCCAACCCTCCATCTGATTCTCATCTCTGTGTTTGCTTCAGGAGCAGAGATAAGAGCCAGCAGAGGGGGAAACCCTGATGATCTGACAGGATTCTTATCAGCGGATGTGCGTAAAAGTGATTCCTGTCTTCATGTTGAGGTCTGTGTTAATGTTTAAAAAGCTGATTCAGCTTCAGCAAAGACGTGTTCTCCTTTTTATGTGGATGAAACCCGAAACTAACCAAAGAACCACAATCTAACCCGGTGCCCAGCAGAGGAGGGAGGTCAGCCGGAGGCCCCGGCCCGCGCTCGGCTGCTGATAAGACGCATAAAGCGCGCTACACCACCACATCCACCTTTCATTCACACGGTTTCTTTTATTCTCTGCGGCGCTGGAGGGCAAACAAACGATATCCTATGATGCAATGCGGCTGTCAAAAGGAGGAGCGGGCCCGGGGAGGGAGCGCGTCCAGCCCGGGAGAGAAGAGAGGAGAGAGAGGAGCTGCCGAACCGGAGCTGGTTAAAGAAAGTGATTTACACGTTTACAGCCTGCTTTTAACTCAAAAAGTGGGTTAATTATAACTTCTGGTGGCGCAAACAACAATTTGAGTAAAAGATCACTTCTAATTTTACGCAGAGCTTTCATCCTAAAGATCTAAATCCGCGCGTAATCCCC